>JARHVA010001734.1:2600000-2917500 GCA_037957365.1 Torreya grandis | reverse complement strand
ATAAACATTACCCATAATACTATGGGACTTAAATGTATATGTATCGTATAACATGTAATACATTTGTCTATCCTAAGGTGACTAATTCACAATATACATTATATATGAAACAATAACCAAGGGAAATAGATATGATCACCATCCTGTAAACAACATATTTATTGTTGTGTTCCTAAAAGTGATAATCAAATCTTTTCCTATACCTATCAAACTCCAATGCCATCTTAGAGACTTTCCATAATAAGAGATTATTTACAAACTCACAAATATGCAAGTAATTGTAAGCAAATATCATACAAAAATGAGAAGAAAACTAAGTATTTTAAACCTATTTTAATGGTTTCCTTCAACATCTAACTTCTCCCTGATTGATATCTCTGAGTTAGTTTCCAAGATCGTATCAAATTGGCAAAATTTAAATAAGAGATAGTGAATATATATAGATATATCCTTCCAAACACAACTTTATCAAAAATTCCTTCCCTGGATCCAATAGTTAGGAGTTCCCTAAAAATAATATGTTGAAGAGAATAAAAGCATACTAATCCAGTGCTATAGTCATGCTTATCCAAAAATATTCAAATAAACCATTTGATCAATGAGGGTGTTCCCTTTTCATGGTTTCAATAAGTGAATAGTAGATGGTTTCATCTTGTCAACTCTATCTTCTAAGAGTTAGATGATCCATTTAACATTTCCAAAAAGATTAAAAATAATTCTACATAAAGTGATGTTTTTCTTACAAAATAACCCATGCAAAGGTTATCCTGATGTCATGGATTCAAACCACAAATTATGCCATACAGTTACATTTAAAATAACTCATACCTCTTTGAGAACTATGAAGTACACATCGGTTTAATATTTGTTGGTATTCCATTGGGGTTTAGAAAACTTCTTGTTTTATTCTTTAAAATATCATAAAAGCTATGAAAATATAAACCAACTTATCAACCAATTACAAATTCAAATCTCAAGTGAAAAAAAAACTTGTTCAATTCTGAATAATGCCTTGTTTGCCATTTCCATATCTTACCATGCAACTAGTCTTTTCACTTGTTCCTATAACTAAGGACATATACATCCATAATATAATTAGTAATCCAAAATATAAATGCAACACAATTGGGTTTCAAGACCAAAATATTATGTCAATACCAATATTAAATTAGACCATAACCATACCTCAATTTGCCATTTGTGTAAGACTAGTGATCGAACTACAACTGATTCCTCTTGGAGATGCATTACTGAAAATGCCTTGATTTTTTTAAAATGCTTCCTAAGGAATAAAGGTTGTTCCTTTCAAAACACCATATCACACCTCAAGTGACCATATATTGTTCTTCATCTGTGTTGATCTTGTAAAGCTAGTGATTCTAGAACCTTGGCTATTAGAAACTTGTATTATTATAGTGAATTAGAACACCTTCCAATTTCCCTTTGCACTAGCCTTTCTACATGGTCAACTAAAACAAAAGAATCATAAAGTAATAATCTGATAAAAAATCCAAACTAAAGTATATCACAACTGAAGCAAATCTTGTAATCCCCTGATCTGATACCAAATTTGATCCATAAACCAAATAAATAGTTTTTGAAAAATAGATACTATAACTCTCAATTCCCCTTTAGATAAAAATATAAATTATAATGTGGAATTATAGGATTGACTGCAAGTGATTATAAAAAAATTTAATTATCATTTCCCATTGATTTGATGTCATAATAAACTTTCCCTATTTTCTTGGTGTTATATTAATCCTTTTGCAAATTGAATTAAAAGAAACATAGAATAATTGAAAGGAAAAGTGACATCAAATGTGATAATAGAGGTCACCTATCATTTAGGATACATATTTAACATTAATTAACTAAAACCCAATCCATTATAAAATATGTAACTATACACTTATCAACTTACATCAGAAATGGATTTAAGGAACTTGTGATGCTGAAACTAATTTTGAAGGCTCTGCAATTTGCCTCTTCAAAATCTACAACACCTATTATCATTCTCTATACATTCAGTCTATTATCCATTAGAGTGTATCTATAAACTCTTAAAATTGGCATACAATAAATAGACTGCCTCTAGTTTTTGAAGATCTGTAACCCCTGATAATTCTACAATGTAAAAATATTATTATCCTCTAAGGCCAATGGCCTTATAAAATGGAGGCACCAATAATAATACATTCATTCAAATTATATAGACTTAGTTTTTTGTATGTATCCATACAAAATCATGTATATGTATCTTACCAAGGTCAAATGTTTTGTTTAGTTTCACTAAATTTTGAATCTATTTGATGTTTAAGGAGAAACAGAGATGAAGGGTAGGGATTAGAGATTAAATAGAATCTAGATTGGTTTTTCACTGTATCCAAATGATGCTGAGCACTCTTTTTTGGCTAAGGAGGACTCCCTGTGAATAAGAAAACACTACCACCAAAAATATTTGTTAGTAGATCTATGAGTATGCTACCAAGCTATGCATTTATTCCTAGAAGTGTCAAACTTCCTTAGGGATAATAGTCCACTTTTTGAAATAAAATGGTAATAAATGACAAAATGAAAGAGAGAGTAAGAGAGATATATTCATACCATTCTTTTAGTCTGAATGTAGTAAAGAGTGACATAATGTAGGTAACGTGAGTAATTTGTGTTTTTGGAGGTTGTTTAGATAGGTTTAGGGAAGTTGGTAGAAATACATAGTCACCGACATCGATTAGGCTATCGATGTCAATAAGGAGATATGACCGATGTCAGTTATGTGAATGATGTCGATAGGGGTATTAGGTTCTTAGAAGGTTATATGATACGTTTTTGAGATGGGAGGTAGATGTTGGTTAGGTTTTTGAGGTTGGGAAGAGTTTTAAGGGAGTGGGTAAGACTCAGGTGGGTCTAGATAGAGGGTTGGTACATTTGAAGTAGAGGAAAATATGCAAAGAAGTTTTATAACTCCTTCATAAGGAGAGTCAAGATGTTCGTAAAATGATAAATAGTATAACATAAAGTAATTGTAGAATGATTGTTTAAAGGAATTACAAAACACAAAGATATACTTAGCTGGTGAAATGGATGAACCATGAGTGCTAGATTGATGGCTTTGATGAGGTGTGTTGAACCAATATGTGAACATGAAAGACAAGCATGTGTTACTAATTCAAAAGAATCCAAGATATATGAAGTATATCAATTCCTAATCTAGAATGACTTATGAAAAGTAATGGTAATCCTAGATGTATAAAGTTGAATGCTAAACCCTGTATGTGAATGATTCATTTTTTTTATTTCTACTGACCCAAATACTATCTTGGAATTTTGATTAAGTAACTAACATCGATGATCCCATTGATGTCAGTGGCATGAAAATTGGTAAAAGGGATTCTTTTAGCCTTTTTTGTTCCTTCTCTTGCCAAGTGTGGTTTTCATTAGAAAATGGTAGAAATTCAAGGTGAAGAAGAATATAGTTAGTTAGGAATTTATGTTAGGGGTGAGAACAAGTCATGGGTAGTTAGGATTAGGAGAGTAAGTCTTGAGGTGACTCAGAGGGTAAGAATTAGTCTTAGGATGATGTAGCCAAGTAAGGTGGCATAAGTAGTTTTTAATTAAATTAATTAAATATTTTTAAATCAATTAAATGTGTGAGGGGTAAAAACATGGGTTAGGAAGGCTAATTATTAAAAGGGGATCGAGGGGGCTTTTGACATAGGGAGTTATGCACATGTGTGACATAATTTTGGTGTCTACATTTTCCCCTTTTTGTCTTGTAATTTATATTGACAAGATGCAAGACAAAAATAAGAGTTGGATGCTCCAAGTATGGGATAAGGTATCCCCCTCAAAATAGGAACTGATAAAGGAGAATCTAGAATCAGGTATTGATTTGATAAGGAGTTAATTGGGTGGGTGCATGTTGAGTGAGAACATGGTAACATTATTGCTTACATATATACTACTCTGAGTTATTGTCGACATAATCAATAAAAGGTAAAGGTGAGGAGGACTTGAATATAAATAACCAAATCACAGCTTGTAAGTGATAGCTGATAAGGTTAAAATGATCAAAGTTGTAGCTCTAATGGTCCATGTGTTCTAGGTGTCTGAGGTATGAAATGCTCATGGTAAGCATAAAGGTTGTAGGTGATAGGACTAGCTTAGTTGCAATCCAAAACATTTGATATACATACATGTGTACAATAACCAACTATAGTGATGTAACATAAGCAAACAAGACAAGTAATGCAAGGTTAGTTCAAAAGGGTCAATGGTCGAGGAAGTATTCATGATCTCTGATTAGAGTCATCATGGGTGGAGATTTAAGTGATCTCTAAGGTTGGTTGTCATGGTTGGGGAGATATATGTGATCTCCAAGGTTTATTGTCATGTTCAGGGAGATATATGTGATCTTTAAGTTACCCCAGACTTAGGGTGTAGTCCAAAGGGTGGTGGTTGGGGTTAAAAACTCTAATTTTAAGGTTGTCAATGTTGCTTATGTCACCGATGTTGGTAGTAAGTATTATTAATATTATCATCTTAGGTCAAGACTTTTGACATCAATGGGTGAATAAATATAATAAAAAGGGGTTTGGTATCCCACCAAAACTCATTTGTGATAGTGGATTAGAGAAAAGGATTTATAAGTGTTGTGGGGCATAGGATATCCCTAGCTTGCCTATTTATGGTGAGTTGGTAAGAGATAAGTGGTTGAGAAGAGTGTGTGAGATTGAGGGTGTTATTGAGCACTTAGTGGGCCATGATGTGACCAAAAGAGTTTTGGTGTGGGTAGAAATGGTAGAGGTAGGAGCAGACCCAACCGGATGTGTGCACCATAATTTCTAGCCTAAAGGAGATAGAGAGATGAGGTAGGATGATCTTTGAATTAAATTTTAATATAAGGTAGTTAATTTGTTATTTGGGATAAACCTAAAAGTTTTGGGGGAGAGAGTGAAATTAGAGGGGTAGTAAATGAGGTAAGGGTAGGTTTGGGTAAATTTGGTAGGGGTTGGGGGTAGTTTTTAGGAAAAAACCTAAATTTTGGAGGTAGGATGTTAACCCCTAAGATTGAACCAATCATCGATGTTAGTGGGGATCACCAATGTCAACTGACAATTGACACTAATGTTGGTTGACACCTGATGTTGATATTGACATGTAAGACTAACATCAATCATAAGAAAAACCCAAATTAAGAAGAAAAGGCCAATTTTGGATCCCCATTTGAGTTAGTTAACAAGCTTAATGGCTGAGCTAGCCTTAAAAGACCTCATGTCAACTGAGTGCTGCCTACATAGCTCAAGTGAGGACATCAAGCCAATGTAGTTCTCCCAGTGTGTAGGGAAAAAGGGTGAGGTATGGTTAAAAATTTGTTAAGGGAAGTGGTTAAAAAAAGGTAGGTTGAAATATGTCATGGGACATATGACTTAAAAGATAGGTCATGGGGTTGAGGGTATGAGATATAGGCTATGGGGCCTAGAGTTTAAGATATAGGCCATTGGTCGTAGGGTTTAAAGATAGGTAGTTGGGCCTAGGGTTTTGAGATAGGTAGTTGGGCATAGGGTTTAGGTGGGTTAATAGGTTAGATAGTTAGGTGGGTATACAATTGAGATAACCTCAGAAGAACACATGTCAACTAAGTGCTACCTACATAGCCCAAATGAGGGCCTCAAGCCTATGTCATTCTCCCAAAGAGAAAGGAAAAAGGGTGGAGCTTTATGTTGGAAAGTATGTGACTTGAGGTTTATGTGTGTGGATGCAGGCTAGGTAGGAGTTGACATTATGAGATTGATTACCTATGTTGCTGATGAGGATGAGGATGGATGTCACCATGGATGAGTGGGAGTACATGGTAGTTATAGGGTTAAGAGGGAAATGATATTTACAGGTTGCACATAATGTTAGCTTGATGATAACTTTCACAGAGAGGTGGGATCACACCGCCAACACTTTCCATTTGCCTACTAGGGAGTTGACTATGACATTGGAGGATGTTTACAAGCTTTTATGGTTGTCACTCTAGGGTGAGGAGCTCTTTTCATGTTTAAGAGAGGAGCATGATATTCATATGGCAACATTATTTGTAGAGCATATTAGCGAGGTGACTTATCACTTAATGAGATTTGTTTATGAGCCACTGTACACTATCAATGAGGAGTAGCACTGATTGAGTATCCTAATGATAATAAGGATTACAATATATGCACTACTAGATGCAAATGGTGGGAGATTTCCTATTACATTGATAGGTTTTTTGGCATAGACGGTTTAATAGTGGATAATGTATGCATGGGGACTAGCATTTTTGGCATAGTTATATAAAGGGTTATGGGGTTTGAGGCTATGATGATGGTACAATTTGTGTGTCAAGAATTTACTCCATTATGGGAATATGAGCACATCATGGTGACATATCCATTGGGGCTACCCATCATGATTGTAGCTAGTTTTAGGGTCAGATTTAGATGGTGGAGAGAGGGTATGGCCTCGACATGAGTAGACAACATAGTATGGGACATTGATTATTATAGGTGTATGATAGATGTATTAATTCCCATAGATATTGTTTGGAAGCCCTACTTGACATACCCTAAATTTAGAGGATAGGTAGAGTAGCTTGTGGGTTTATAGAGCATGTTATAGGTCAGAGGGAGATGAGTTGGAGAGTTAGAGATTATACTCATGGCATGGGTGAGGAGACAATTTGGATTGTTACAAGACATGCTTCCTACCTTTCGTCTATATAAGAGGGATAATATATAGGTACCCATACCTTTACCCTAGGAGATAGATGGGCTAGATTTTGAGGAGATACCAGTAACCTTGGGTGTGGTATATCCTAGATACATAGTGGATTATCTTGCATGGTGGATAGGTCTGCATCTTGTGGTTCAAGTCAAGAGGCCACCACTAGATTTATAGAGAGTGATGAGAGAGAGAGAGAGAGAGAGAGAGAGAGAGATGTAACCATACAGGCTCAAGATGTAGCTATACAGGCTCAAGATACATCACAAGCATAGGTTTTGGTCTTATAGGGGTAGGTTATGACATTATAGGGATAGATGATTACATTGATGGGATAGGTTGGGGCATTGCAGGGCCATGTTACTGCACTGATAGTAGAGAGAGATAGTTTGAGAGCAGTAGGACATGCTACTCCTCCTCCTCCACCATAAGGACTAGTATAGGGTCCTACAGTAGGTTTGATGGGTCTGCTATAGAATGTATCTCTAGTGAGGTATAACACTACTTTAGATGATATTTAATACTATGAAAGATCCATTAGGGATTTCTCATAGATTTAAAGGTATTCTAAGGCTAGAGAGTTGGAGAGATCAGTGGCACATGCCACAGCTTCTAGCTCACATAGATGTAGATAGGTAAAGGGTGGTGACAATACTACTACTTCATGACCATGACTATAGCCTTGAGTATTCTGAGGGCCAGATGATATTTTTGATGTTGTTATATATGTTGTATACACACCAGCCTATGAGCCAAAGATGAGAGATGTACTTTTTGAGAGAGAGATGTTACTAATATGATTCATGGATGTATATTCATATTCAACCTATATATATGAGAGTTTGTTATTTTCAGATGTGTTTATGTGATGGTGATGATGTTGAAGTTATTATAATGATGTAGATGTTTATGTTATGTTAATGTTGAGCATGTTAGTTGAGTTAGACTAGCATTTCCCATATGGTATATGAATAGTTGATTGGTTAGCTTCATCTTAACATTTTTCCATATTTGTGATGGTGTATGCTTAAAATGAATGGATTGGGTATGTTTTTTTATTTTAGCATTTTTACATATTTGTGATGGTGTATTCTTAAAATAAATGGCATAGTCTTGATAGTTTTCCTATTTATTGTTGTTTAAAGGAACTATGGTTACATGTTTGGTGTATTTCACATGGGATTATATGAAATGGATTAATGGGAAATGGTTTTTTAGTTTTAGTATGGTTTTGGGTAGTTATTTGAGTATCTTTGCTTTGAGATGGATATGTGAGTGATAATATTTGTTAAACACATAACTATAATAATTAATAAATATTAGCAGAAAGGTGAGAAGGTGATTGAATCTTGTTGTGAGATGCGATCTCAGAAGAAAAATTGACATGTGATTGTGATGGGAAAGAAAGAGGCACAATGCTCACATATTGGAAAAGACCATAATCACAACATAAATAGGCTTAGGAGTATGAACCTCTTTCATGTTTTGTATCATTTGACCATTTGTTTGTTAGAGAAACAATGTACTCACGTTGCGTCAAGTGAATTCAAAGTCCCTTGAAAGAGTATGAGGGGAAAAAGGTAAAAGGAATGAGAGTGTTTGGGTAGAATAACCTTCTTAGTGTGGATGGTATGCCCCTTCTGTGGGTGACTCAAGAGTTACTATGGGTAATTCCATGACTTAATTTTTTTTTTGTTGTGTAAGTTGATCAATGTGGGAAACCTACAATGGGATTTTGTTTGTGTTGAGGTCATATGAAGCTAATCAATACAAGAAGCTTCCAAGTCATTATTTACCTTAACAACAAAGCTTGGCTTAGTCATCCTTCAAGGGAGTGGTCTTAGCTTTTGTTTTTGATTTTTAATAGTTGTCCTTCAAGGGAGCAGTCTATTTATAGTAGCAAGGAGAAGTTACGTAGTTGTCCTTTAAGGGAATAATATACATTGAGAATCATGACCTAAGAGATTATAACTTGTTTATGTATCCCATTTGTTTTTTGTTTTTAACTTTAGTCATGGATAGGACTATAGAGTCCTAGAGGTTTTCCACTTTTAGGGCAAAACCATAGCACTTTGTAGGTTAACTAAGTGTGTAGGAATAAGGGTTAAGAGGAAGGAAGATGAATATAATAGGGTTGCTCAAGGGATGAGCTCAAGTTAAATATGAGGTGAAGCATCACTTGACTAACAAAATAATGGTCATAGGTGTAAATCATTTAAAGGCTCAAGTTATATATTTCCTTTGAGAGAAGATAATTGATAATTTCCTAAGCCATACTTATGATTTATGATGTAGGGTCCAAGCCAATTAGGAGAAAACTTACCCCATTTGATTTTCTCCATGTTTGTCACATGTTTATCTTCCTTTAAGATGAGATCTTTAATATTGAAATCTATCTCCTTGAGGTTATTGTTGTAAGTGTGTTTGATACATTCTTGATAGATTTGGAGGTGGTTGAGGGAGATGAGATCATCAAGCAACTCAAGTTGAGCCAAATGTTCTTGGTGAAAGTCATCATTGGTAAGTATGTCTTGTAGAGAGATTCAAAGAGAAAGAATCTAGACCTCAAGAGGAAAAATAGCTTCCATCCCATAGACCAAGGAAAAAGTTGTAGCACTTATAGGGGTTCAAATTCTAGTGTGGTAAGCCCATAAAGCAAAGGGAATGTTCATGTGCCAATCCTTGCCAATAATGTTGACTACCTTCATAAGGATTTTGGTTAAGGTTTTGTTAGAAGATTTTGCATGTCCATTTACTTGTGGATAGTATGGTGATGAAAATCTTAATTTGATTATGAAAGCATCACAAAGCTTTTAGATAGTCTTGGTTTTGAAAGATTTATCATTGTATGTTATAATTTTATGGGAGACACCAAAATGATAGATGATGTGATGGTTAATAAAGTTAACAATTTTGTCAGCTTTAGTGGAGATGAGAGGAATGGCCTCAACCCACTTGGTGAAGTATTTAGTAGGAATAATGATGGAATGGTGATAGAGAGATGAATGAGGGTTAATCTCACTGATTAGATCCAAACCCCATTGGGAGAAGGGCTAAAAGTATTTGGTGACTTGTAAGGCATGGATTGGAACATGAAGGAGGTTATCAAGTTGTTGACATTTGATGCAACATCAAATGTAATCACTATAGTCTTGATTGAGTGTTGGCCAAGAGTATCTAAGTTGAAGGATACATTTGGCAATTGTGTGACCATTGAAATATCCACCACAAATCCTTTCATGGACTTCCTTAATGGTGATGGGAATCTCAGTACTAGTGAGAAATCTAAGGAGGAGACCATAAAAACCTTGCTTGTAGAGAAGTCCCCCTAGCATAGTGTAACGAGTGACACGTTTCATGAAGGCATGTCTCCCATTATTGGAGAGGTTGAAAGGGGTAATAGAAAAGGAAAGGTAATCTATGAGTTACTTGTATCATAAGTTGTGGGGGTTGTGTGTTACATTACCTATTAAAAAAATGTTAGTTTATACATAAGAGGGAAATGTTAATCAGTATATAGTGACATATTTTTAAGGAAGAGGGTGAAGAGGGTATGTGTGAAGTAAGAGAAGCCATTATATCAACAAACTTGTTTGTAGATTGAGTAATAGTTTGCAAGAGGTAGGAGTTGAATTATTCCAATAACATATCTACATGATGTTTATATCATTATAAAATTTTGTTTTTGCATAGGTAGGAACCATTAACCTAATTAGCCAATAGCTGGGAGTCACCAAAACTAGTTATTGATTTGACACCCAAGAAAATAGCCATCTGAAGTCTTAAGATCAAAACTTCATATTCAACCATATTGTTAGTACATTAAAAATCTAGTTTAAAAGATAAAGACATAGGCTCACCATCAAGAGGGATGAGGATGAACCCTGTTGGGATATGAAACACCGAAAGCACACAATTGATTCCCAAATACAAGCAACTTAATATGCAGAAATAACCAGAATCAACAAGTAACTAAAATCCAGAAATAACACAAGATATGAGAAACAATACACAACTTGTATTAAAACTCTTACAGAAAAGAATACAATAAAGAAGATGCCACTTCTTCTCCACCACCTCTTCAGAGGCTTCCCACACCTCAAGTGAATAGTAATTCTCTCCTCAAAGCTCTCTCTCTTAGGTCCCAACACCCAACTCAAACACTGAGTTGGTGTTCACCTTATACCTGTGCTCCACGTACACCACAAGTGCTCCACGCACTCCACAAGTACTCAAATGTAATTCAAGTAGATCTCCCCTAAACCTGCAACAACCTGCACCTCAATAGACCTTACTTATGGAAGGATCTTCCTTGCCTTCCTCTTTGCTCTGAGTACACACCTGTACTCTAAGTAGATCTCTCCTGATACTGCTCCTTGTTGTGTTGCTATCCTCTCTAACTTTTCACACCTGCAAATCAATCTGGTTGTGCACACCTGTGAGCCTTGACCTTGCACATACATACACCTGCATATCAATGATCTTACTTACCATGTAGATCTCCTATAGAAGCCATGCTCACCTGATGACCAAGATCATACACTCCTGAAGAACCCTATTGATTCTCCAATCCAGCACCCACCTTGGTACTGTGGCACTAGGAGGAACACTCCATTGCTCACCTCACACACAAAAGGAGCTTATAATAATGCTCTCTTACTCTCTAGCACAAGTTTACAATACAACCATGAGTCTAATATATAGAACTCATCCAAATAATAATTAGACACCTAATTACAATAATTAGATCTGTAGCTCTCAGTCTAAAATTAGATCTAAACATGCAAACACTTGGTTCATCAACCAACTGCCCGTAATATACTCGCAGGTCGAACCACAGGTGACCGATGTCCATCCTTGTCTGCCTAGGAGTCACCGACGCCAACCGATCTCTGACTGACGTCAGTTTCCTTCTAGTCTAATCTTGCTGACATCAGTTGGCCTGACCGACGCCAGCGTCTGAGACGCTCCACAACCCTTCTGCAACCTCCTCCTCTATTTGCATCAGTGAAGCTTTTAGCTCCACAACCTAACAATCTCCCACTTGGAGATAAATAGCTACACTATACCTATACCCCATCTAATCTATTTTCTAGTTTGTATTCCTCTTTAAGCTCAATCTTGAAGACAACCCACCACACAACTTGTGGTGTACCACCTGTCATCCGAGTACCCTGCTGCATCTGAACCTACAATCCCATGTAGTGAAGTCTTGACCCTGAATAGAATGAATCCCTACTGTTGGTCCCTCTCAAATCCCTGAGAACTCACTTCCTTGAATTGGCTCCTAACTCTCTGACAGCTCCCACTGCTTGGGAAAACTCAGGGCTATACTAGACCTCATGTGATTTTAGACACTAAACTATCCAACCTTTGGTGTGCTTTGATTCTGCATCCTACGTCTCGCCAACACCTAATTCACATCAGCTCCCACTAGAGACAAAATCACCCTATGATCTCCCATGTCTCCCATGTCGAAGAATTTTGCTGCTCCAAATTCTTCATAGCAAACCACTAAACTAATCTTACACTTTAGCTCAGCAAAACCCTATATGTACAAACCCTGCTAGCAAACATACAGTCCTCATACAATAAAAGAATGATGTCATGACTCATCATCCACCTGGTAAGGCAAACCATAGTAGTTACCTGACATTGACTGAAGCCATGCATCATCCTCCACCTATCAAACCCTGTACCACTATCCTACAGCTCCTCAAGACCATATGACCTGGCCTTCCATCTCACATGTCTATTCACTCTATTCTTCAACTAAGGAATCCATTTGTCTTACAGTGCTAACATACCGGCTGGTAACCCTACCAAATCTTCTGTCTAGTTCTGTAATCTCTCCATGCCATGCTCCCACTATTTCCTGGATCCTTCCTGCTCTGCAGTCAGTAACTAGTATAAAGAAGAGGAACAATGAATTTGAGGCCTACTTATGTCTTCATTCCTCCATATGGGTGTTTGAGACTCCTTGACAGCTTACTGTCCACCCAAAATTCATTACAGTGACCGACCTCAGTCACCACACAATTTGCATCTGATCGACGTCAGTTCTTGTACCTGTCCTGACTACCAACCCTATCGACGTTGGTGTCTCCTTCTACTGTCGATGTCGGTCCTCATGACCGACATCGGTCTTACCTACTACTAACGTCAGTTTTCCTACCGACACCAGTACCTGTGTTTCCTGTGAGTGATGAATTTTTACCCACGAGCTCTTTTGAATCAATCCCCATGTCCAAACTGCCCTACTCAAAAGTATCCAGTGCCATCCACTGGTCTCTGTCTGCCATCTCCTCCAAGAACACCAAGGCTTTCTAGTTCTTAAGCCTATCAAATATATCTGTCTTCTGCTTACGAACATGCATCTCCTTCCTGTTCATGTGACCAAGCCTACAAAGCCACGTCTCCACAACAGAAGAAGAATCAGTAATATAAACAAGTAGATAAAGAGTACCTATTTTCTTACCACCAGCTAATTCAAGTGCATTTGCTATGAGAGTTCTCATGCATCTCTCATCACCCAACTCTTCTGAAGAAATTAGCCACATCTCCAAACCTGGGACCTGCATGACCTCCTTCAACACCGATGTGTTGGCTGCCTGCAATTTTAGCTTCACTTCCCCTTTGCCTATTCTTTGGCAAGGCTCACCAGCTCCTCTACTTGGGGCTGCATGGAAAGAGGCAACTGAATCTATTATCCAAGATTCAACTTTATCCAAGAAACCTCCTAGAGCATCATGTGCCACATCACTTGCAACATCTGCTTCTTTAGTTCCTTCATGCTGATCTTCCACAAACCAACAATTTTCTTTTACCTACTCTTTCTTTCCATTGGACCGTAAGTGACCATCTGTGCTTTTCAACTCCTCCATTCTTAGCTTACTTTGATCTGCCATTGCTCTACTCCCACTCAATCAAAAACCCCTGAGAGTGACCTGTAACCAAACACAAAACCGCTTCCTGCAACCTTAGCTCTGATACCACATGTTGGGATATGAAACACCGAAAGCACACAATTGATTACCAAATACAAACAACTTAATATGCAAAAATAACCAAAATCAACAAGTAACTAGAATCCAGAAATAACACAAGATATGAGAGACAATACACAACTTGTATTAAAACTCTTACAAAAAAGAATACAATAAAGAAGATGCCACTTCTTCTCCACCACCTCTTCAGAGGCTTCCCACACCTCAAGTGAACAGTAATTCTCTCCTCAAAGCTCTCTCTCTTAGGTCCCAACACCCAACTCAAACACTGAGTTGGTGTTCACCTTATACCTATGCTCCACGCACACCACAAGTGCTCCACGCACTCCATAAGTACTCAAATGTACTTCAAGTAGATCTCCCCTGAACCTGCAACAACCTGCACCTCAATAGACCTTACTTATGGAAGGATCTTCCTTGCCTTCCTCTTTACTCTGAGTACACACCTGTACTCCAAGTAGATCTCTCCTGATACTGTTCCCTGTTGTGTTGTTGTCCTATCTAACTTTTCACACCTGCAAATCAATTTGGTTCTGCACACCTGTGAACCTTGACCTTGCACACACATACACTTGCATATCAATGATCTTACTTACCATGTAGATCTCCTATAGAAGCCATGCTCACCTGATGACCAAGATCATACACTCTTGAAGAATCCTACTGATTCTCCAATCCAACACCCACCTTAGTACTGTGGCACTAGGAGGAACACTCCATTGCTCACCTCACACACAGAAGGAGCTTATAATAATGCTCTCTTACTCTCTAGCACAAGTTTATAATACAGCCATGAGTCTAATATATAGAAATCATCCAAAAAATAATTAGACACCTAATTACAATAATTAGATCCATAGCTCTTAGTCTAAAATTAACTCTAAACATGCAAACACTTGGTTCATCAACCAACTGCCCGTAATATACTCGCAGCTCAAACTACAGGTGATCGACATCGGTCCCTGTCTGCCTAGGAGTCGCCGACGCCAGCCGATCTCTAACTGACGTTGATTTCCTTCTAGTCTAATCCTGCCAACGTCAGTTGGCCTGATCGATGCCAGCATCTGAGACGCTCTGTAACCCTTCTGTAACCTCCTCCTCTATTTGCATCAGTGAAGCTTTTAGCTCCACAACCTAACAAACCCCACACCCCCACTGTGTTGACATTTAGACCCATCAAAGAATATTATCATTTGATAAGAGATGTCATCAGTGGACAGCTTTGTGATAGATTCATTAGGGAATTTGAGGTTTGAAGGTTGGTTGTCAGGTAAAGGGGTGAAATCTAAATAGTCAAAAATTATTTTCCCCTTGATATATTTTTATTGAATAAATTATAAGTCAAATTCAACAAGGAGTATGAGCCACTGATCTACACATTAGTTGTGATATGGCATGGAATACATGTATTTAAGGAAATCATTATGGGTGATGATGTAGGTTTTATGATTTAAGAGGTAATGAAGGAGCTTGGAAGTTGCAAAGACTAATGTGAGATAGCTTTTCGATATGGGTATATCATATTTCATAATCAATAAGTGTGCAACTTATGTAGTAAACCACTTGTTCTTGATGGTATTCGTACTAATGTGCAATCATAGCACCTGGAGAATGGTTTGTTATAGAGATGTAAAGGTAGAAAGGCTAGTTTTCCTTAGGTAATATAAGAACTGATGGGGAAAGGATATACCTTTTGAGTGCATCAAAGGATTCATATTAATCTATATTCCAATGGAAGGAGACATATTTTTTGAGGAGATGGTGAAAGGGTTGGCAATGTTCTGACAACTGTGAGATGAAGCAATAGATTGACTAAAGCTTATCTTGCAAGCTATGGAGTTGTTTGATATTAGTAGGTGGAGGAATGTCTATTATTACTTGAACATTAGCAAGGTTAACTTCAATACCACATAAAGAAAAGATAAAGCCTAAGAGCTTACCAAATAGGACACCAAAGATGCATTTCTTTGGGTTTAGTCAAATGTTATATTGGAAGAGACAAGTGAATATGATTTTGAGAATCATTAAGTGATATTGGTGAAGTTTATACTTTTTGAGTAAGTCATCAATGTAGTCTTACATAATTTTTTATAGGAGATCATGGAAGATGTAAGCCATGGCACGTTGGTAAGTGGGACCATCATTCTTCAAACCAAAGAGCATGACCTGATAACAAAAAGTCCCCCATGGGGTAATGAAAGTTATCTTATGTTGATCCTTAGAAGCAACCAAGATTTGATTGTAACCTAAGAACCTGTCCATAAGTGATAGCATCTTATGGTTGACTATTAGGTCAATAAGTTAGTCAATACTTGGTAAAGGGAAGTCATCCTTTGGACAAGAAAGGTTTAGGTCACAATGATTGGTGTAGATGCAGATTCCCCCTGTCACTTTTTTTTACAAGAACAATATTGAAAACCCATTATAGGTAGTTGATGGGTTGAATAAAGTTAATAAAAAGGAAGCATTAGAGATCTTTACCAAGGAGAGAAATATGAGGATGCATTTTTTGAAGATTTTACTTAACAGGTTTGCATCTCAGTTGGTGACAATGTTATGGGTGATGATAGAGGAGTCAATACCAAGCATGTCATTATAAGACCAAGCAAAGGATTTGTTATGGTCATTAAGAAATATGGCATAATTAGCTTGCTCAGAAGAGTCCAAATATTGGCTAATCTTAAGGATGTGTGTGTTATCATGAGAGGGCAAATTGATGTCAATGGTTGATTCATTTAACATAGCTTGTGTTTTGGATGGGAGTGATCATTGTATATAGGAATCATCTACACCCATGTATGTGATAATAGCATCATCATCTTGACATTAGATATTGTTGATAGTGGGAGAGTCTTCATCAATCATTTTAGGATGAATGAGAGGAAGGGACCTTATTTCCTTACCTAGGTGATAGGTGAGGGGGCCCAAATGGATGAAATTTATTGAAAAAAATTTAGGAGCTATAGATACCTCTGATTCAGTAGGTAATGGTGGAGAGGATGGAAAACGAGAGACTAGATATTTGATAATTGGTATATAAGAAGCTTTGGTAGGTTTTATTGGTTCGTCAAAACCTACTCCATGTCACTTTTTATATTTTTTAATGGTTTTGTTGGTGGGATATTTAATAGGCATATGAACACTCTACTCATAATGACCCAAACCAAATCCTTACCAAGCACAACTATAAAGATAGGTGCGAGTGAAGCTATGCTTGCCTAGGAAAGAGAAGTCACATGTAAATGGTTGTGGCAAAGAGGATGGATTGCCGAAAGTAGGAGCTCAATCAATTCCCTTATATGTGAAATTAGTTTGAAGGTTAGGTGGACCATACGTGATGATAATCATAATATAGGGATCTTAATTGGGGTTTATATGAAGCTTTCCATACTCTTGTGGTGTATGAAACATGTCAAGTGTCAACAAATGATATTATTTGAGTGATAATTACTTGAAATTTTCCTCTATGGGGTCTTTATCAGGAATTTGTGTTACAAGTATCTGTGTAATCTAGGTAGTTGAGCTTGTGGAAGCTTTAGAAGTATAATGTAGAGGAGATGATATATTTAATAGAATGAGAACATAATTGGGGCTATAAGTCATGTTGTATGTTTTGAAAGGAGTTGGGTCAGTGGGAATAACATGGACTCGTCCATTGTGCTCAAACTTGATGTAGTAGTGCAAAGTCAAAGGAACATATGCCATAACATGTATCCAAGGTCACCCAAATAGTATGTTGTATTATAAATCTCCTTATATAATGTATAAGAGATTAGGAATTATGTGGGGAACCATAAGGATATGTAAGATAATAGTGCCCACGGTATTAGCTATGGTATCATTAAAAGAGTGGAGCACCACATCAGTTTGAGGCATCAAATTATCAAGAAAGGCTAGCTATTTGTAGGTATGGGTGGAGATAATATTAATACTATCTCCTCCATTGATCATGAATATTTTGACATGAGTTTGATCGATATGTGCAGTGTTAAAAAGGGTAGAATCTTGATCTTCAGGGTGTTGAAGTGGAATTTCCAAATCACTAAAGGAAATCAGGGATATGGTGTTAAAAGAGCTAACCAAAGATGTAAGAGGATAGGGATCATCAGGTTTTACCTCAATCACTTGAAAGGCACTAACCAAATTTTGATGGTGTTGGGGTGAGTTTTGGATTAACTCATACAAGGACATTTTCATAGGGTTTTGGTGAAGTTGTTTCACCATCGAGTTTTGAATATTTTTTGAAGATGTTGGTTTTAGGACACACCAAATGGAAATATTGGGATTCAAAGGAGTGTCTTTTGAGAAGAGATGAGCCCAAGGGCCAGTGACCTTTTCCTTTCCTTTATCTTTTTGATTTTGTGATCATGTGGTCACATTAACCATGTTGATATGAAACATAGGTGAAGAAGTTGGAAAAGTGGGTATGATAACATCTTTGGGTTTGAATTCACATGCAATGATATGAGGCATTATGGATGCCATGGGTGGAATAGAAAGAAGGTTAATGGGAGTATAAGAAAGAGAGTGTTGATATCAAAGTGTTATCAAATGATTGTCATGAGATATTTACAACTTTCAGTATCATGTCCAAGTGAATGATGATATAGACACACTTGTGTATCATCAAACCAAGATGGCTTCAGTCTAAGAGGGTTATAAGTTTTAATGGGAGGAAGATTTATTATAGAATATTTTAACAACTGGCATATGAAAAATACCTGAGAGCCTATGAGTTGGCTAGCACTTATTGTTGTAATAGGGGTGGACACCTTCTTTGGTTTAGGAGTCACGAGGGTGATTTTATGTGGAACCTTTTTAGGTGGAAGTGGAGCCACATGTTTTGATGACACTTTATTGGTGGTAGGTGTCATGGTGTCATATGTGAAAGTCCTATTAGGTGGTAGAAATAGTAGTAGAGGTAACTTAGCCTTTGGTTTTGCTTGGATAGGTGATACCCCAACTAAAGTAGAGGGATGTGGTCCCAAAATTGAAGGCAAATTTGAGGGTGGAAGATGGAAAGATCAACAAGATCTAAGAATCTTAACATTCTTCCTTAGTTTAAGCCATGAAACTCCAACTTATGGTTGGAGATTCATATCTAATTTCACCTATGGATGAATTATATTAGAGATCAGGTGAATTCCTAAAGACCTAATATATGTTAATGTGGCAAATGCCTATGAGGGTGAGGGATTTGACATAGAAGGATGAGCTTCTGGTGATTTTAGTGAAGAATCTCTAACCTTCTCAAAGACCTTGGGTTAAATGGTAGTGAGAGGATTGGTGGTAGAGGATGACACTTGTGTAGGATAAGGAGTTTTAAGTGGGTCCTAAAATGTCGCATGATCTAGCTTCATGGAGTCAATAAATTCTAAATTTATCACTAACTGTGAGAAGGGTTTAGATGAAATTGATGTAGGCCTTACACTTACTTCTTTAGAAGGCTTAGGTGATTAAGATAGAGGTAAATTATTGGTCTCTATTAACTCAGGCCAAAGATGAGAAAGAGACACAATGGGGTCTTCTTTGATAGAGATGGGAGAAGAGGCATGGTCTTCCACAGGTGAGGGAGAGGTAGGTAAAGAAGGCTCCTTAAGGAGGTAGAGCATAGGTATAATTTCTACCTCAACATGTGGGAAAATAATAGGTAAAGTATGATCTTCTATAGGTAAAAGAATTGGTAAAGTTGGTTGAATTAGAGTAGGCACAATAGGTCTCTCATCTAATGTAAGGGTAGATAACAGTATCTCCTCTAGGTGTGAAGGAGGAGTGGATGGGGTACTACCTTCCATCAATGGAAGAGAGGTAGGAGAAGAAGGTTCCTCAAGAGGGTATAGCATAAGAATGATATTCCCCTCAACATGTAGTTGAGGAATGGGTAAGGCGTGGTCCTCAAGTGGTAATAGGATAGGTAAAATGGGTACAAAAAGAACTGGTATTATAGGCTCCTCTTATGGTAAAAGGACAGGTAAAAGAGGCCGTTCTTCATGTAAGAGTGTAATGGGTGAAGCAGGCTTTTCTACTTGAGGAGGAAGGATGGGAAAAACAAACTCCACAATTTTTGGGGAAGAGTAGGTAAAATGGGTGTCTCTTATTATGGGAGAGCTTAAACTAGAGGTAAAGGAAAGACCATATTGACCATATGGATATTATGATCACATGAGTTATCAGTCATGGTCTAAAAATTATTTTGATTAGGTGAATGGTTAGGAAAAGTCTATTTGAACACATCCATATTTTGATTAGCAGGTGCATTAGACTTATCCAAGATGAGATCACCCTTGTCAAACATGTCTTAAACAATGTTCTTGAATGTTTTACAGTTATTAGAATTGTGGCCTTTGACTCGATGGTAGCCACAAAAGTCACCCTCCTTATACCAAGTTGGAATAGGATGGGAGGGATCAAACTATATAGAAGGCTTGAATTGAGTAAGGGTTATGGCTCCTTGTTGTAATAGTTTCTCTAAAATGGAAGTGTATGACTCCCCAATGGGAGTGTATCATCTTTATTCATACTATTGTTGAAATTGCTTGGTTATATTTTATGAGGTTAAGGAATTAGGTTGGTTTGTGGTTGTGGAAGAAGCTGATTTAACAACCACCGCATTGGTGGAGCCTTTATATTTTTGGTTAGAAAAATAGGAGTCATTTGATTTGGAATTAACATCCTTACTACGTAACTTGACTCTATCTTCATCTAAGCCTAGATCTTGAGTTTTTGTGCCATTATAAAGGCTTCATCAAATTTTCAAAAAGTTTATACTCAAGAGTGTGGATGATATGTGCTTAGCACATGCCCTCGAGAAGAGCTCAATAAGCTCAGGTTGGGGTAAAGAGAAGGAAAGTTTATTGATTAAGCCTATCTAGCGAGCGACAAAATTTGTGATAGATTCATCATCAAATTGTTTAATAGAATAAAGGTTTGTAATATAAACATTTTTAGACATGTTTTTAGAGAAATGGTCTAGGAATAATTGTGCAAGTTCGTTAAATGAGAAAAGGGAGTGCTAAGTTATAGAGCTATACAAATCTAGGGCAGCACCCGAAAGAGACATAGGGAATGTACAAAGTAGTAATGTATCATCGTGCCCTATTAAATAAAAATCATGTCTAAATGCTCATAAATGCTATTGTGGGTCCTCTTTAATCTGAAAGTGAGTAAATTTGTGGAGTTCCCATTGGCTTGGATAAGGGTGAATAGGCACAAAATGATTGATAGGATCATTTCATATTTTATCATAATATAACACATTCTTTGAACTTGATATAGGTGTCTCTAGACTAGACATCTTATCCATCAACATCCTAATGAGGTCTGAAGGGGGATTGGTTTGGGAGATACCCCCTAAGTTATAGGGATATTTATAAAAAGTAGAGATATTGTATGACATAGCTTTTTATGGTTATTTTGATGTAACATAGGGGTAGTGAGTCATAAGCTGGGGGTGGAAATAAAAGGGGCTTGTCCCATTGGCTTAAAGATAATGATTTGGTTGAATGTTGTTATTGTAGGTTAGGTTGTTTGCATGGTTATATTGGGTGAAGGGTGAGTCATAACTCATGAAATTATAGGTGTGAGAGTAGATTATATGGGTACCACCAAATTTTGAAATGGGGTTAGACTTGACTGAACTGCTTGTGGTTGTGAAGGAAGGAAAGTCACGATAGGGGTTAGGTGGGACTGTATAGTTGGTGATGCTAAACTTTGGGCATTGTTTATGGTTGGGTTACTTGTTAAAGAAGTGGTTTGAGTAACCATGAGGAATATAGTGGAAACATCTAAAATTTAAGTTGTTTCCATCAAATAAGTTGGCATACCATATAGTGGGTCACCCAAAGAATTACAGGTTTGGCTCATGACAAGGTAATGTTGAAGGGCTGCCACATTGCAATCAAGAAATCTAGCAAAATCTTGATCTCTTTTAGGCACAATGAGAATTTGGTTGGGGTTGGGAGTATGCTTTGTATCTGAATTATGTTCTATGATAGAATCAATGACCAGAGGGGAATGTGGAAGTGGTTTTTGGCTTGCATAATCAATAAGCATTTTGGCTTGGCTTCATGTCAATACCATGCAAAAAGAAGTATAAATAGTCTTAAAAATCTGTATTAGTAATAGAGTGAGGAAAAACTAGGTTTGGGTGTGGGTAGGTAGGTTGTTTTAGATTATTGTTTTGAGAAAACTAAAAATAACCAAATTACATAGTTTCCAACGTCAGTCACTTAACTGATGTCGATAAGTTAAAGTATACTGACATCAATGGATTTAATAAATGTCAGTCACTGTGGAGTCCTAAGCAATGAAAAATATAATGTTTTAGAAACCTAGAGGTAAAATCTAGTGAAAATAGAGGATGCAAGAAGTTTGTATAAGGAGGATGAACACTCAAAAAACCTGATATAATAGGTTATACAACTTGAGTATTATGAATAGTGTTGATTTTGTAAACCAATGAAAAAACATCCTTACCAACTCAAAAATATAGAAGGTAATATAAAAGTAGAAAAATAACATATAACCACTAATTATTAAATATTAGAGATTAATTTTAGTCTCATTTTGGCTTATTCCTTAATCAGATAGTGAGATGAGAGTTTGGTTACTAAATGTACTAGAAAATAATCTAGAGCTGGTTTTAGGTTAGTTTTAGTGCTCAAGAGGAAATATATGTTAGACCAGGTATATGGCTTGTTATAGGGGCTTGATCCCCACACTTCATGAACCTAAATCCAAGCTGGGCCACTTAGCCAAAATATACCTTCTGTCTAGATTTTATACTCTACTAGAGAACGGAGTGGGTTCTCCTCTTGGTGGTGAAATCCAAGTAGGATAACCAAATAGGATAATGTGATCCAATAGGTGATGAAATCCTAATGATTCTTGTCTCAGGTAAGTTTATAAGTTTGTTTTTGTGAGTGTGATTTGGTAGTGTAACATTGGTGTACTATGATTCATTCATAATGCTTGTAATTAACTATGTGAGCTAAATATGTAGTGCGCAAACAATGAAGAGCAGTGAGTTTTAAACCCAAATCTAAAGTGTTTTTATTCAAATGAAAATAATGATGAAATAGGAGAAGAGATTGAATTTCACTATCTTAATATTCATGCAAGAAAGAGATAAAGAAGAGATTCTTTTGAACTTGCAAGAAAAATGATAAGTTTCTTTTAGAGGCAAAAGAAAGAGAAGAGTGGTAAGGAAGAACAAATTTTAGTTTATTGCCATTATTTAGAAAATAAAATGTTGAATATTTAATTTTGAGGAAAAAGAGAGGAAGAAAGTGCAATGAATGAAATTTTCACTATAATGCACCTATATGAATGCTTAAAATAAGCAATAAATGCAAGGAAAACTTTAGGGTCCCACTGGGCATGCCAAAAATGTTTCACTTAATTTTGAATCTATTTGATGTTTAAGGAGAAATAGAGATGAAGGGTAGGGATTAGAGATTAAATAAAACCTAGATTAGTTGTGCACCATATCCAGACAATGTTGAGCACTCCTTTTTGGCTAGGGAGGACTACATAATTTCAGTGTCTACAGGTTTAATGACAAACCTATCACATTCATCCTTAATAAGCTTGATATTCATATTTATAAATAGATATTATGCATTAATGGCCATCAGATCTTATAATGTAAGTGCATCTCCTTTCTAGACTCAATTCACGAACTATGCATCAAATGTCTTAAAATACAACCATTCCTCATGGCTTTGAGCCTTACCATATAGAATTGTTCATCAAATTTTAAAAATAGGCTTTGACCATCCATGATAAATGATCTTAATCCATTAGCATAACTATAACATAATCCCACATTATTTCTATAAAAATCATGCATGTTTTTGCTATTATAATGCCATAATCACCGATGCCCAAAACTTATACCTTTTTAAATAGGTGAGTCATCCTCCTAGTTTGGGTTATCATGTCTTTCTTTCATGTTCATAAATAGAAGAAATAAATGAATCTTCACTCATCATGGCCCAACGTTGTTTCCTTTTACAACATTCATAACTCGATTGAAATAAGTCATAATAGTCTGTTTGTTTCCCATAGAAGAAAGGCTATCAACATATTTATGCCATGCATGCTAGTGGCCTAATGTGTCAATGTTTCAGAAAACATCATAGAAATAATCCCAAAATTCATACTTTCAAAAGGAAACTTATTTGAAAACATTCTTGGCATAAGTTGTGACCTTTCATATTCTTTGATTATCTACAAGAATATATAGTCACACATTTTTCATTTGACTTAACTCCTGATCTACCCAACTTATCCAATAATGAAACTTCTCTAATGCCATCCATGATTTTATCTTTGATGTTTCCAAATCCATCCTAAATCAAATATCACATCCATCTGATGGACTTAGCTGAAAATGAAACCCCCCATCTTACTCTCTCATGGGCTTAGTCTTATAAAAATATACCTCTTCGATGGCTCTGGCTTGGCAAAATAAGACATCACAACTCAATTCCTTGGCCATGGACAACAACCTCTACCAATATGCCCTCTCCATCATAAATAATCCATCATTTAAATTTCATCCTTTATTTTATTCATCCTAGAAATTAATCTTTCTTTATCTATTCCCATGATCTGGTCCAATAATGTTTTGCAAACTACAGATTATTATCCTACATATGCAAGATAAGAACATTAAAAAGTATTCAAATAGACCAATGACTAATAAAAATCTCATGGCTATGTCCACATCTCCCATATTTTGTTAAATTATATCCACATGGTGTCTAAAATTGGTTTTGATGGTAAATATGGAAGATTCAGTTGTTATCTCAACTCAAACAACTCAACTTGATTTAGATTTGAGATGTCTCTTGAATTCAAACTTAGTCTTATCGAGTTGTCATAACTCAAACATGGATTAAAATTGATTTCTTAGTTGACTCAGGTTAGCTTTACTTGGCTTGAACTCAATATGCATAACTAACTCAAAAAATAGAGAAAAAGTGGTGGTGGCCTAAGGACTCATTACATGGACCTTTCAAATATTACTCATCCTACCACATGTCATAACCAAAAAAAAACACCAAAATAATATATGGTAAATTATAGTGTTATTTAAAAATTAAAAACACTATTACCATATATGATGGTAGAGTCCCCATCCATTATAAAATCAGGATCCACCGGCTATGGTCTCCATAACTGGCCTTTTAATTAGGATCGATGAAAGCAGTGACTAAAATGCTTTGGATCATTCATAAATAAATCTATTTCAGCTTTTAAGCTCTGAAATTACTTTTGAAGCTATTGGAGTTTATACGTAACTTGTTAGTTTTTTATCAACCTAGTTAGGAGTATCATGCATTACTTCTCTTCAAACATGTCTTGTTCATCCAAGACTTGATTGACCAAAGCAGGGAATGTTCATCAATTAGTTACATTGAATTGTTGAGGTGGAGGGTAATTATGTTATTTCCTCCCTTAGATATGACACATCATGTTCTAATGCATAAGCCTTTTGTATGATCGATTCCTAGAATGCAACCAGTCCCTGATTTTTTTTCCAAAGGAAATTGGGAGACATCAATTGATGCTTCCTGCATTGTTACTAAAAGGGATAATGTAAAAGGTAAAAATGTCACATGTGCCTTATTTATTTGTTCTATTGGGATAAAAAAGGTTATCTATCTTGTTGAAGGTGTATTTTTATTCAAAAACCATTGGATAAAGAATTATGACCTATGTTGGGGAGCCTCCTCTTACAAAACCCCTTGAGCGGACCCTGATCCTTATGATTTGTTGGATAGCTATTGGTCCTCAATTACTAAAAACTTCTCGGTGGGTTCGATTGGTTGTTTTTATACAAATTATGCATGCATTTATATTTTTGATTCTTCCCTTACTTTGGCAGTTGTCTCTACTTACTTCTTGGCCACTCGACCTTGGGTCTGATTCTATCTCTCTTTATCCTAATTTTAGAAGGATTCTTTATTTTTATTTTCTTCTTCTACCTTAGCTTCAACATTAACCTCAACCTTCCTCTTATTTTTTTCTTTTTCTTATTGATTTACACATTCGATCTCTTTCCTCGTAACTTATTCCTCTACCTATTGATTCCTATATTGTTCTTCTTGTGTTGCCTCCTATTATCACTTCTCAAATTATGCTTCCAACTTTATCTTTTGTGTAAAAAATTATTCATATTTTTATTTTTCCTTTTATTACCTCTTCCTATGCTCCTCCTCCTCCTCAGAAATCATGAATTTTTCCTCTTCCTTCCTCTTCTTCTTCTCCTATTTTTTGACCTTCATTACAACCACTTTTCAAGCCTTATCCTATTCTAGTTGAACCTTAGTATTTATTTATTATGCTATGATATATTCTTGTGTGACTAGATAATTAGGTTATGTTTGTGCACTCATTTTTGGTTCATGTGTAGGAGTTGAAAAATCTTGAGATGAAAGTGACTATAGAGGAGAGGAAGAATGGGATATAGTTATGGCAGATGACCCTCCTATGACTTAAAATATAGAATGGGATATAGGAAGAATGAGATCAAAGCCTTTTTTAGTTGCTGTTAAGATTGGGTTATATCTAATGGATAAAGTTATGGCACATGACCCTCCTATGACTTGTCTCCCTTGATTAGATGATATTTAGAAAAGGAATCCATACACTCTATAATATATGATAACAATTAGGTAATAATATGGGTCCTTAGTTTTCACATTAACTACTATTTCAAGATTACTTTTATTGTTTTGAGCTTGGTTTACCTTTGAAGACCCTATGCTTAGTGCCTCTTCAAAAATTGCATATATCGTACATTTATGTTCTTCCTCGTCTATAATTGTGTCTATAATTATCAACATAGGATGTGTGGCAATATCCCCCAAAATGATCTTTAGAACATTATTTCAAATTTGATAAGTGTGCATTGATTTCTAGAATAAAAATTAGTTTTCTTCTTCTTCCTCGTAAACCTTAGTGATTATGTCCTACAACATAGACTTGTACACTTCCTCCTCTATGATGTGTAGATGTGAACGATCATATTGAAAAATGATCTTTGGGACATTATTTTTAAAAATCCAATTTTTTATACTACACATCTTATTATTCAATAGAGGTGGTTATGCTCTACTCATGGGTGCCTTCCTTTTTCTTCTAGTAGTCTATGATGAGGATATTTATGTTTCAATGTGCATGTGCCTTTGCTTGTGGTTATGTTGTTGTTTCTTGAAGTAATGTATGTGGGTCCCTTATATGCATCATTCGTAGTGGTTGTACTAAGTGAGAAACCATAAATTTCTACCACATAACTACCATCTGCACACCCAACATAGTAATGAATAATGGTAAGGAAGTGGTGGGTGACTTTGGGAGCTCATGTTCTTTGATTTGGATGCTATAATGGATCTTAGTCACCTTAGCGTGTTTCTCTAAATATTGCATGACATATACAAACACATGAGGATGAA
This sequence comes from Torreya grandis, assembly GCA_037957365.1. Classification (NCBI taxonomy): domain Eukaryota; kingdom Viridiplantae; phylum Streptophyta; class Pinopsida; order Cupressales; family Taxaceae; genus Torreya; species Torreya grandis. The sequence goes on along the minus strand of JARHVA010001734.1, from coordinate 2,890,283 downwards.
AGAGGATAAGGGATTGGATTTCTACCCACATGTATTTAATCTACCTAGCTACTCATAATATTACCTTATTTTGGTCTAAGAAATGATTTTAAAGGCAATCATAGGCTAGATGTTGACATCTAGATTAATGGGACCATATGAGGACTTTTACTGGGTGAAGCAAAGAAGTAATATAAATAATTAGTAATAGAAGGAATTAAATGTCATATTGATGATGTTCTTAATATTTTTGATGAGCTTAGAGACCAACAAATATAGATAAATGAAATTTTAATTGAATTATATCATGTATTAAGTGATGTCAACTACCCATTTTGTGGCCTACATCATGATTTTGGTGGTCTACCAAAAGTGATTTGTGATGCATTCAAATAGAATGTGTACTAAAACATACTCTAGAGAGTTTATATGGATCCCCCTATATTCCCTACTATATTTATTCCTTTTTTATAAATGGATATGTGGGTTATTTATCTTGTAAGGGGAAAATGATTTAACTCGCATAGGTAGTCTTATTACTCTTCTCATGGTGTATGCATTGGTAAAAAGAGTCATGTGTTTTTATAAATTAATTTCACAATAATTATATCAAATAATAAGTTCTATCATCACCTCATCAATCTATACAAAGTTTTTTAGTTTGATAAGTTATTCTACATTTATCCCTTATAGTTGATGTTGTAATGCTAGGGCTCCTAGATGTCCTAATTTTGGTTGGTTTAGGATTAATATATTAGATTATACTATATCAATAAATTTGAATGGGTCTAGGTCATGGTACCTTATTTTTTTAATTCAATGTTAATCCCCATCTCTTCCTTCTATGCTTTAGTGAGAGGAATCAAAAATTATGAGTGATCCACAGTTGTTGTTTTGGTATTGTTCAAAAGATAATTTTAGCTAAAAATGGTGCTAGTGAATAATCCACACACAAATGAGTGAAGTATGCACAAATATCATAAGAATATTATTTTAAAAGGTTTGTAATGACATTGTATTAAACATACCCTTGTTTATATCACCTTCCCTACTTGAATCCATCAGACACTTTGCTTTGCATCTATTGAGTTGTTTGTGTGCCATTATGCTTGTTAAATTAATTACAATCAGTTGCTTATGATTTTACATTTTCATTTCAATGTATAAATGTATTGTTTCATTTGATAAGATTTTTTTGACAAGATTTATTGATGTAATGTTTTAGTTTTTCATTCATCAACTTTTATTTATTATACATCACCTAATTCTAACACTTGATCTGCTTTAGGAAGGATGCAATATTTTAAGTTTGTTGTCAATAATATATTTTTGAGTGAACATTTATTGTATTTCATCTATAATTTATTTTTTTGTCTCCTCATTCAAAAACTTAATTGTTGTCACTTATGTTGAATTTGCATGAAGTTGTTCATTTATGTTGGGTTTCTTTCCTTGTCACACTTTGTGACTTTAACTTTTCCAACTTGGTTATGATGTCCTGTGATATAAAAATCACACTATAAAGGTACACTATATAAGGTTAAAAAACAATAAAATAACACATTAAAAAAATATATTAGTCTACAGGGTGCTACTCAACACCCTCTATGATTTTTTCATGAGATATGATAGAGATTATTGATGGTAAATCTTAAGCTTGTAGACATTTACACATCCTAGAAGAATGGTTCCCTGAAGGTCATTTAACAAAATTATTAATTGGAATGATACTTAATTTATGATGTAATGAGATTTCCATTAGATATGTAACTTACTTGGAAATGCCTAAAATCTGTTATCATATAATAATACTACTTGTTCTGGGTAAATTTCTTTGGATCATTTATTATGACAATGCCATGATTTTTGAATTTTATTACTAACTTCTTATTTATATTTTTATCTTTTCCTAATGTATTCAATCTAATTTAAATCCATCAATCTTTACTAAAGATAGTCCCAATCTTCTAGTCTCACAATCATTGCAAGTCACATATTAGGGACTATCTATTCCATTAGCATGATTGATTCTAATTTATGAACCAATTGAAATGGAGTGAAACATGTTTCAATCTTATAATTTGTATTATATTCCCATAGAGCATAGGAAATTTGTCCTCCCAATTATCTCTTTTCACATTGCATAATTTTGTGAGCATATTTCCAAGGACTTTGATGATTCTACCTGTCCATTGGCTTATGGGTGATATATTGTGCTTTTATGGTGTGATATCATAAAATATTATATTAAATTATTAATGTTATTATTAATTAATTCCATTCCTTTATTGAAAACCAAATTCATAGGACATCCAAGTCTAGTTATAATATTCTACTATAGAAATTTAGCTACATCCTTAGTTTTGCAACTTGGTGTCATAATAACATCTACCCATTTGGTGAAGTAAACCATCATAGTATTTATGTAAATTGCATTACTAAATTTTTTGGGTGGATTTATTATTCATAAAAATTCAATTCCTAACTATTCAAATGTATTCTAATCTAACATGGGGTTCAATGGCATTTCATCTCTATGATTAGGCCTTCCCATCCATTGACAAATATCACAATGATTTTCTACTCGATACACATCTTGAAATATAATGGTCACCATAGTCCAGTTTGAATCATTTTCCTTATATTGGATTATCCTATGAAATATCCACCTTTCATTTTATGATGTGCCTATTAAATATTTTTTGGTCTCTCATGCTCTAAAGCTACTCTACATAATACATCATATTTTCCCTTTTTGTACAAAAATCCATTAATGATGCTGAATAAAATGGATCTTATGATCAACTAATTTTTATCCCTTTCCACATAGTGAATGATAAAATTTCCTTATTCAAGTAAATTGAATATGTTTTTCGTGTTTTCTATAATAGAAAAGACTCAAAATAAATGGACATTCAGTGATTCATCTTGGAGTTCTTTAGGCTCCTCTCCATTGGGTATTCTACTTAAATGGTTTGGCCCCACATTTTATCTCCCATGCTTCACATTTATTATGAATTTAAATTATTAAAATAACATTAGCCACATAGATATCATCCCTCCTAATATGGGCTTATTTACCATATATCTTAGATCCTAGTGATCTGTAAAAAAATCAAATGACATTACTAGAAGGTAGTGTCTAAACTTCTAAAGTGTGAAAATCATTGCCAAGGATTCATGTTCTATAGTCATGTATTTTTTTTCTAAATTTGAGGGATTTTGGATTGATAAATTAATTGGATGGTACAATTTTCCATCTTCTATCTATGCTAAAATGGTTACTACCATAGTTTTAGAAGCATCTACATGAACATGAAATGTTTTTTTCTAATCAAGAAAGATTAATATCAAAGTTGTTACCAGCCTCTACTATAGATCCCAAAAAAAAAATTAGCACTCATTATTCCATTATAACCTAATATCTTTCCATAGTAGCTTCTCCATGGGATAAAATATAACTATGTAGATTTTTATGAATTTCATATAGTATCTTGTATGACCCAAGAATGATTGCATATTTATAGAGATTATAGGAGGTGAAATACCCACAATAACTATGATTTTAGCTTGGTCAACCAAAATCCCATTGTTACATACTATATGACCCAAAACAACACTAAACAATGTATTACTTATTTAGGTTCAACACAATATATAGATCTCAATAATGTTCCAACATCAACCGCAACTTAGATAGGTGTTCCTTGAATTTATTAAAAAAAAAAAAAAACCAATTATTTATATAGGCTTCTAATAAGTCATGGATGAAGTATTTAAATATGGTGACCACATCCAAAAATAACATAGTATGAAAATTATTTAATCTAAAAGGCATTACTATATGAAAAATATCCCCATTCCATTGTAAACATTATTTTAGCTTGATCTTTTACTATGATTGGGATTTGATGCTAACCATTGAACCCATCTATAAGGGAATAAAATTCATTTCCTACAATTGAATTCAAGACTTCATTTGTGAATGGGACTATAAATGTATCATTAATGAAAGCATAATTTAGTGCATGATAGTCCCCACATACTCTAATTTCTCTACATTTTTTAGGTTACACCATCATTGGGCTAACCTAGTCTACTTTTTCCACTAGATAGATAATGTATGCTTATTACATTCGGTCCAATTTGACCTTTAACTTCAGTTTCATGTTGGGGTTTAATCTATATGGGCACTTTTTAAAAGGCCATTCACACTCCTTTATCTCTATGTGCATCTTCCTTAATGAAGGGTCTACACATTGCACTTCTATGAACTTTGTTGGAAATACATCATGATAATCTTGTAGCAATTTTAGTCCTTTAAAATTTTCATTATACATCTAATAGTCACTTATAGTCACAAGTTTTAGCTTAGAATCTATCCTAATTTTCCCTACCTTTTTATTTAATGGTTCATGGTATATTTTGTTGGAGTCATTTTTAATTGAGTCTTGCAATATTCTTTGTCTTTCTTTTTCCTAAATATTAAGATTTTATATTAATTGATCTTTAGTTTATTCAATGATTTTAGATCTAGGATCCTTCATTTCTTTCCTAGGTGCAAAAATCCCTTCAACTCTAAGTCCTCATAACTATCATTATAATGGACCTATTCCCCATTATCGATTATCCTATTGCAAGTTTTTATAAAAAACTTATTTTTTATTTATTGTCCTTGTAGTTTAAAGGAGTTGTGTTCAAGTCTTTATCTACTTCCTCCTACAAAGTATAGTCATGTGTACTACTGAGATCCTCCACTTATCCATGGCATAAGAATATATTCAAATTTTGAATGGCTTGTTGTACCAGTAGGTTCTCATCTTCAAATTAAAATGTCTGAATAAAGTCTTATTAGACCTATGACCAATTCTTAGTCTCCCTTCTATACTCTTTATGTATGTACCACACTATTAGAAGCTATGCCATACTATACTTAAATATGTATACCAAATATTTGGGTTCTACACCCTATACAGACCATACATCTACACATCTATGGATATGTATTTATGGATACTACCCTTCCTAGAAAAAAAACCATTTTTCCCTGATAGTAGGTGGTATTTGGAATCAGTCTTGCAATAGTTTGCAAGCCTCATCCCATTTAAATTGGTTTGTCTTGTTAACTGACCACCAAGTCACAATAAATCCATTAAGTGTATAGTTTAGTACACTCACCCAATGGTCTATATTGGGCACATGATGTTCTAGTCTAAACATGAATTGATTCAAGTCATCAATTGAATAGATTGAGGCAATTGGAATTATATGGAAAAAAAATTTGCATTGGATACACATCAATATATCCTCTTACACAATTTTAATAACCTTCCAAAATTTATTTGTAAATAATATTCAATTTAAAAATATATTTTAATTCAACTATCAAAACACCTGCATTTTCGCTACATCGATTGATCTTGGGAAAGGTACTTTTAACACAATTGTAATGGAAAAATTACTTAAAATTAAAGTATTGATAAATAATATAAAAAATTATTGGTATTTACTCATACTGTATAACATAAATTTTTTAAATTTAATCACAAATACAAATCTACATACAAAATTAGCAATTTCACTTTCCCTGATTTCACCAAAAGTTATAGAAATGACAAACTATAAGGTTATGATTATATTAATGATATATCTGATGAAAATATATGAAAAAGGGATGTTTTACTATAAAAAATATATAAATAAATAACTAAAACAAATCTGTAATCACCAAATTGGAATCTACTGAAACTACACACTCCAAAACATGCATACATACACACCAAACTGAATATGGGAATCTAAAAATATATGAAGCTTAAATGCAATACATGTATTAAATTACCCTCTATAAATAAGATGGGTTTATTCCTATTATATACAATAACACATGTGGTTTTATCCTTGAATATTTTAGTTTAAGCACAACTGCATCAATTGTGTGGAAATTTTTGAATAGACAAAAGATAACCCAGAAGGAAATCCTAACATATAAATAAACAAGAGGCCCCAAAATTGGTGCCAAAATCCTAATATCCTTGATTTGAGAAGATGACATGAGTTAGAAAAGGAAACTAGTTCTATCATTATCCTCTTTCTCATAAAACTTTTATATCTTACCTTTTTTCTCTTTTGTTTCCATTTCTCAAACTTTCTCGAAATTGACCCACTTATCTTGAGGATAAGAAAGCAAGAACAAGTTATAAAGTTTCCTTGGAATATAATCTTTTTATCCTTCTATAAATACAAGCCCTAATTGGTAAGTTTACTCTCAAACTTTAAACTCTCCAATTCCTATTAAATAATTAATTCAATATTTTTTCAATTTCCTTTCCCTTGTTCTCCTTTAATTATAAATTGGATTAATTAATTATTAAATGGAAATTACTTAGAAAGGGGACATGACAATTCCTCCTTCCTCAAAAATAATTTCCCTCAAGAAATGCAAATTCATATGTTCCAAAATTTTTATTCCTTCCCAAGTAGCATCTTTTATAGGTAGATTCTTCCAATGAATCAAATATTCTATAATGCTTTTGTTTCTCAGTCTCTTCTCCCTGGTGTCAATAATGGCATCTATTTCCAATATCAACTTTACTCACTCATCCAAGGGTTTAAAATCCACTGAGGGTGTGAAACTTTATCCCAGTGCCCTTTTTAAGTAAGACACATGGAAAACATTATGGATCCATTTATTCTATGGCAATTCCAGTTCATAGGCCACTCCACTAACCCTCTTGATGATTTTGTAGGGCACATAGAATCGTGGTTTAAGATTATTATTACCACTTATTTTAATGGATGTTTTCATATAAATTTACAATCTTAGGAAGACCATATCCCTAAATTTAAATTATCTCTCAATGCATTTCTAATCTTTATAAAAATTCTATTGGTTTTGGGCTTGTTGGATATGATCCTTGAGGGATCTGATTATGTATTTACTCTATGTACTAAATCAATAGCTATTGAAACTCTATTTTCTATAAATACCAAATAAACAAATGCCTATGCATCATAGACATAGAAAGCCATAAATGGAGACATACTAGTGGACATATAGTGGGTGGTGTTGTATAAGTATTCTCCCAATGAAACCAATTAACCCATGTTGTTTATTGATCGAAGACATAATTATTCAAGTGTCCCTCAACCCATTTATTCACAATTTATGTTTTCCCAGATGTATAGGGTAATAGTTTGTGCTATGGGTGATTTTTGTACCGATTAAATGAAACAATTCCTACCAAAAAGAGCTAAGAAATTTTTTATCTCTATCACTGATAATATTTATAGGCAACCCATGTATCTTAAATACTTCATTGATGAACAAATCTACTAGCTGATGTGCTTTAAATTCATAAGTGATAGAAAATAAACGTGCATACTTAGTTAGCCTATCCAAAATAGTATAAATACAATCTTCCCTAGTTATCTTGTTGATACTTGTAATGAAATCCATGGATATAATTTCCCACTTATGATTTTAAATAGGCAATAGCTATAGTAATTTGGCTAGGAAAACCTGATTTGACTTGTTCCATTGACAAGTGTTGCATTTTTAAATGTGTTTGAGTACATCCTTTTTGAGTCCCTTCCATGAGAATTTTTATTAGATGTGCTTATAGGTCTTGAATAACCCAAGATGTCCCACTAGTGATGCATCATGAAAATCTCTCAAAATCATCTCCTTCATTTTGGATTCAGGAACTAGGAAGATTATGTTTTTATAAAGTATGCGTTCATCCCTCAATATGAATATGTCATCCTCACATTACCATCAATGATGTTAGTATCAAATGTGTTTTTAACATATTCTACCATGATTGACACCTTTCAATCTATTAAAATAATAGAAGTAGAATATAGAATAGGCATTTTAAAATGACCATCGACTATAATAATATTTTTCTCCTTCATGTACTCTATATCAAAATCAAAGGCTTGGAATTATCATATTTATTTTTTTCCTATAATTCAAGTCATGTTGGATAAGGAATAATTTCAAGATATTATGATCAGTCTTCACCACAAAATTTCCACAAACTAAACACTGTCAAAACTTGGCCAAAGCATGCATAATGGTAAGCATTTCTTTTCCATATATTGTGAATCCTTTCCCTAATTATTTCAACTTAATACTCTAAAATACTATGGGATGCCCCCTCTAAACTAATAACTCTTTAATTCCTTCCCATGAAGCATCATACTCTATAACAAATGGAAGTGAGAAATATGGAATAACAAGTTCAGGGCATGAGCTCATTCACTCTTTAAGATTATGAAAAGCTCCATGAACTATTTGTTTTCATGAAAAATCCCTCTTTTTTATCACATTAGTAAAAGGTGATGCTAGGAATGAAAACCCCTTAATAAATCTTCTATAATAAATACAAAGGCCAAAGAATCATCTCAACTCTGTCAGTGTGGTGGGAGGAGGCCAATCCATGATAGCTTGGATCTTCTTGTGATCTATTTGAACATATTGAGCACTATTTAAATATCCCAAGTAAAATATCTATATCACCTCATCCCTTATGTGGATCTGATGGTAACCTAACCTCAAATCAATCTTTAAAAAGTACACTACCCCATGTAACTCAACAATGAGCTCATCAATCCTAAGAATGAGGTATTTGTATTTTATGGTTTTATTTATCTCCTCTTTATGAATTATTGGGTGGTGGTAAGGATTGGCCATGATAGGATTAAACCTTTTATTTAATTATATGATGTTTTTGAATCTTCTATCAGATGGTAATCTCATAGATAAATTATTAGGCATCAAAAAAAAAAAAAATTCCCAAACAACTCTCCCCATGAGAGAAGACCTCTCCCTTATTTTAGTTATGAGTGCTTTTAGTGATCCATTATAACTTCCCTTAAACACCATGCATTTTTATTTAGATTTAAACTCAAGTTCCATGAAAAGATAATTTTGTGAATAATAACCATTGAAGTGAAAACATTGTATACCAAAAACCTTGTTAGTTTCTCCTAATCCCAAAATAGGTAAATTATCACATACCTTCTAATCACCCATGGCTATGTTGAGTTTTAAAATTATTTTGGTGAATGGAATGGTGAACCCATAAATATTGAATTTATCAAAATAGTTTCCCTTCATTTTCTTCTACCTATTATGTGGATCCCATACTTTTATTCATGGACAATTTTGAGCTAAAATAAAAAGATCCTTGTATCCTTTCCTGCTAGTTGTGTCTTTCACCCTCTCTCTATTTATAAAGTGTTTCCCATGATGACAACATATTTAAAATGGCATAGTATAAAACAAAAAATCTGAAATATGACTTTCCTTCTCATATCTTGGGATATAATCAAATTACTTACCTCCCTTTTTTGATTTAGAATTAGGATCTTTTGAGAGATTTGTCTTGACACAAACATCCATGTTATTTAGAGATTTACAATTAGTGGAATCCACTAAAACATTCTCTTTTCCTACATGCTCATCACTATCATTATTATGAAAATAAATCTCATATAGTAATGGCTCAAACTCTGCAATGCTTAGAAAATGGATGGGTGCTCCTAGGGCTGAAACATCTTCAATTTTGCATATAACATGTAATGCATGTTCTTTTTTTACATTATTAATAAAAATATTTTGTATATCATAATTCATACATGTTTCTATTGAAGATACTTCACTTTCCACTTGCATGATGGATTCATTTTGGGGCTTATAACTAACTCCTTTTAACTCTAAATTTTCTTACTTTCTGATTTCTTGTAAATCTATTTTTCCTTTATGCTCCACTGTCACACTTCCTTACTTGACCTTTTATGGTTCTGATGTATCTAACACCTATTTTAGTTATATGGTCTTTATTTATGGATATTTTGATGATTTTTGTAGTTTTACTTCTTCTTTGCTCTAACATTTGTGACTTGTCTTCCAAGGTTCTTTATCTTGACCAAAGTTGGATACCTTGGGTTGAGATGAATATATGATCTTTAAGATAGATGGACTTATTGGGTTTATTTTACCTCTTTTATTATTTTTATTCATTTTTAGAACACATAATTATCTGAAGTCAGGACTTGTTTCACTACAAGGATAAGTTCTTCATATTCTACATGATATATTGTAAACTCATTACTCGAATGCAGTTGTTAATGCTCTGTTTCTTCAAGATGCTCCCCTTCATTCTGTAGGAATTTGGCACATAATATTTTTGAAGATGGGGTGATTGAAGCCCACTCATTTTTTGATGAATTTACTTCTCCCTCATTTACTTTATTCATTTTAATACATCGAATAGCTCAGATTAATTTTGGCATATATTCTTTTAAGGTTTTTTGGATTGTATTCTCCAAATCTTTTTGACCTCAGCTAATTGTCTCATGTAAATAAATAATTTCATCAAAAATAAACATTTTTTCTCCATCACCCATATTTTATTATTTGATCATTGGTGGCTAAACTTTTATTTTTTTCTTGTTGATGGTATCTTAATTCTCTTTCACTAATACCACTTACATGCATTTGATATTACATCAAGATGCAAACTCTCCCAATAAGATGGAAAGATAAAATATCATATACCATTGTAATAACCCTCCCAAAATTATTGTTAAATAATATTCAATCTAAAAATATATTTTAATTCAACTATCAAAACACCCACATTTCCCCTAGATATACCTTTAAAGATTTCATCCATATGTGTTTGGAAGTATGTTGATGCATTTATTAATCAAAATGACATAACATTCCAATAACAATGTCTAAAATGATAACTAAATGTTGTTTTATACCTATCTTCTAGTTTTAGTTGAATAGTATAAAATCCCGACTTACAATCAAAATGTGAAAAGTATTTACATTGAGTATCCTTCTAGAGCAAATAAGATTTATCAAGAATAGGGTAAGGATATGGTTTTGTAATTGTATTCAGAGTATTATAATTTATTACCATTCTCTTTTGTCCTCTATTTTATTCTAAATGTGTAGTCACCATACAAGCATAACAATATATTGGTAAAGTAGAGGGTTTAATAAATTTCGCATTTCTTACTTCTTGGATAACCTTTTCCGTGTTAGGATAGTCTGAGGCTAGAATAGGTATCTTTTTTCCCACCTTTACCATTTTCCCTTATTTAATTTTGATTTCCATTTTATGCATCTATTATGAACCCATGCTACCCCTTCTCTTCATTTCATTAGTGTAATAGTTGTTATGGATTCATATGCTTTGTAAGTCATCCCATGAGCATTTTGTTTTATCCCAAATTCATGGGAATTATTAGTTACTTACATTATATTTAGTATATAAGTTAGTGTTGAGGCTAATGAAGGCATCCAAAAATTCATTGTATTGAGATTTCTCAAAGGAGGTTGCCCCCTCAAAATAGCTTGTGATCAATATAATCAATTCAGTGCTTCTGCTAATTTTATAAATTTGTTATTTCGTACATTTTTATCAATTTGTTGTAGGAAGATGCTCTCATTTGGTATCATAGTGCTTTCTAAGGCCATTTTTTTCCTTCAAAAAGTATTACCTCTATTTTACTACATAATTTTTTTCAATAATTTTTTTGAAAATATTAAATCTATTTAATGGCATAATTCATTTAAATAATTTTTTGTATCATAATAATCTATTTTGGATCAAGGTAAAACCTGACTGCATAACTATGGGAAGTGCTTGGGTTAAATCCATAAAACTCATTGTGAGGAGTACCATAGGAACCCTAAAGTAGCTGGCCTATTGAAAGGACCTGCCAGTGAAATGGGCAATGGTCCCTTTCTAATTGAGTAGTTCTCATCCATGAGGAAAAGTAAGATCTATTGTTGAGAGATAAATCCATGGCTAGAAATTTTTTTGAGAGTGTTACTCACTTAGATGGCATTGGTGGCCAGAGTGATATCTTTAAACTTTTAGGCAACCATTAAAACTTGGGGCCAATTTTTATCAATTTTAGCATATTAATGTGGAGTATCAAAAAACTTTCCATATCAGATCTTCAGACTTGTCATACTAGTTTTAGCCTATTACAAGTAGAGTATTAGAAAACTACCATTTCATATCTTCAGTAGAGTATTAATGGCATTACCACACCAAATATAGCATATTACCAGTAGAGTATCAAAAAACTACCATATCAAATCTATAGACTTGTTTTAACATATCCCAGTAGACATGTTTTATAAAACATAGTAACCAAAAATTAAAAAAACAAATATACCCTATTTTGGTCATGGTAGTAACCTGAATAGGAGCCAAAAACATGGAGGATGAAATTTCCACCCTTAAAAACCACATCAAAGATCATGATGAAAAAATTATTGGATTCAGTCTTCAACATACCACTATGAACAATAAACAAAATCAAGAGTCCTCTTCAAACACAAGTTTTCTTCTTCTAGCAATTTTCATGTGCCAAAGCTTAATTTTCCTTAATTCTATGGTGTATATTTGACTGGATGGATCTATTAGGTAGAATAATATTTTAGTTTGCATAATAATTTTGATGCCAATAAGGTCCTACTTGCATCTATTCACGTAGAACATTGAGATCTTCAATGGTATCATTGGTATACCAAAGCTCATGATGAGCCCATCTGGACTAATTTTTGCACACTCATTTTGTAATGGTTTGGCCCTAGTGCTTTTGATGACTTCACTAGGTCCATCACTAAACTTTGACAAGAAAGAACTATGAGAGAATACTAAACAAAATTTGAAAAGCTGGCCAATCACATAGAGGGATTGTTTGATGAATTCTTCAGGAGTTACTTTGTCAGTGGACTGAAGGATGCAATTTGATTAGAGGTCAAAATATTGTATCCCAACACAATGATGGAAGCCCTAAGATTGGCTAAGTTGGTAAAGGACAAGATCATAGCGCAACAATGATTCAAACCCAATTTTACTCCATTTAGAAATACCACTCCACATAAATCTCAAATAATGTCAGCCCCTCAAAATCACTCCTATCAAGCATTTGACTGAATTAGATATGTGAGCCTATAGATTAAAAATACTCTATTATATTTAAGATGACAAATTCACTTAAGGACATTAATGCATACAAAAAAATATCTACCTATTAGAAATGGATTCTCCACCTAAAATTGAAGTTTTTGAAGATGCTTAAGATATAACAAATGATCCAGAAGAAGATTCACTAATTATGGATCTTGCTTCTCAAGAATACCAACTAGAGATCTCTATCTATGCCTTCACCACCCCAAAAACCATGTAGGTTAGGGGTTACTTCAAGAATCTCCCTCTAACCAAACTCATTGATTCAAGTGGCACTCATAACTTCATTAACCCTTAAATCCCCAAATAGGCTAATTATTTTATCCATCCTTACTCTAAATTTGAAGTCATGATTGCTAATGGGGGTACATTACCTTGTAAAGGGAGATGTTGTAATGTGCATATCTCTATTAGAGATTATAACTTACACTCTGACATGTTTTCCTTACCCTTAGGTGGGTGTGATGTTATTTTATGAGCTCAATGGTTACACACACTTAGATGCAACTTATGTGATTTTATTGAACTTTGGATGTAGTTTTTAGAAAATGGGCAAAAACACACATTAAAAGGATTAAAAATAGGGTCTATTAGCATCATAAGTTCACATTGCATGGAAAATTTTCTTAAGAATTCATATGGTGTCATTACTTAGCTCAATTCTATTCAAATATAACCATCAATAGTCTCCACTACTCCTTATAATATACAAACCATTATACATAGGTATGCATGTGTCTTTGTCAAAACAATGGGATTTCCCCCTTCATGACTAGAGGACCATAATATTCAACTCCTTTTTGGAAGTGTTCCTTTCAACATCAGGCTTTACCTCTACCCATTTCATCAAAAGACTGATATCGACATGCTCATTTGAGACTTATTAAAGTAAGGCATTATTCACCCCAATACTAACCCATATTCTTCCCCATTTCTCCTTGTCCAAAAAAAACATGGGTTATGACACCTCTGCATTGACTTTCATGCACTTAATCATATCACAATCAAGGATAATTTCCCAATCCCTATCATTGATGAGCTTCATGGTGCTCATTTTTATCCTAGTTGGATCTCTACTCTAGATATCACCAGATCTAGCTTCATGAGGATGATATACCTAAGATAGCTTTTCACATGCATGATGGCCACTATAAGTTTTTAGTCATGCCCTTTTGCCTCAAAAATGTTCCTTCAACATTCTAAGAATTGATGAATAAAATATTCTATCCCTAATTGCAAAAATTCATTTTGTTCTTCGATTATATCTTCATCTATAGTAAAACATGGTATGAGCATCTCCAACATCTAGAGCTTACACTACAACTTCTCTCTAAACATCATCCTTATGAAAAATATTCCAAATGTGCTTTTGGTTAGGATGAAGTGGAGTATCTTGGGCATATTTTTTTAGAACAAGTAGTTTAGGTAGATCTTAAAAAAATAGCTATCATGACAAATTAGCCTCATCCTAAGACACTCAAGAGCCTTCATGGTTTTTTGGGTCTGACTAGATACTATCACAAGTTTTTTAAAGATTATGAAAATATTGTAGTTTCACTGATAACTATGTTAAAAAATGATGCTTTTACATTGACATAAGTTGTTGAGTGTGCATTTGAAGGACTAAAATAAGTTATGTGTACTACACCTATTCTACCTATATCAGATTTTGCCAAGACCTTCACTATCAAGAGTGATGCTTGTAGTAATAGACTTGGTATTGTTCTCCTCCAAGAAGGATGCCCCATTGCATTCACTAAAAAATCTCTTTTTGGAAAAACTTTAGTGCTCTCTACTTATGAGAAAGAAATTATTACCATTTTACATGTAGTACATAAGTGGAAACCATACCTACTAGGGAATCATTTTTGCATCAAAACTGATCACCACCATCTAAGATATTTCCTCAAATAATGGGTATTCAGTCCATAATAATATAAATAGGTTATGATTATGATATCACTTATAATAAGGGTAAGGACAATATTATTTTCAATTCTCTATCTCACACATTTATAGACTAAGCTTACCTTTTAGCTATTTCCATACCTATTCCAAATTAATTGGACACTGTACAACAAGGGTATGCTAATGACTTTTCATTATCTCAAATAATTCAACATTTGGCCACTAACCCCTCTGTTGTACCACATTATTCTTGGGATGGTGCTTCTCTACAATATAAGGGTCATTTGTTACTTCTCCAAAGCATTGCTATGAACTCTATGCTTCTCCATCTACATGGCACTCTAGGTTTCTTAAAACTTATGAGTGGTAATGACGCAACATATTTTGGAAGGGAATGAATAAGACAATTAAACTGATGGTGGCTAAATGTGATACATGCCAATGCAACAAGGTGAAACAACACTCATCCCTAGGTGAATCAAACCCTTGCCCATCCCTACCATCCTTAATAGTCATTTTTGTGTCCTTAGCCATCCCTATACTGCCTCTATAGTCATGAAATTTTTTTTAGACCATATTTTCCATATTCATGGCATTACTTCCTCCATTATCTCTAATCATGATGTAACCTTCACTAGCTATTTTTGGATATAACTATTTCATCATATTGGTACTCAATTGAAGAATAGTTATGGGTATCATCCCTTAATAGATGGGTAGACTAAAATTGTCAACAAATGCTTGGAGACATTCCTTCCTTGCTTCACCTCAAAATAATAATACCAATGGGAAAAGTGGCTCTCCCTCACTGAATGGTGGTACAATACCTCCTTTCACACTTTAATGAAAATAAATTCATATGAAGCAGTCTATGATCAAGCACCACTAATTTTCCTTCTATACACCTCCAATAGTTCTTTAGTTCAAGTAGTCAACATTATTCTCCAAACTCAAGATTAGATCCTCAGCACCTTGCATGACACTCTTCATATGGCACAAAATCAAATGAAACAACAAGCTAATCAACACCATTCTAAGTGCACTTTTCAAGAAGGTGATATTGTTTTTCTTCACTTGTATCCATACAAGTAATCCTCCCTAAAACTCAAATGGAATCATAAGCTTGATCAAAACTTCTATGGGGCCTATAAGGTTCTTCAAAATATTGGGTCGATTGCTTATAATTTAGAGCTCTCATCTTCTTCTCGAGTTCAACTAATATTTTATGTCTCTTGTTTGATGAAATTTCTTGGCACAAACATCAAAGTGTAGACTATTTTACTAGAACTTGATAATGAAGGATCTATCCTTCTAAAGCCAAAGGTAATCTTAGATAGGCACACACACCAACTATACTCTCACTCCATCATAGAGGTTTTAATTCAGTAGCACAAAATGCAACTAGAGGATGCAACTTGGGAACCACTATTTCAGATTTAGCACCAATTCCCGCATTTGAAGTTTTGAGGACAAAGCATTTTCTAAGAGGGAGGGGATGTTATGAACTTGTGCTACGCCTTTTCTTTATTTTGTTAGTGTAATAGTTTCTATCAATGCATATGCTTTGTAAGTCATCCCATGAGAATTTTTTTTAATCCCAAATTCATGGGAAGTACTAGTTGATTATATTAGATTTAGTATATAAGTTAGTATTGAGGCCAATGAAGGCATCCATGAATTCATTGTATTAATCTTACTCAAAGGAGGTTGCCCCCTTGAAGTAGCATATGATCAATATAATCATTTTAGTGTTTCTACTAATTTTCTAAATCTATTATTTCATGCATTGTTATTAATTTGTTGCAGGAGGATCCTCTCAGCATCTTCTTTGCCCAAAATAACTGGGCATTTTCAAAACAAATCTTATCTAGTATTAATTTCCCTACTCTTTGTCTATCTTGAAAAAATGGACTTATAGGCTACTGATTCATGGTAGAAAAAAAAATCTTAGAATCATAAGTGAGATGTGGAGCTCTAATCCTTTCACCATGAAGGGTAAGTAAGACACTCTGAGGAGTATATCCATAAGGATAATACCTATCTATAAAAGATCTACCAAGGAGTATATCTAGAGACATACCATTATACTAAAAGAAATCATAATTGAAGGTATGTACTTGGATATTTAAATGTTCATGATGCTTATAGTAAGAACCGGTAAAATATTTTCCTTGGACATCTAAGGATTTATAAACTTGATTAGGTGCAAGTTGTTTCCAATTTCTACACTAATTGATCTTAGGAAAGGCAATTTTAGCACAATTGTAATGGGAAACTTATTTAAACTCAAAATATTGATAAATAATATAAAATATCATTATGGTTTCATATCCATTCTATTATATAATATAAATTTCCATTTTTAATCACAAACACAAATACACATACAAACTGTCGGGGAATCCAAGAACAACACACCTGTTCTGATCCCACTTGTTAGGATCTTGCTCCTCAAAAAGAGCACAATATGATTACCAAATACAAACAATTAAACATGCAGAAATATCCAAAAGTACAAGTAACTAGAATTCACAAATAACACAGAATATGAGAGACAATATACAATCTTGTATTAATACTCGTACAAAAAAGAATACAATAAAGAGACGCCACACTCTTCCACCTTACAGAGGCTTGCCACACCTCAAGTGTACAGTAATTCTTCTTCAAAAGTTCACTCTCCTACCAAAAATAGTCCCAACACACAACTCACACATAGAATTGGTGTTCACCTCTCCAACCAGTCAGTAATAACCCTGCCAGTACACCAAGCACTCTAAAGTACTTCAAGTAGATCTCCCATGAACCTGCAACCTGCAATTCAACAGACCATACTTACACATGTAGATCTCCTATGAGCTTGCAACAACCTGCAACTCAATGTTCTTACAATGGAAGGATCTTCCTTGCCTTCCTTTCTAGCTCATCATTACAATACATGCCAATGGGTCTATAAATATATCCCAAACTTAAAAAATAACTTAGAATCTTAGTTTGCTAATAATAGACACACAACTCAAGACTCAAAATAGCCTTTACATGCAAACACTCAGCTCAAAAAACTAACTATTCATGCAATGAACAGTTTTGGAACACATAGGCAACTGACGTTGGTCCCTATCTAACTGGTGCTGACCGACATCGACTGACTTCCTACCGATGTTGGTTGCCTTCTATATTCATCTTGACCGACGTCAGTCATATTGCCAATGCTGGTACTTTTAGAACTTTAGCAACCTCCTCTTCATCTACATAGTTGAAGCTTTTAGCTCCACAACCTAACAATCTCCCACTTGGAGATAAATAACTGCAACTATACCTGTACCTGTACATCATCTAGTTTGTTCCCTTGGCTTTGTATCCCTCTTCAAGATCACTCTTGAAGACCAACCACCACAAATCTTGTGGTGCAACACCTATCATCCAAATCACCTGCCACATCCACATCTACAAACCCATGTAGAAAATAGCTTGACCTTGCATAGCATGTGCACCTGCTGCTGGTCCCTCTAAGAATCCACTGAATTGCCCTCTAATGCTTCTTTCCTAGATTGGCTCCAAACTTGTGACAACTCCCACTACTTGGGAAAACTCAGGTTTAGTACATACCATGCACTTAACCTCATTATGTGAATCAAGACCCTGTTCAATGAACTGTCCAACCATCGGCGTGCTAATCGGTCTCACACAATCATCTAGAAACAAAATCACCTGTGATCTTCCATGTCTCTAGAACACACTCATGCCAAAGAATCTTGTTGCTCCCAGATTCCTCATGACATAATTCTGAACTAGCTTTACCTTTAGTTCAGCAACTCCTTGTATATGTAACCCTACAACAAGCACATCATACAATAATAGAATAATGTAGCTAATATTATCCAACCTGGTAAAGAGAAACACAATGATCAAACCTCCATTGTCCTACAACTTATTCAAGACCATATACCCTAGCCTTCCATCTCACGTATCCATTTCCGCTCTTCTTCATCCTGAACATCCATTCATCTCTCAGTGCTTTCTTCCAGCCGGCAACTCCACCAAAAACTCCCATTTGGTTCTCCTCTAAGGAATCACATCCTTCATCCATGCCAAGCTCCCACTGTTTCCTAGATCTACCTACTCTGCTTCTTTAATAACTTCCTGGTTTTTTACCATAAGTGAGCAAAAATTAGTGTAAAGAAGGGAAATGATGAATTTGAGGCTTACATACCCTTTAAGTCCTCCATATGGGCACTTGAGACTCCTTGATAGCTTGCTGTCCACCCAAAATTTGTCTCAATGACCGATGTCGATCACATCTCAATCTGCACCCAACCGATGTCAGTTCCCTGTGACTGCCTCATCACCGACGTTAGTTCCCCCTTGTCGATGTCGGTGTTTATCTATCCCTGAGTCACTAACGTCGGTCTTCACATAGCTGACATCAATCCCTATCTGGATGTTGACACTGGTTTTCTAACTGATGTCGGTCTTTATGTTTTTCTTGTGAGAACTAACTTCTACCCATGAGCTCCTTTTGGATCAAACCCTTGTCCAAATCACCCTTGCTCTACTCAGAATTCTTCTACCCCTTGTGCTAAACTCTATTTGTCACCTTCTCCTTGAAAACCAAGGCTTTCTTGTTCTTGTCACTAATATCGAATTCCTTAAGAAACATCACCTTCTTCTTCTGCATACAAAAATCTCGATTCATGCCTTTTAAATCTAAAAGCATACCCTTTGACTCAAGAACATGCATCTCCTTCTTATTCATGTGACCAAGCCTATTAAGCCACATCTTCAAATCTACAGCTAAAGTAGATAACCCAGAAAGAGAATCAGTAATACAAGTAGATAGATAAAGCGTACCTACTTTCTTACCTCTTGCTACAACAAGTGCACCCTTGGTAACCTTCCAAGAGTCCACTGTGAGAGTTACTGTGCAACCCTCATCACCCAAACTTCTTATAGAAATCAAATTCTGCTCTAGAACTGGGACATACATGACCTCCTTCAACACCCATGTGTTTCCTGTCTACAATTTCAGCTTCACTTTCCCTTTGCCAACCATCTGACAAGGCTTACCATCCCCTAAACAAATTTTTCCAAAGTCTCCCTGGACATACTCATGAAAAAAATTCCCTATTTGGGGATGCATGAAAAGATGCACCCGAATCTAAAACCCAAGATTCTACTTTATCCAAAGAACATACTAGAGCATCCTGTGCAATGAAATCTACATCTACTTCTTCTTCATGTCCTTCATGCTGATCTTCACCTGACCTGCAATCTCTTTTTAAGTGCCCTTGCTTTCCACATTTCTAGCAAGTTATTCTGCCATACCTGGACTTGGATCTCCTGCCTATCTTTGACTTTGATCTCCCATGCTCTATCTTCTCTCTTTGCCTTCCCCTGCTTTCCACACTCAAAGCATTTCTTGATTATTCACCTATGCTTTTCCTATTTATCTCTTCATTCAAGATCACACTCACAACATCATCCACTTTTAAGATTTTTGAAGCAGACACAATATTGCTAACTGCCATTACCAAACTTTCCCAACTTTCAGGTAATGAACACAAGATTAAGAGAGCCTTAATTTCATCATCAAAAATAATATTGATTGAATTTAACTGGTTTACCAAACCATGGAAATCACTAAGATGACTATGTACAGATCTACCTTCCAACATTTGCAAATTAAATAATTGCTTCATAAGAAATACCTTATTCAAAGCTAAGGGTTTTTCATATAAATTTGCCAAAGATTCCATCAACTCTACCATTGTCTTCGCATGTGATAAGTTGGAAATCACAGACGATGCAAGACTCAACCTTAAAGATCCAAGAGCCTTCCGATCAAGAACCTCCCATTCTTCATCCTTCATATCTTGATGCTTGCAATCAACCCCACCCAACGATAAGTACAAATCTTTTTGATACAGATAATCTTTAATCTACATCCTCCATAATTGATAGTTCTTGCCATTAAACTTCTCCATTCATAGCTTACTGTCTTCTTCCATTTCTCTACTCCCACTCAAATAGAAACCCCTATGAGTAACCTGTAATCAACACACACTAACCAGATCTAAATACAACTTGTTAGTATCCCAACCTAAAATCTCTAATACCAGTTGTCGAGGAATCCAAGAACAACACACCTATTTTGATCCCACTTGTTAGGATCTTGTTCCTCAGAAAGAGCACAATATGATTACCAAATACAAGCAATTAAACATGTAGAAATATCTAGAAGTACAAGTAACTAGAATTCACAAATAACACAGAATATGAGAGACAATATACAATCTTGTATTAATACTCATATAGAAAAGAATACAATAAAGAGATACCACACTCTTCCACCTTACAGAGGCTTGCCACACCTCAAGTGTACAGTAATTCTTCTTCAAAAAGTTCACTCTCCTACCAAAAATGGTCCCAACACACAACTCACACACAAAATTGGTGTTCACCTCTCCAACCAGTCAGTAATAACCCTGCCAGTACACCAAGCACTCTAAAGTACTTCAACTAGATCTCCCATGAACCTGCAACCTGTAATTCAATAGACCATACTTACACATGTAGATCTCCTATGAGATTGCAACAACCTGTAACTCAATGATCTTACAATGGAAGGATCTTCCTTGCCTTCCTTTCTAGCTCATCACTACAATACATGCCAATGGGTCTATAAATAGATCCCAAGCTTAAACAATAACTTAGACTCTTAATTTGCTAATAATAGACATGCAACTCAAGACTCAAAATAGCCTTTACATGAAAACACTCAGTTTAACAAACTAACTGTTTGTGCAACGAACAGTTCTAGAACACATAGGCGACCGATGTCGGTCCCTGTCTAACTGGTGTTGACCGACGTCGACCGACTTCTTGCCGACGCCAATTGCCTTCTGCATTCATTTTGACCGACATCAGTCATACTGCTGACACCAGTATTTTTTGAACTTAAACAACCTCCTCTTCATCTGCATAGTTGAAGATTTTAGCTCCACAACCTAGCACAAACTAACAGTTTCACTTTACCCAATTTCATCGAAAGTCATAGAAATGACAAATTACAAGTTCCAACTTATATTAATGATATATCTGATGAACTTATAGAAAAAAGGGATTTTATAAAGTTAAAAAATATAAATAGATAATTAAAACAAATTTGGGATCACCACATTGGAATCTACTCAAACCACACACCCTAAAACATACAAACATGCACACCAAACTAAATACGGGAATCTATAAATATGTGAAGCTCCAATGCAATCCTTTTATGACATTTCCATATATAAATCAAATGTATTTCATCTTATGATCTATAATAACCCAAGGGATTTCTTCCTTGAATCCTATAGTTTAATCACAAATGCATTAATCATGTGGAAATCATTGAATAGGTAAAAGATAACCCAGAAGGAAACCTTGGCATATAAATACACAAAAGGCCCCAAAGTTGGCACCAAAATCCCAATCTCCTTGATTTTAGAAGATGACATGAGTTAGAAAAGGAAACTAGTTCTA
The DNA here is from genome assembly GCA_037957365.1 of Torreya grandis. NCBI lineage: Eukaryota > Viridiplantae > Streptophyta > Pinopsida > Cupressales > Taxaceae > Torreya > Torreya grandis. Next base: position 2,867,859 of record JARHVA010001734.1, on the reverse strand, counting down.
TCTTTATCCGCACTCCCATAAAACATTTCGATCTTACCTTTTTCTCCTTTCTTTTTATTTCTCAAACTTTCCTAAATTTGACTTATTTGTCATGAGGATAAGAAAGCATGAAAAAATTAGCAAGTTTTCATGGAAGCTTATCTTTATCTCCTCCTATAGATCCATGTCCTAATTGGTAAGTTTCCTTCTAGACTTTAAAATTTCCAATTCCTATTAAATAATTAATTAAATATTTTTCCCAATTTCCTTTTCCTTATTCTCCTATAATTGGAAATCAGATTAATTAATTAATAAATAAAATTTATTTAGGGAGGGGACATGACACCAATTTAGCATGTGGGTATCTAAATTACCACTAATTGAAGACATAGTTTTCCAAGGTAAAATAAATTATTTTGTTGGCTTAGTATAGTCCATGTCTATCACACCTACTTTGTATAAGAAATGCAATTAAGCTCTTATTAGAATTTGCACATAAGATGACTTATAATCTCCTATCTAGAACTTTGTATCTTGTGCCTTTATAATTTTAGGTCTAGATGAAAGTTTTTCTATTTTTTTAATCTACTATTGAGGTTCTATTTATGGATGGAAAAAGCGATAATTTTTAGCCTGTAATGCATTATTCATAGATTATGTGCCCACCTTGAATAACTAATATCTTCTTAGTTATAGGGAAAATCTAGCTCTTTAGGTACGATGTATGGATTTTTATTAGATTTTTTCAAGGGTATAATAATAATTTTATCCCCTTGGTGCCCCTACAATTGATTGTGAACTATATTAATGGTCATTTGACCATCATAATATAACTTCTTTCTAATCAATGTAGGGTAGTACATTTCTTCAGTCTTCATGTCAATAACTTCAAAATCACTTCACAATTTCAGGTCAACAACTTTTATTTCAACATCCTCCAATTGACTAATAGGTTATACCCTCTCATTATCTCTAAGAATTAGCATTACTAGAATATAAATAAGATTCAATCATCTAACAACTTCTCATTTGGACCAAGGGATCATATTTACCATGCTTCTAAAACCAAATACAAAATTTGGTACTTCATATCCCAACAATTCAAGATCCATACGGGAGTCAACATCCCAAATTTTCTTAGTCCTCACTAATAAACTAATTTTTCAATACATTGTTAACCTCTATGTGTGTACTCTAACAAGTTATGAAAATTATTTATGATTTTCCATGATAGCTTTATTTTATACACTATTCATAAGTTTTTGAAAATCAATCAAGGTAGTAAATACTCTCTCTTGCCTTATGATGCACATAATGTTTCCATACATCTATGCATCAATAGTCATAACATTGCCCTCTAATGCATATTGTTATTATATGTTTTTTTACAACTTGAGTTGATTGATACATCAAACCCTTTCATTTTGTATGGTCAAGATATTTATCCTAGTAGACCTTTATGAATCTCTAATCTTGTGTTGTTTCTAAGGGAGGAAAAGCCCTATCTTCATATTGATGTTATGTAACTACTTACATGAATGTAATATCCTTGGGTTCAAATTTTATCATATTCATATATCCCATAGGCTTATTTTTTCTCTATTTTCCTAATACTAGGCAATCTTTAGTGTGGTGTTGTCTCAAAACTCTATAATAAATGCAATACATCTACCAAAGTCAATTTTTGCTCCACATAAATAATAGAAAATTGGTTGATTCCCCTATCATTCATATTGTATATGGATTCCCACTTGATATCCATCATTAAACCATCCTTTATTTCCCCCTTGATATTGTTGTAAATCCAAACCATGTTGCTACTATCATATCCTCTTTGTTGTTATGGTTAACCCCACCCCTATTTATATTATTATTGGTTTTTATTGGAGTGATAAAATGTTCCATGACTTTTTATATTGAGGAGATAGTATAATCTATCCTTTATCATACTTTAGAGACCATAGTGTCCATTTTTATAAACCCTAAGACTAATATTATGTCACAGTGGTCCTTTCTACATTTTTGCTTAGAATCTTAGGTTTCGTAGCAAGTATCTATAGTGAAACTATGTGAAGACATTATTAGTGATGTATTCCTTCAATTGTTAAATAGATGTATAATTTTTATCATCATGATTATGTGACATTTAAAAAATTTAGTATAGAATCTATGATTTTAGTTTATATTATTATAAGAGATGACATTTTGTAGTTGAATGTCCTATTACTTGGCATATCTTAGAATTTTTATTTGAATTTTAAGCAGTCATTGATATGGTGACACTCTCTTCTACACTCCATACACCATAATCCTACCTTGGGCCTATTAATTTTATGTAACTCATCTCTCTTATGTACAACAAAATCTAATGTTATGTAAGATTTTGCAGTAGACTACAAAATTTCCCAATAGTATTCTGTCTGCTCCACCTAGAGTATAGTTACTATAACATAAACTTTGATAATGAACTATGTTTAATCAATGTAAAACCTAATATGAGTTCATAAACCCTCTATAAAAAATGTGACCTTATATGAATCTTAAACATATAAGCTACTTTCATTGTTCATTACATCAGAGAACCTATGGTCATAGTCCATAATAACTCTCTATACTTTTGATGAATTTATTTTAGATATTTTTTTGTCTTATGCAAACATTTATTCATGTTAATTTATCCCATCAAATGATCATTTACATCCTAAAAACTCAATTTGGAAACATCCATTTTATATATGAACTCTAATCCCTTTTTGTTAAGTCTCTTATGAGCTCACACTTCTTTACATCATTTGTAGTTACAAGTTTTACATGTCATTTCATTTTTTAAGTTAATAGATAATGCTTGGGGTCAATAGACCCATAATATGATGCCAAAATGACAAAAAAGTCCTAAATTGAGAGCCATGTTTCTTATGTTATCAATTGAAATAAGTGGCTACTATGGACTAGACTTTGCCAATGTCTTAAGATTAGTTGTTACTTGAAATCCAACTTAATTAAGTTCTTCTTATCTATAAATTTCTTGATGTCTTTACTATATTTTCTAAATTTATCTATAAAATATTCAAACCATATACTATCTTTACCATATTATTCATTTTTATTATTCTTTTTGTTTATAAATTAGGCATAAGGTATGTGTGTACCCTTGAAATGAATGATCTATGTCTATGACTTATGATTCATTTAAACTTGAACCTTATTTAATCCCATGTCTTAACATAAATTTTTAAAAATATTTTTCCTTCTCTTCTCCAAGAAATATCCTCCCTTGTATCTAAAATATAAAACTACCTTCTAACTGAACTAATTGATCTCTTCTCTATTTCCATTATGTTATATATCTTATGCATCCCTTTTCCAATCTCTTTCCATTTTTGTGCTCTCATTTTCACCTTATCTTCTTTAATGTCCTCTCATTTCTTTACCTTCATCCTCTCCATAATCTATAGCTCTCAATTGAGTTCTCATTACTTATTTATATTCTAAACTCTATACTCTAATCTTACTCATAATTACATTAGGATTATTTTATTTATTCCATCTTGTTTGTTATCACATGTCTCGCTCTAGTCCCAAAAAATTATTTGTGTTCTGCTTCTCTATGTCCTCCATATTATGGATTTAGGTTAATTTTTTTATTATCATTTATTCATCATTAAACTCATTATTACATACATATCCCTAATGACCAAAATGACTACTCCATGTTAGCTGAAATAACATGATGGCCTTTTCCATGACCAACACTTTTAGCATGATAGGTAGTCATTATATAAAATTTTCCTAGATACCTCTTACTAACAAATCTTACATAATTCAAATTCGATATAACTTTTCACATCAAACTCAGTAATATATTCATCAATGGTATTTTTTAGCCAATGATATATTATACATACCCAACCGGTATCTAAATTTCATAACTATTCTATCTTTTCCTTAGTCCAAACAAAGTGCTTTGTTTCTCTCAGCATTAAGTGATAGTAATCAATTCTTGACAACCATCAAGCTAATAACCTAGATAATTCACACCAAAATATTTTGTATATATCACCATGTATATGCCCACTTATGACTTCTCTCATAGATATTCCTATTTTGTGAAATTGTGAATTTTTTCATCTAACCATCACTCCAAATCTCTTTGTTTAGGTAAGCATCTCAACATATTTCAATGCTCCACGTTCACTGCACCATTGTTAACAAATGTTCCTAGAAAATCCTATTAGAACATGTTTTTTAAGGTTTACTTTTGCAAAGCGTAATAAAAAATATACTCAAGGAAACTACTAAAATAGATTAAATTTAAAATAGGTGGAGGATTGTAGAGGAATTAACATGATTCACATCCTTAATTTATCCAAAACATGTAGTAATTTAAATGATTAAAAAATTATAGGAAAACAAATTATAACTATGAAAAGGAACAAGTGTAAACATAAATGAGAACCATTATAAAATTTGCATATTGATATATATTTTAAGACCCTTTTACAATATAAGTGAGTGTTATATATAGATCTTATGAAGGCTTTGTTGTTTCATATTCCAGCCTTTCACTACAAATAAAAGAGAAACTCTTCACATTTTGTAGACTCTTTATGTACATTTAGTTGTTGAATACATTAAAAAAAAATTCAATGTAAAAAATAGTTCAAGTCATACATGCCATACAGTTATTAATTTGTAATTTTATAAACCTATTCTACTAATAACAAAGTGAAATTGAAAATATGGTCCAAGAGATCCTGGAGGTAGATATTATCTAGCATAGCCAAAGTGAATATCTATCCATAGTGGTCTAAATAAATACTATATAATATAATATGTATTAAATGATCTAGATACAATATTAATAATCAAAGATTACACACATATTCAAAACACATTACATAGGTAATTTGGTGGGAAAACCTCTAATTGTGGTAAAAACCCCACAATAGTTAATATGCAATATTCAAGAAACTATAATATCCCAATACAAATCCTCTCCCTCTTTTCATTTATTAGATAATATTAAAAAATCCCTTACAAATATTTTCCACATACAAATATGAATTTTAAAATTCTTAATATTTCACAATAGGGGTAAAACCCTATTTATAGTGAAATGTGAAGGGAGGTGACCTTTGTAACCAATGGGTCCAACCATCCTGAAAGACATTTTAATAACATTGGTAAGTATTAAATAAATATAATTTTATTATTTATTTACATGAGATTTTCACCTCGAGTTAATAAATAATATATTATTATTATTATTATCTAATTAACTATCAAATTAAGCTAAGCTTCAATTAAACCCACTTAAACATTAAATGATCTAACACTCCCCCTTAATGTTAAGTGTGAAAAAAAAATAGTCACCTTAAAATAGTAATTATACTATACACATAATTTAAAGGATTTTAAAACCTTCATCATGTAAAACATCATCTTTTAAAAATAAAATACATTATAATCCATAAACTACTAGATAGTAAGTTTAGACTAGCATGATCACGAGACTACATCTCACAGTTTTTTATGAATAATCAACTAAAAATATTTGGAACCTTTTATGACATAAGGACCTCCATTACAATGATTTTAAGTGTTGAAGTATATTAAAAATTAAAAAATAAGTTTGCTTAAATTAAATATCTTCCAAATCAAGATTATAATTCTTTTACAATGAGAAGAAATATATAGAAGAAGAACACATGGACATTAGGAAGTGACATTGTCATGCACACTCCCCCTCAATGGCAACTCTAAGAGGCCCAACATTGTATGAAAATGATATAACTTGGTAGCACCAAGTAGTTTTGTGAATATATTTACCACTTGTTCATTTATAAGACAAAACTATAGATCAATATCACCACTGAAGACTTCCTCTCAGATAAAATGCACATGAACTTCAATATGTTTAGTGCATTGGTATTACATAATATTTTTCACCAGAACTATACAAATTTGGTTATCACAATGGATGGTACTATAAGAAACATCCAAATGAATTTATCCTAACAAACATCATATCAACATAGATTCCTTGGTAGATTTCATATCACTTTTGTACTTTACTTTAGTAGAAGAGATAGAGATGGTAGGTTGTTTTTGATTGATCCAAGTGGTAGCACCTATACCAAAATTAAACACATATCTATAAGTAGATTTATGATCTATAGTATGACCAGATGGTTAGTGTATACACATAATATATTTAACTTTTATTGATTACTGACACTTTATATCTTGTAAGAACCCATCGAGTCTCAATCTCTCTGAGTGGACGCCTTAAGGGGTACATTGAAAAAGGGGTGGATAGACCTTTGGTGCTTCTTAAGATTATTTTCCCTTTTTAAACTTTCCATATATGCAATTATATCCTAAAACCATTTATCCTAAGCTTATTTTTATTTGTTCTACCTATTCCAAACATTTGTCATATCATTATCCTCCTTGTTCTTGCCTTGACCCCCTTTCACCAGTTGATTGTACTAGGTTGACTAGGTCAACACTATATAATTTTTAGCCTCTAATTAATATATAAGGTCAACCCTATAATATTTATGGATATTTTTCAATTGGAGTTTTGTTAGTACTTCAGTCAACCTAGCTCGAGACCTAGTGATTTACATCACAAAAACATACTGGGTCGACTGGGTTGACCCTATACAGCTAACATATTCATAAGGATTTAGGGAAATATTTTCCTATATATACAAGTTCATTTCCAACCATTTGAAAATAAATAATCAAAGAAGAATAAGTGTAAATGAAAATATGCTTATTGGCCATTCTACTTGAGGAATAAAACTTAGGGTTCAATACTTTGTTTACAAATATAGATCTTGTCTTGTGGAAAAGTCTTTTGGGTGCATATATAGATTGTGTAGCCTAGTTATGATTTATATTTGTTATCCTTACATACCACAACAATATCTTGCAAACCACCTTGTCCAAAGGAAATATTGAGTCTCAGAGGGTTCATCTTCAAAGTAAGTATTCCTAGCTTTATTTATCCTTTGTAAGAGAAGATACATAAGGTAGTTGTGTTTATCTTCCATGCATTAGGAATACATATACATAGACATGAGTATATGCCTTATAAACATGTTTATTTTAGTTTGTTTTTTTTCTAACCCCCACTTTATTCCATAATATTTAGTGTGCACTAGATTAGATTTCCTTTATTATTTATTTGAATAGAGTGAATATCAAAATCTAAGACTCTTTTAGGGTTTTTGCATGATTGTGTTACACTATAGGCTTTATAACCCTTCATAGCATGGTGTATTATGACAAGTGATCCCCTAATCGGGTCCAGCAAATCCCCATATTAATAATGTTCCTACTTAACAAATGTATTCTAAATTAAAAGTGTAAGTATGCTTTATTTTCTCTAAGCCAAGATTGATTTATAGACATGATGCATTTTTGATTGCATACATTTTGGTGAACCCAACATGAACTAACCCTTACCATATTTTTTCACTTTATTCCATTGTTTCATTCTTTTCATCATTGTTTTTATCATATATTTTCCATACTGGGTCGATTGCATCGACCTAGCTCTGATTTCTCTACCCAAGTTTTTAGGTACAAGTCATTAGATCAACCCTATCAACCTAGTACAAGATTTAAGACTTTTAAACATTTAGTCTAGACTACTAGGTCAACCCAGTCAACCCTATACATTCCAAGCACTTGATATTAGGTTTTGTAAAGCTTGATCAACCCAATCGACCCAGTTAGTAGAATTTGAAAGCATATATCAAGGTTATTGAATAACAATATTCATTATCTACATATATTATCCACCAAGTTTCATTTATCTCTCTCTATCTCTTTCTTTACATTATTTCCTTTTATAGTTTATAGTCTTTAAAACTACCCCTACATAATCAACTGGATCAATCCTATCAACCTAGTTCTATGTTTTATGTGTTATCTAGATAACTAAGTCAACTCTATTGACCATTTTCATTTTTAGACCTTAATTTTGTAGTATACAATTAACCCAATCGATCATGTTCTATATTTTTTGCATACACTATTGACTATATCAATAGTGTACCTTGTTTCAAAGTTAGAATTAACTTTATATGCTAGTAATTATATCACACTTTATTTTTTGTTGCTTGCATGCTTACAATAGATCACATAGCTTAGTTAGGTAGTTTTAAATTAACCGTTTAGTTTCAAAATTTTATATTTTATGCACACATGACCAAATCAAAAAATCTAAACAAGCATTTTAACATTTATCTACCCAAGGCCAACCTACATAGATTTCATCACCAAGGGGAAAGTTGATTTGATGTTTTGGTTAAGTATAAAACATGGTTAATGGTATACTTTGACTAAGCACCTAACACCCTTATAACTATGGTGTGTGTAGTAAGGGGGAAGGCCCCAATACCAAGCCTATATAATTACCACTATAGATCCCTTTTAGCCCACACTACCTGAAACCATCCTTGGATTGATTTTTAGTTCCTTATTTATATCTAAATCCCCATCATATTTAAAATCATATTATAATAATATAATAAACATTCAAGTTGAGAAATTATTTAGCTATTTACTTTCTAAGTTTATTAATTTCTCTTTGCTCAATTATATTTTGTATAGCAAAGACTTACATTAGCCAGTGTTAGAGCAAGGTGTTGTGTTATGTGCCTCAATTGGATTGGTCAGCGTTAATTCAATTAACTATTTGTGTTCATTTAGTTATTTATTTTCAAATTACTTACAAAATTCATCTTTCTTCCATTCATAATTTGTTATAAGCTTCTTACTTTTCCCTATCTGCTATACTAGATTGACCTAGTCGACCCTGTACCTTTTTATAGCCTTTATTCACTATAATGGATCAACCCAATTGACTTTCTACTATTTATAGACCTCAATTTTATGATAGGTCGACCCAATCAACCCTTACTATTTTTTTCATATCATGTTTCCTTGCTTTCTCATCTATATTTTTTCCCCTTCATCATGAAATTTCTGCTTAATGATAATATTGAGTTGTAGTCAACATATATGATGAATTTTATCAACCCTCATAGGGTCTCCCATAGATATAATAGGGATCTTCTCTTGGATTCTAGTAATGTTCATATTCCCACTCACATAATTAACTATGGGACCCCCCTAATACCTCTTCATAGTGTAATCATCTCTTCTCATTAAAATACCAACCCAAATCAGAGTATACCCCTGAAATGCTCTTCTTTATCTCTAAATTTATTTAACATTGAGGAAAATATCCTTCTACTATTTACAATCTTAAGATTAGTGCTCAATATGAAGAGCATAATTCACCTACTCCTACATTCTCAATTGGATTTGGGGGTACCACTTTATTTTATTCTCAACCTCTTCCTTTGATTATGACCCCTTCTCACATCATGACCTCTTCTTCTCTAACTTCTTCCACCTCCATGCCTAATGTATCCACTAACATGGTAGGTTCTACATCTATTGGGTCTCTCATAAGATTAACTATCCTTAATCCTTCCACTAGTGCATCATTTTCTACCCAAGGTAATCATAATACTATTGCTTCTTCTTCTCAACCATTCACTAGTCTATCTTTTGCTACACAAGCAAATTTTGCCACTAGCGCCTCACATTTTCATAATTCCTCTCAAGCTTCTATCAACACCAAAAGTGGTACCCAAGCCACTAATACCACATCTAATGTTGTTAATAATTATACTCAAGCAAATCAAATATTTTTACAAACACTCAATCAAATGAATACCTTTCAAGTTCATAACACAAATCAAATGATAAGATTACAAAACCGCCTTCTTCATCTTCAATCTCATCCTCAACCAATGGTTTGGGGCACATATAACTAGAATGTTACCCCTCCTCCTCTTAAAGATTATCAAGTAAATCTCATTCCTCAACCTCCTTTGATCAAAAACCATTAAGCATATCTAAACACTGATATAGGAGGTATCACACCTATAATTTCTTATAATGGATTAACCAATCCCACCCTTCATCTTAAAACATTTAGAAATCTTTATAAGGATTGGTTCAAATTGAACACCTTTGCCACTACCAAACTCCTAGCCAAAACTCTCACAGGTGATGCCTTGGATTGGTATAACCAAATTTAAACTCATCCCATTACTAGTTTGTAGGATTTAGTGAATGCCTTAATTCAATATTTCCAAACTAGTGATCTTCCTGAAAACACTTTGGCCCACTTCATAAATTACAAACAAATTGAAAATGAAACTACTCAAGCATTTGTTAAAAGGTGGAAAATTTTGTCAAATAAATGTGAACATAACATGGATGATGATAATCTTTTTCATCTCATTACCAAATCCCTTTTTCCTAAACTTTAATATCAAATCTGCACTCTCTCTCCATGTACATTAGAGGATGATATTGACCAAGCTAAATGAAAATATATCCTTATGCATCAATTTGATCCACCCCAACCTTCTATGAGTCCTCATCTCTTAAGAATAAAAATCTTAGTGTTACCAATGATGGTGTTACAAATTATTATGAAACCATTCATAATGTTTAAGATATCATTCTTATTTATTCGTTGGAACCAACTCCCCCTTCTCAAAAATATACCAATCCTCACTTATCTTCACCAAGCAATATTAATTTTCATAAATATCTATCCTTAGCTAAATTTCTTAAGTGTCTACCTAAGCCTCTTCCACAAGAACTTGACCCTACCCATCTAATGAAATCCTGGTATGATCCTACCAAGTTTTGTTGGTTTCATGCTAGTTGGGGTCATTCTCATGAGACCTATAGATAACTTCATAATTTAGCTATGGAATTTCTTCTTGGTCCTAATTTTGATCATGATTCAATCATTAATAAGCATCAACAACCCTATGAAATTTATTTTAAGTATTATAAAATAAATTATAACACTCAAGACTTAAACCACACTAATGATAATTTGGCTATCTATAAAGAACTTCCTAATCATCAACCTATCCAAGACAATCAAGAAAAAACCACTCCTTCCACCAATAATTTAGAAAGTCTTGTTACACCAACTTCTGAAGAGAATGTGGTTAACATGACTAGTATGTGAAGGGTTGTTACTTTTATCGATTCCCAGCCTATCTACATTCCTCCTTTATCTAGAACATATCATGTTATCTAGGATTCTTCTCCAACTCATTTAAATGATTTTGGGTAAGATGAACTTATTAATTTTGATGATTCAATTTCTGATTCTCCCTTGGATAACACTTATTTTTATATTTTTATCACTCTTCCATCATCTTCTAACACTAATGATACTTACATTTCTACTAACACTTCTTGTACCAATTCTCAAAATCAACTTGAACCAGTGACTTCATCATCACAACATGAGTTACAAACTTGTTCTAAACCTTGTTTTTTTTAACAAAAAAACTTTCAATGCACATAGGATCCTCCTTTCGAGGACCTCCTCAATCATTATGCACCTATATCTAAAAATCTTCTTATGGGTTATGATGAGTGGGATCCCATCACAAAATCACTAATCTCCCATCCCAAATTATGTTCTTAGATCTGATGAGGACTTCTCCACATCATGGAAATCATCTTATGCAACTATTATTCAAGATGAATGTCTATCATCCTCCACTAGCAGGATGGGAGGTAGCCTTATTTGGATCCAAGGATAGTATATTACAATAATGTGAAGAGATGTCTATCAGTGTTGATGAAACTATGGACACTTCTCTTTCCTTAAAATTTCTTATAGCCTCTATGATTCTTGATGAGATTATGTTTCCTATGGATGATCCTCCCTTATTCATTAGTGTTTAAATAGGTGATATCTAAGTTAAGCATGCATTGATTGATGAGTTTTTTAGCACCTGCGTTAACTCTCTTGATTTTATTAAGACCCTTGAATATCTAGAATACAATCTCAAGTCCACATGTAAAACCTACCAAGGATGTGATAGAAGGAAAATACCTCCTCTAGGTTGTGTGTGGCTTCCCATTATTATCCCACCTATCATTATCTATGTGAAGGTGATGATATTTAATTTTCCCCTTTCATATAACATCTTGCTTGGTAGGCCATGGACTCGTCATATGAGAGCCATTGTTTCTTCTGCCTAATAATGCATTAAATTCCCTCATAATGGAGCCATTTATAAGATTTAAGGTGACACTAACCCTTAGAATCTTAGACAATTCCAAGACCATGGTGTCTTCAAGATTCCTTCTCTTAATCTTTTGCCTAGCATTCTATTCTATGAGTCTCAACATCTTAACTTTCTCATTAATTCAACCTAAGGTTACAATGGATATCCCAAACTCATTATGAAATTATTTCTAACCTCTTATATTTTGATGATGATGAGCCTGATGAGAATAACCTAAAAATTAAAAATTTCAATCTCTTGCCTCACCTCATCTTATAGATTCCTACTTCCTCGTAGCCTCATTCTCTCAAACCTCTTTGTGATGGTATTCCTATAGTCTTGACCAAGACTTGCCATTCTATTCACCACATTTCCTCATATGAAAAGGTCATCTCTACTTATGTCATTGACATTCACACTTTGCATTATGATGATGTTTATTCCTTAGATGATCCATTTTTAGGCAGTCTTCTCTAGGATCATGATGACAAGATTGTCCATTATTGTTCTTCTTTACTTGAGTATTTTCACATTTCTTACTATCTTCTTTCATTTATAGTTCCTAATTTTAGTATTTTTACTCTTGATCATAGTGTATAAATGGCACAAACACATCTAGTTTTTAAGGAGCCTCAAAAGAGTATTCTCATGGATAGTGATATGACTAGGCCTTACTATTTTGCTAGGTACCTTGTTCACCAAAGTTGGTTTACTCCTAGGATTAGTACAACCCTTCTTATTCATTTTGTAGATCCTTCTCCTCCCTCAGTAGAGCCCTTATCAGAGCCCATTCATGTTTTTTTTATAATTGATCCCATTCTTACTCCTATTATAGTTAAGCCTATTCTTACACCTTCTCTTGCTGAGCCTACCCCTGTTTCTCATCCATTTCTACTTCTATTGAGCCTAGTTTCGTTCTTCCTCCATCACCACCTTCCCTTTGTTATGGTTTGATTCCCTTGCCTTAGATGGATTTATTTCCCACCAAATGGGCCAATGAGTCTTCTTTGACTTCTTTCACTCCTATTACACCTCCTCATGTGAGTGCTTCTCCTAAGGCCACTTATAAGCATATATGTTTCTTCTATGGGACAAATAATCATTCTTCTACCCATTGTCATAAGTTGTGATAATATATTGATCCTTTACATCCTTCCTCTCTTTCCTTAGACAAAGTCATGCCTCCTCCAAAGGTTATACCTAAAGATATACCTAAGTATGGTGAGGTTTATTGTCTATCGCACCAATGTGGCACCCATCACATTGATCATTGTTGCATCCTTCAACAACACCTTAAGGATCACCTTATAGCGATTCTTGGACCTTCTTCCATTCCTCTCATATGTCATCCCCATAAGAAGTCTTTTACTTTTTCTCCCATGGCTCCACCTCCTATGGTTCCATCCCCTCTTGTGGTCCTTTCATCACCTTCTATGCCTCCACCCATGAATTTTTCACCTATAGACCTTCCCTCACCCATGGATCCTTCTCCACTGGTGATTCCTACATCTCCTATAGAGCCCACTTCCATGCATTATCTTCAGCATCCTTTGCCTGATTTCCCTCCTAAGTATGATCCATCAAGTATTCCTACCTTTCCTATGGAGGATATTAGAAGCAAAGTATTTTACCAGTTTTCATCGAAGATTGATGAGACATTAGTAGTAGTTCATATCTAGCTTCATAAATATTTATCTGATGTCTTGGATAATGTGTGTGGGTAGATTTATTAGTATTATGAGCACATACATGGTGCCTTTAAATTTACATTTTGATTGGATGTGTGCTCCAATTTTATTTTTATCTATCTGTTATATCATTTGATGCTATGTCAAATTCATATTTTTCTTATATAATGAATTTACCTTTTGTACTATATCTTGCTTATATTGTCATTTATATTTTCATACGATTTTCTTTCTCTATCATTGTATTCTCTTGCTTTCTTGAGTTTTTTCTCAACACTCCATTCTTGCCTTCATGATTATTTGCTTTCTCTTCACTATTTTTCATAGATAATTATCATTGTGACTTAGTTATAAAAACATTGGCCCTTGTCTCCTTTTTACCATGTGATCAGATAGTAAATAATCCATCTCATTATACCTTCCTTTGACCAATCCACCTTTGGATCTCCTTTTTCCTTTCTTTTTTCATAAACTAAACATATACATGGTTGAGACTTGAGATCACATGCTAGTTCATTATTAAGCCTAAGTATCCTAGTCAATCTTTGTCTTTGGTTACTTAGCTTAATTTAGCCTTAGTCTAAAGCTCATTCATGTTTATCACTACATATCTCATGATTGTTCATTCCAAATTTATATGGAGGAGGACTCTAAAAAATCCATAAAATTTTAAAATCTAAATTATTTTAAATAAAAAGGAAATGATATAAAAAGGCAAAAATATTCTTAAAAATCAAACCACACTAAAAGATGTGATTTAAAGCACATCTCTTTCTTATAGTCTAAGCTCAAATTCCATATTTGACCTCATGATAGAGCCAAGGTCCTTTGGGGTGTGATAGGCTAGTAGATTAGAAAAGGAGAATAAAAAAATCTTTAAGTGCTACCTACTTTCTCACACAAGTACCTAGTCTTCATAGTACACTGACAACTCTATAAGGGGTCTTGAGGAATAAGAAATACATGGTGGGAAGGTAAGTTCATTTTACCTTTTATTATACATATTTGCCTTTATGAGTTTATCTTAGTAGCATTATTATTTCACTACAAAGATTTGTCCCTATAGAAAATAGGTTTCCTTTGTACATTGATGGTCACTAGTCTTTAAGTGTCTTCTCATGTCCTTAGTATGCCTCTTGTCTCCTAATGTCTTCTCATAAGATGCCTAAGTATTTATTTTTACACTCCATTTTTCATTCCCTATATCCCTCATATTTCCTCTTAAGAAATATTATTTTATCTACTAATCACTCCATTTCGGATCTCGTTTGTGAATTATATTGTAAGACCATAGATAGGACCTGACATTCATCATAAATTAACACCTTTTTTCCTTCCTATTACCCACATCCTTTATCACCTAATTTTTATTATTTATTCCACCCTAGTGGTGTTCTCTTTGTGAGTTTCAATGTAATATCATGAATAAGACTTGACATTCCTCACAAAATTTTCCAGTAATACAAGTCACAAACAAAATTACATGTGTCAAATATGAGATAAAATGTGATTGATTATGGAGTTACACATCATTGTCATGCTTCCCAACTTGATTTAGTGTATTTTATACTTAATCCATTTATCTATCACTATTATCTTTTTATTTTCTAAGTGTATGTAAGACTACAACCATTTCTTGAATTTTCATTCTTCCTAGCTTGATTTATGTGATAAATTTAAGACCAATTTTTTGGAAATTTTATTTTTTCTTATACTTCCCAATATGATTTATTATAATTTATTTAATTAATTAAATTTTTTTTAATACCATTTGTGCCCTTTTACATACCTTCCATTTTATTACATTATTTTCATACTTCCCAACATGATTTAGTATGATTTTACTTATTTTACTTTAGTGCAAAAATATTTCACTTTATTTTTAAAATAATTTCCTTTTTTACCATCTTGTTTTACCATCCCTTGGTTCTTTATACTTATTTATTTTCTTTTTATTACACATTTCCCAACTTCAAATAGTGTGTCATATATTTTTAATTGATTATATTTTACCAAGTCATTTTTGCTCTTTTTTTTTACCCATGCATGTGTTCTACATAATGCTACAAAATAAACCACATATCATAGATTTTCTATATCATATATAATAATAACTAAATACATGTGCTAGAAAGAAATATATCCAAATAATCCATAACCACAACCATAATAACACCAAAATACATAATCCACATCAATATGCCAAAATGATATATATATATATATATATATATATATATATATATATATATATAATATAAGTTTTTGATACAAGTACAACCACATATACAATGCTCCAACTCTATGGCTAGGCTCCATCATGTCTATCTCATGGTCTAGCCATGTTGCTTTTCAAGGTCTCAATATAAATCCTATAAATAGTATGTTGTAAATAGGTCATCTAAGATCATAGTCCCTGTACCTATCCCTATAAGTGTACTACATGCACCTATACCTATGCCAACTAGGTTAGGGTCACTGTATGTTCCTATGTCATCTACATCATTGTATCTAGATGCACAACTCTCTCCTCTATTAGGGAAAGTCATGCCCATATCTCTCCCACACCCATATTTATTAGTGGCTACATCCTCTCTTTCTATTCTCATATCTACCTCACTACTTCCCCTGCTAATCTAAACTAGCTCACCCGAGCTAGCATAGATGGTACACTAGGGTCCTGTAATGTAGTAGGTTCATACAACCATTGCTCCTAGAGTTCCCCCTCATATAGATTATCATATCCTCACTATCCGAGCTTTTTTGGTCTTTAGATCTCTTTTTCTCTCCCTCACAAGTCAAAATAACTAAATGATTTGTCTTTCCCCTATTAAAAACACCTTTTAAAATTCAAATCTTTCAATTATTTTCAAGCAAATTCCTTATTTTGATTATATATTTGTTTCTAATCATTTATTTTCAAAACAATAAAATGTGTTGGAATCATGATGATGTAGAGAATATTTTACATTATCAAATTCATATATTCCAAAAATTTCAATTTTTGGCTTTTTTTACACTAGCTTCTACATGTTCACCTAGTGCTCTTCACATTGGATGCCTCCACTTTCTCTTGCAGTCTACTTCTTTATCTAAATTAATAAGGTATGTAAAGGTATGTGTTTTTCAATTATATCATTTCATTTATATTATTTATTGATTACTTCACTTTACTTATCATTAATATTGTGTGTTATCATGTTCTATCCCAAAGCACCATCTCGTGTTGCACTTATGTGACACATGATGAGCTTCAAGTGTAGCATATGTATACACATAATATTTTTAAATTTTATTTATTAGTGTAGCATATGTATACACATAATATTTTTAAATTTTATTTATTATTGACACTTTTTATATTGTAGGGACCCATAGAGTATCAATCTACCTGAGTGCATGCCTTAATGGGTACATTGAGAAAGGGGTGGATAGACCTTTGGTACTTTGTAAAATTATTGTCCCTTTTGCCACTTTCCATATACACACTTGTATCCTATAACCATTTAACCTAAGATTATTATTATATTTTATACCTATCCCAAACATTTATCATATCATTATCCTCCTTATTCTTTCCTTGACTCCCTTTCACTAGTTGATTGTACTAGGTCGACTAAGTCGACCCTGTACAATTTTTAACCTCTGATTACTATACAGGGTCAACCCTATACTATTTAGGTATATTTTTAATTTGGATTGTTATTATCCCTTCATTTTAAATAGCTTAGGACCTAGTGATTTACCTCCTAAAAACATATAGGGTTAACTAGGTCAACCCTGTATAGCTAACATATTTAGAAGAATTTAAGGAAAAATATGCCTATATATACAATTTGATTTCATTTGAGAATAGAGAAGAGAATAATAGTAAGTGTGAATTAACATATACTTATTTACAATTCTAATTTAGGAATAAGGCTTAGGGTTACATACTTTATTTAGAGATATGGATCTTGTCTTGTAGAAAAGTCTTTTGGATACATAGATAGGTTGTGTAGCCTAAATCTGATTTATCTCTATTATCCTTACATACCACATTAATATATTACAAATAACCTTGTCCAAAGGAGAGATTGAGACTCAGTGGATTCATCTTCAAGGTAGGTATTCCTAACTTTATTTCTCCTTTGTAAGAGTAGATAACTAATGTAGTTGTGTTTCTCTTCCATGCATTAGGATTCCATATACATTGATATGAGTATATGTCTTATATGAATGTTTAGTTTTTTTTTTTTTTTTCTAACCCCCACTTTGTGCCATGAGATTTTTTGTGCACTATATTATATTTACTTTCTTGTTTATTAGAATAGAGTCAATATCAAAACCTAAGACTCTTTTAGGGTTGTTGCATGATTGTGTTAGAATGTAGGATTTGAAACCATTATTATCATGGTGTATTGTGTCAAGTGATCCCCTAATTAGATCTATTAGATCCCCATATTGGTCATTCTCCCACTTAAAAAATGTATTCCTAATTAGAAGTGTAGGTATACTCTATCTTCTCTGAGCCAAGATTGATTTATAGATATGATGCATTTTTTATTGTATATGGTTAGCATCACAATAACCATGTAATTTAGAAATATCGATGGAAGAATTAAATAAACCAAAACTAAAAATACCTTTGATATAATGAATTATAAATTTAAATAATTTTCAATGATCCAAATATGGATACTACATAAATCTAGAAGTAACACCAACATCATATGAAATATCTAGCCTAGTAGTGGTTAGATAAATCAAGCTACCAACAAGTTATCTATACATAATAGGGTTAGCTTTTTCACATGAGGAATTTGGATCAATATTAACACTAAATTCAATAGTACTAGAAGTATATTTACAATCAAGTATATTAAACTTAACCAAAATATTATGTGCATATTGAGATTGTGATGAATAATAATTTTTTATCTTGAAATATGGTTATTTGTAAAAAATGATTTAGAATACCTAAATCAGTCATTTTAAAAATTTCACTTAGTTTATCATTATATGTATGAATTAAAATAATTATATCACCAATAATCAAAAGGTCATCAACATATAATATAATCAAGATTAAAGGATCATTTTCAACTTTAATAAAGAGATCATTATTAGAATAATAGTTATCAAAACTTAGCTCTTTAAAGAAAGAAGTAATTTTAGAATACCAAGCTCAAGGAGCTTGTTTTAAACCATATATAGATTTTTAAACTTACACACATAATGTTCTCTATTAGGATCAATGTTACCTTTAGACTAAGTCATATAGATTTACTCTTCTAAATCATTATTTATAAAAGTATTTTTGACATCTATTTGATGGATAATCCAACCATTTTGAGATACAATATTAATAAGTAATATAATAATAATAATTTTTAATATAACAGTAAAGGTTTCAACATATTCAATATTGGGTTTTTGAGTAAATCCATAAGCAACTAATATTGCTTTAAACTTACCAATTCTACCAATTGAACAATATTTGATTTTAAATAGCCACCTACAATCGATAATATGTCTTTTAGGTGGAGGTGGAAAAAGATACCATATATAATTTTTAATTAAAGCATTATACTCATCTTACATAGAAACTTCCATCTATCATATTAAATGGCTTCCTCAAAATATTGAGGTTAACTTTCATACATAGTCATTAAGTCATGATAAGAATGTTGAATCCAAGTTAATTTATTAAGATTATCAACATTAGAAGATTGAATCAAATATTCTATCCATTTAGATATTTTAGATTAAAAATGAAATTCAGAGAGTTTCTTAGAGTCTAAGTTATCTAAAGATGGATCAATTTACTCTAGGGCATCTATTTCTTCATAGGAAGAAATAGGAGAGCCGTGATCATAAAAAAACATTGAATAGGTTTTGTATACACACAATATTTTCAAACTTTTATCGATTACTGACACTTTGTATCTTGAAAGTGTATACACATAATATTTTCAAAACTTTTATCACTTAGTGACACTTTATATCTTGCAATAACTCATCAAGTCTCATTCTCTCTAAGTGCATGCCTTAAAGGGTGTACTGTGAAAGGGGTGGGTAGACCATTGATGCTTCATAAGATTATTGTCCATTTTTTCACTTACCATTTACACATTTGTATCCCAAAATCATTTACCTTAAGCTTATTCTTCTCCTTTGTACCCATTCCAAATATTTGTCATATCATTATCCTCCTTATTCTTTCCTTGACCCCCTTTCACTAGTTTCCTGTACAAGGTCAATTGGGTCAACCTTCTATAGTTTTCAACCTCTGATTACTATATAAATTTAATAGGGTTAACCCTATACTATTTTTAGGTATTTTCACTTGAGAGTTTCATTAGCCCTTCAGCTGACCTAGCTCAGAACCTAGTGATTTAGTATATGTCTTCTATGTGCATTTAGTTTAGTTTAGTTTGTTTCTAACCCACACTTTGTGCCATAATCTTTGGTGTGTACTAGATTAGATTTACTTTCTTGTTTATTAGATATAAGTGAAACATTAAATTGTGGAGTGATTTTCCTAGGCTATAGGATTTGGAACCCTTTGTAGCATGGTGTATTGTGACAAGTGATCCACTAATCAGGTCTAATAGATCCCCATATTGGTCACGATCATACTTAAAAAATATATTTCCAATTAGAAGTGTAGGTATGCTCTATGTTCTTCAAACTAAGATTGATTTATAGACATGATGTATTTTTGAATGCCTACATTATGGTGAAATCAAAGTGAACTAACCCTAAAAGGATTTGTTCACCTTATTTCATTCTTTTCATCATTATTTTTATCATATATTTTCCATATTAGATCGATTGATTTGACCCAACTTTGACTTTTTTGTACAAGTTTTTAAGTACAAGCTACTGGATTGACCCTATCGAACTAGTATAGGTTTTTAGAATTTTAGGCATCCAGTCTAGAATACTAGGTCAACCTAGTCAACCTTGTAAATTTTTAGGCACTCAATAGTAGCTTTTTACAAAGCTTGATTAACCCATTCGACCTAATTAGTAGAATTTTCAAGCATATATCAACTATCTTAAACAAAAATCTTCTCTCTATATCTCTAATCTACTAAGGTTCCTTTATACCTCTCTGTCTTTTTCTTTATAGTATTTCCTTTTACACTTCGTAGTCCTTAAAACTACCCCTACATAGTCAATTAGATCAAGTTTGCTAACCCATTTTTATGTTTTGTGTGTTGTTTGGATGACTGGGTTGACTCTACCAACCCTATTAATTTTTAGACCTTGTTTCCATAATATAGATTTGACCTTGTTATATATTCTATGCATACATTATTGACTATATCAACATTGTACCTTGTTTCAAAGTTGGAATTAACCTTATATGTTGATAATTAGTTCACACTTTCTTTTCTTGTTGCTTGCATGCTTAGAAAAGATCACATAGGTTAATTACATAGATTTCAATTAATAATTTAGTTTCACTTTATTACATTTTATGCACACATGACCAAATCATAAAATCTAAAAAAAAAATTAACATTTGACTACCCAAGGCCAACCTACTTGATTTCATCACCAAGGGGGAAGTCAACTTGATATTTTGGTCAAGTATAAAACATGGTTAATGGTATATTTTGGATAAGCCCCTAAAGTGTGAAGTGAGGGGGTAGGCCCCAATTTTAAAATGGTATCATTACCACTATAGACCCCTTTTATCCCAAACTACCTGAAACCATCCTTAGATTGCCTTTTAGTTCCTTGCTTATGACCAACTTCCCATTGCATTTAAAAAACATATTCTAATAATCTAATAAACATTCAAGTTGAATAATTAGTTATATCTTTAATTTTTATTGTCACTTGTATTTTCACCCTTGAGGATATGCCTATCTCTCCTCACCCAAGTGGCACAATGGAAACATCCTTTTTGTTGTGGGTGATAATATTGAGAGATGAATCTCTAAAAGGGCTAGTTCCCTTGATGCAGTCTTTGAAGCACTTCCTTACCTATAAACTTGTGGATGAAAATGGATAATAAAGAAAATAATAAAACCAAAAAATTGATGTACCAATATTTAATCTCCTCCTATTTGACTAAAAATTTACTACTTAAAGACAAGCAAAGTCTCTCTCACACAAAACTCACAACTCAAAATGCATTGTCACATCAATGTTACATATGTTAGATTCAAGAAGGTATTTTATACTTAAGATATTAATGGATGATTCCATAATGGAATACAATAATAAACCACTTCTAATACACCTATATACTTAGAAAATAATACTAACAAAGACCTGTAATAATAGCCTTTCTGCACACTTGGTAGACAATCAAGGATAACATGTTAGAAAAGAAGATATTCTAATAGACAAGACCAAAAAGATTGAAATAACACTAAATTGCATATAATGTAAGTAGTAAAAACATTTTTTTTATTTTTCAAGGTTCTGTCAAGTAAAAAATTGGCCAAGGATTCACAATCAACTAATGGAGGCTGCCAAAAAGAAGCAAAAGAGTCCATATTTATAGCTTTTGAGAGAGAGGCAAAGCAAAGGAAGTCTAAGGTCACTTTTACATGTGTCAAATTAGATAAATAAGTTAAAAATTCATGGATAATAGATATTAAATGAGCCATATAACATCAATAAGTCCAATTATCCATATAATCCATGAAAATTGTGAAAAGTGGCATAAAACTCCCTGCATTGGTTAAGAGGGAAATGAGCCATACAACATATATAATTCCAATTGTACATAAAATTATGATGACTTGTATAATATTTAATTTCTTTAAGCATGAAATTCCATGCATTGGTTGAATTCTTACTCTTTTGGAAACTCTTAGAATGAAGCAATCATTATCTACAATACTTAAACTCTTTATTTCAGTCACCCCTCACACTTGGCCTCAAAAAAGACTTTACTTTCAAATTAAAATCAATGTAATGGATTTAATGACACTTGGAAATATTATATGTGACCTTATATTTCTTATATTTACATGAAAAATACATCCATTTGAATTTTACACACTTTTCACTATTGTGCTCACTGTGCCAATTTTGACTAGCAGAAAGTAGAGCTCTAGTTAGGACAAAAAAGTTTTTTAATAGGATAAAATGACCATATTTAATTATAATAGTTATTTATCCTCCCTCAAAACTTTATTTCATCTTCTCAAACCTCCTAAAACCTAAAAAACATATAAAATGGTGAGAAAAACACTATTTTACATGTTGTCCACATAGTTTCATACATATTCCTTGAATGTATGGGATCCTAAGTGAGACTTATCCATGATATAATATTTTTCCTTTCCAAAATATGCCATTTTAATGAATCTCCATGATTATCTTCTCCATCGAGTTCCTCTAAGGGTTTCCCTTTTATTCTTAATAATTATTCATATAGATGGCATGTTCAAGTTTCTAACTAATGCCACAATTTTTTTGTTGATGACCCTATCTAACCTATCCTAACCTCTCTTTTTCCCATGTAGATCCTTAGCAAAGATATGAGATTTACAACTTAAACTATAGATATTATTTCTCCACTTTCCAACATGCTTGAGCTATCTCCAAGATAAAAACAATCTTCATTAAATTTTTTTGATAAAAAAAAAACTCATATATTCCTTAATTCACTCAAAAAACATTCCCCAATCATTTGGATATCTTATCAAGGAGTAGAAAAGAAAGTAGATCCCTAATTGGCTTTAAGTCTCCTCAAGGCCTAATGGGCTTGGCATATCCCATACTAATTTGGACCACTTGGACAGATACAACATGATCATTATGATTTCTTATGTATGTTAAAACCTCATTCATACTCACAAATCTACCACACAACCCCTCAAACACTCCTTTCATCTCTTTTGCCAATAAAGCCTAGTGGAAACCTACATGATTGAGCTATATGCATGGATAATTAGGTTATACTAAATTTTTAGAGATTGTGTGAGTATTATTTATCATATATACATATTATATACATATCCCCTAATGTTCCTTGAATATCCCAAGGCCTCATATTAAGTCTTTTACTCATTTTGGCACCCTTTACCTGCTTTTGCAAAGTTCTGATTTTCATGAGTGGCTGATCTCTAAGACAAAATAAAAAGATATAACCCTCATCCCCATGGAAAAATAAAAGTATTTAGAGTTTTATAAGGTCATAATGAGGCTTTTTACCAAATCTCAAGGTTGGAATCCCTCATTTAGGTACCTAACCAACTCAATTTGTCTAAAAATAGGGCTAAAAACCCCTATTTTCTTGCATTTTTATCCAAATCCACTTATGGATGACCTCTCTAAACCAATGATACAATTATAGGCCATATAAACATGTTTTTCATGCCTAATTAATTCTTATTTATATTTTCAATCCATTCAAAACCCTTTTCCTACATGATTCTTCATGTTTGCTCATTTGGAAAGGGTGTCTCCTAGTCACTTATATGGACTGATGGGTTTGTCTGAGTAAAGAAAAGTGATTGAAAATGTTTTAATAGTATTTAAGTTTATAAAAAATTCAATTTAATCATCATTAATCAGTTATTTTTCATTATAACCTCCTTTTCACCCCTAGAAAACCCATGTCTCATTTTAGCCCTTACTTGCGTAGACTCTGTTGTAGGTCAAAATAGGGGTTTGAGACCCTATATAAGCTTGTTTTCTTCCTTTAAATGGTATAATGACACCAATTAAATGTTCATATAGATAATTTTCCATTTTCCTTTCCTTGACTGAGCTTTATTCACCATGTTAGTACATCCTAAATCAACTAAATTTGGCCCCTACTTGTAGGTGACTTGTTTGAGACCTTCCTTTGTTTGTTCTATACTTTCCCTCTATTAATAGGATATCTTAAGGTCATATTACCATATTAAAAATAATTTCACATTAGGTTTTTACCTCTCTATCATCAATAATTATATGCCCTTTAATGACTATTCACTGACTGAGATAAACCTCGCTTTAGCTGACCCCTATTTTACCCTTGACTGAGACCTTTTTCTGAAAGAATGAGCAAGAGATACACAGGATCCATAGGATCAATCCAGGAGAAAGAACCCACAATAAATAACCTACAAATATTTCTAGAGAATAAATAAATTTCTCACACCTAAAAAATAGGTGATAATCCACAAAATTCTTTGAATTCTCTCATTAATCTCTCTTTTATTTCTCATATATTATAAAGTATATATAATGCAAATAGTTTGTTTCATGACAACAAACTATTTGTAGTGATTAGAAAATAGAGAAAACAAACTATTTGTTTTCTCATACTACGAACAAATATATTGTTGAGAAATTCTCAATAATAAAATAAATTAACCGAGGTAAATAAATTTTACCCTCGGTAATAAATAACTTACCCTATTAACCCTAGGTAAGATTAAATATGCATTATTCCAACACCCTCCCTTAAGTGAAACATAGGGAGAATGACAAACAAAGATGGGTCCTGGGTACTAGGCTTGATAAGGTACCCATGTACAAACCAATCAAAATATATGAAAAATAAAGGAAGGAAGGACTTCATGGGAAATCCCCCCCAATGACAACTTCCTTCACCCCAAGCATCGCTCACAACTAAAGATAATGAGGAGAAGCCAAAGGTTTAGTGAAGATGTCTGCAATCTACTCAGCTGTAGGCACAAACTCCAAAGAAAGAACTCCATCCCGAATAAGATGTCAAATGAAGTGCATGTGAATCTCAATGTGTTTTGTTTGCTAATGCTCAACAGGATTGCATGAAATAGCAATCGCACTTTGGTTATCACACCAAAGAGTAGTAGGACCCTGTTGTGTGAAGCCAAACTCTCCAAGCAACTGTCAAAGCCAAAGTATCTCCTGACTAGCTTTGACAGCACCTCGATACTCAGCCTCAGTAGAGGACAATGCAATAACAGTCTGCTTTTTGCATGCCCAAGCAACTGGACCTGAACCAAGTGTGAAAGCAAATCCACAAGTGGACTTGCGAGTGTCAACATCACCAGCCCAATCAGAGTCAGTGTATCCAACAAGCTGTGTAGAAATCTATGGTGTGTAATGTGTACCAAAGTGAGTGGTTCCCTGAATGTAGCATAAAATATGGTTGGTTGCTTGCCAATGACTACCGAGAGACAAGGTTCACAGCAAATGTGATGTCAAGATGGGTATGAGTCAGGTATAAAAGACTACCTACAAGTTGCCTATACAAAGTGGAATCAACAAGAGCAGTCATAAAAGTGGCAGACAACACAATACCTGACTGATATGGAGTGGGTGTAGGCTTACTATCAGCCATGCCTAATCGATGAAGAAGATCTATCACATACTTCTGTTGTCCAATAGAGATGCCCTTAGAAGATTGAAAAACTTGAAGACCAAGAAAATAATGTAGAAGTCCCAGATCTGTCATATCAAACCTATCTGCCAACTTGTCCTTGATGTCATGTATCAAGGAATCTAAACTACCAGTGAGGATGAGATCATCAACATACAAAACCAAAATGACAAGCTCCTCACCTTGCTTCAGGATGTATACATTGTGATCTGACTCACAACGAATAAAACTAGAACTCAAAAGAAAACTATCCATCTTCTCATACCAAGCTCTAGGAGCTTGTTTGAGGCCATAAAGAGAACGATGGAGTCTACAAACCAATGATGAGTCCTACACAAATCCTAGAGGCTGCTCCATATAGATCTCCTCATGGAGATCACCATGCAAGAAAGCACTCTTCACATCCATCTGAAAAATAGACCAAGAATGTGAAGCAGCAAGAGAGAGTACAAGCTGAATAGAATCCATCTTAGCTACAGGGGCAAAGGTCTCAGAGTAATCAACCCCTTCAACCTGTGAAAAACCCTTAGCTACTAATCTAGCTTTGTACTTATCTACTGATCCATCTGTAGCATATTTGGTCTTATAGACCCATTTACATTTTACAAATTTTCTTCCCTTAGGAAGAGGGACAAGATCCCAAGTATCATTCTTCATCAATAAAGAATACTCATCATACATAGCAACATCCCACTCGAGTATACCAATAGCCTCAGAAAACAACACTGGATCATCTGTACAAGCTTGTCCCAAAAGAGCAATACCAGATGTCTATGAGTGAGTGTAATGAGAATCAGATGGATTACCAACAAAAGAACTAGCTGCCTGTAGAGTGCTCTTTGCCCATTTAGGCAAAGGCGGTGAAGAAGATGGTTGTGGTGGCTGAATAAGTGCAACATCATCATCATCAACAATAGAAAGCAAATCCTCACTATCCTCAGTAGAAGAAGGAGGGGGAGAAGAAGAACTAGATGTACACTCCTGTGGAGTGGGTAGCTCATCAACCTGAACATCCCGTCGAAACAACACATCATGTGTGATAGGATCAAAAAGATGGTAGGCTTTTACATCTTCAGAATAACCAACAAAAATGAGTGGTTGGCTTTTCTTCTCCAATGCTTTACGTTTGTCATCAGGAATGAATGCCCATGCTTGACTCCCAAAGATGTGAAATTCTAAAATATCAGGCTTGATCTCAGACCAAGCTTCTTCAGGTGTCATATTTTGCACAGCTTTGTGAGGCATACGGTTTTCAATGTAATTTGCACAATTTACAACTTCAGCCCAATATTGGGGACCCAAATTTTTAGAGTGAATCATACAATTAGCCATCTCTTTCAATGTTTGATTCTTCCTCTCTGCTACACCATTTTGTTGAGGAGTGTGTGGTACAGTAAACTGGTGTTGTATCCCATGCTCAATACAAAAATCATAGAAAGCATTACTATCATATTCCCCCCCATTGTTAGTGTGTATCTTCTTAAGAGGAAGAGATGATTGTTTTTCAACAAAGGCTTTGAAGGCCTTAAAAGACTCAAAAACTTTACTTTTCAACTTGAGAAAATATACCCAAGTTTTACGAGTGAAATCATCAATGAATGTGAGTGCATATTTAGCCCCTAAAAAAGAACGAGTTGGAAAATTCATCAAATCACTATGAACCAACTCTAAGTGTGCATTTGCACGTGTGGCCTTACCAACTAGAAATGGATCCTGGTGCTGTTTACCAA
Source organism: Torreya grandis (assembly GCA_037957365.1). NCBI lineage: Eukaryota > Viridiplantae > Streptophyta > Pinopsida > Cupressales > Taxaceae > Torreya > Torreya grandis. Next base: position 2,840,012 of record JARHVA010001734.1, on the reverse strand, counting down.
CTAGACAACCAGGACATACCCCATCAATACATGAGACCTTAGGAAGGCCTTTTACAAGATGTTTTGTACTCATTTGTTGCATATATCCATAAATTAAATGTCCTAATCTCTCATGCCACAATTTGCTGAGATTATCACCATGTGTTATAAGTGAAGAACCAGAAGACATACAAGACTCAAACTTATCAAAAGTATAGAGTCTTGCAGTATGGTCTATTGTACCTGTAGCAACTATTTCACTAGGATCATTACATTCTCTTATTACAAAATTATGTGAAGTAAACTCCAAAATTTTACCAGTACCAGAATTACATATTTGATATACAAAGAGAAGATTAGAAGAGATTTGAGGTACAAGCAATACATTGTTAAAACATCCATCCTATTTATCAACAGTACCTGATCCCAAAACTTTAATCTATGAGGAGTTACACATAACAATATTTGATGTACTACAATCTATAAGAGAAGACAATAGATCCTTAGAATGTGTGAGATGGTGAGAAGCACCTGAGTCAAAAATCCACTAATCATGACATGAATATATAGCCTTGGCTGAAAGTGCTTTCCATTTCCTGCAGAAGTAGAAGGAGATGGAGACGGAATGGAAATTTTGTGTTGTCTAACCGCTGCCTCTAATGCTTCCATCTTCTTAAAACATCTACTTTCATCATGATTAAGACCACCACAAAAATTACATGGACCAAATGTTTTCTTCTTTTGCTTAAAGGACTTTTTGGTCTTAGTAGATTTAGAATGATGAGGTGATTGGGTGGTGGACTCTGGAGGGTTATTTGAAGGTGCTTGCTTTTTAGACTTAGGTGAAGGTCTTCCTTTAGAAGAATTAGCAACTAGAGCATGACTAGGACTAGGTAGAGCATCTAAGGCCATTAATTTTGTTTGCTCCCTAGTCAATCTTTCACAAAAAACTTCAAAGGAAGGCCATTTGAATTCATCACCTAATGTATCCATCATAGTATAAAAAGCAGAGGAGAAAACACTATATGGTCCTTTCAACTTTGAAAAAATCATGAAAATGCACTCCTGATCACTTTTATCCTTGTCACCAGCTTTCAACTGTGACCTTATAAATTTGAATTTTGCCAAGAATTCATCTATTGAAGGGAAATCTGATGGAGAGAGAGTACTCAATTCTGCATCTAATTGCAAAATTTTAAACTCATTAACTTTGTCAAATAGGTTTTTAAATTTTTCCCATACCTCTTTTGGCATAGTAGCATCTACAATGTGAAATTGAAGATTATCTGAGACGTTGAGGCAAATCAATCCAAGAGCCTCATCCTGCTTACAACCATATGCATATTTGTCTTTTTTAATGGTGAATGTTGCAGGTGTCGTTTCAGAAAAAATTATCCATAAGCCCTTTGATTGAAGGAGTTGTTGCATTTTTGGCTTCCAAACATGGTAATTTTTAGAATTTAGAGGTTCAAACAATAGAGATTCCATTCCCAAGGAAGATGATGAAGTTGACAAGAACAATCTAGACATTCGTTTTTCCTCAAAAAACACCCCTCCCGTTACAATTTAACGTCTCCCGACGAAAAAAAAAATTAGCCTTGGCTTATACAAAAAATTAAAAATATATATTTATGCAAATAAATATCTAGAGGGATTTGACCCCAAGACCTCCTCCCTACAAATTTTTAACAAAACATCTCTAGCCGCTTTAGCAAAGTCAAATTTGAACTTTCAAAGCTAGAGACTTGCATTTAAACCACTAAAAATTAAAATAAATAATTAAAAAAAGGCCAAAAATGACTCAAAAATGTGAGATATCAGCTGAATAATCTTTGGCTTTATCAAAAATAAACTCTTTTTCCAGCAAGGCGTGGTGGTCAGGGAAATATTTGAAAAAAATTGTAAACACAGCCAAGGGAAAAACACCTTTCAGCAACTGCAGAATGGCTCCAATTGATCTACCCAAAGGACTATACAGACTGCTCCAAATCCATCCTTCTCAGCATGAAATGAAATCCTATTAAGTATTCTTTCACATGAAATTTTCAGATTTGGATTTTATGCAGCATAAGATGTTCAAAAAAGATAAATCCGTACGGCTATACAGCAGGCAAAAAATAGTTTTTTAATTCCTGTTGTTGGCTTCCAAAACATTGTATGGCCTTATAAAAATTCATAAAAATTTATATGGATAGAAAGATATAAGAGTCATCTTTCATTAACAGGTCTCAGATTCCAAAAAATTCAAACGTACGATTTGCCATATCAGAAAAATGAACAGGTACTGCAGTCTACCAACAGGAACCAGTCAGCAGAATTTGGAAGTAAAGAGCTGTACGTCCAGCATTAAATGCAAAAATTCAAATTTTAATGGATTCATGACTTTATTTACTATGCCCCCATGAAAAAAATCTGATTTTGGAAATCTGTACGGTCATTTAATGAGCATAAAGTACATAATTTTCCCAAAAAAACTAGTAAATAAGAACCAAAATTTGAGAGAATTAAAAAATATCTGTAACACATCAATAAAATAATGTTTTTAAATGTGTTAAAAGATGAAAAATTTTAGGGAAGAGGATCTTCAACTGGAACTCCAAGCTCTGATACAATGAAAGAATGAGCAGGAGATACACAGGATCAATCCAGGAGAAAGAACCCACAACAAATAACCTGCAAATATTTCCAGAGAATAAATAAATTTCTCACACCTAAAAAATAGGTGATAATCCACAAAATTCTCTAAATTCTCTCATTAATCTCTCTTTTATTTCTCATATATTATAAAGTGTATATAATGCAAATAGTTTGTTTCATGACAACAAACTATTTGTAGTGATTAGAAAATAGAGAAAACAAACTATTTGTTTTCTCATACTACGAACAAATATATTGTTGAGAAATTCTCAACAATAAAATAAATTAACCGAAGTAAATAAATTTTACCCCCGGTAATAAATAACTTACCCTATTAACCCTAGGTAAGATTAAATATGCATTATTCCAACGTTTTCCTGTAGGTGCATATTATCTATAAGTATTGATCATGATGTTTTGAAGCTCTTTATGAATCATAGAAACAAAATAATTGTATATTAAGACTATTTAATATGATTTTAAGGTCTTGAAACACCAAATAGGCCTCAATTGAGATCACTATTTACATACCTTGTTAACTAAGACAAAAACTCCTTTAGGTGTGTTTACATTAGGAGACCTTAAAAAGGGTATTTTAAATCCTCCTCAAATTAATTATTGTCATGTAATTCCTATTTTAACATGTCTCCACCTATGAAATCATAAAACACCACCCTAATGCTCAAGGTTACTGTTTGGGATATCTTGATGTAGGTGCACGTTCAAGGCTACCTATACAATCAGGGTATGTGAATTAAGCTTGAAACCATTACTCCTACCTTATCCCATGATCATGAGGTACCTTGATGTTACCTATTAATCTTATTTATTAACATATGCTTTCAAAACTAGCCTTTTAGTTATTATTCTAAGATACCTTTCACCTTTCTACAACTGTAAGTGTCAATTAGCCTTATGTATGGACATCAAAGTGTACAAAGGGAGCAACATTCAGAGATTTATAGGTGATATTGAGACTAAAAAAGTTTCATGATCACTGTTTGATCCATCCACATGGAGATAATTTTCATGTTTTCCTTTATGTCAAAATGTCATTCTTTGTTCCCCAAACTTGTAGATATCACTGTTAAGATTCAGTGATTAAAGGCAAAATTGAGACCTTCTAATAGTCATCTTATCTTCATCATTTGATTTTCCTCTTTGGAATGGATCTAGTCCATACTAGGGTTTATCAAACCTATCAATATATATGTCTACAACACCTTGTGACTATGTTTCATAATCTCTATAAAAACCTTTTGGGTCTCTATTTTCCACTTTTAGGGACCGATTCCTAGAATACTTAGTCATCACTTTAGGAAGACTTCTCATAACTTATTTGTAATTCTATCACCTCACACAAGTTTTTCATGGTATCTTAAATATGCAAGGGCTCTAAATAGGGTCTCATTACATTATTTATCACTCCATTGAACATCTCAACCCCTTGTTTAAGCCCCCTATAGGTGAGCATATGACTGAGCAGGTAGTTTGCTTAGGAAGGTGTGAAATAAAGAACAAGAATGGACTCAAAATCCTTATTATAATATTAAAAAAATAATTTCATCCTTCATCCCTCAAATTATTGACATTATTACCATGTCTTTCACCTTAGGATGATGTCATCAAGGAGCTTATAAGTGCATATTTTATGCAGAATATGTAGGCAGAGAATAGAATTTTGGTAAACATGGTGATGAACTAGCTCAAAACCACTAAAATTCCATAATAAATATTAAATCATGTTTTCTCCATCATTTTAAACCTAGAACCATCTTCAAAACACATTTTATAACATGAAAACACCTGCACATATGTGAGAAAGAGTAGACAGATGCACCAAGTGGTTGTTTGGCATGATATATGAGCATGTAATCAAACTTTGCACTCTCCAAAACATGAAAAATGATACCATTAAAATATTTAAGCCTTTTAAAATCCAAAACACCTCCATTACCTCTTCACACATAGAATGAAAAATCTTATGCATGGAATTCAACTAAAACTAGACATGAAGTTTACAAATGGAGCAAGACAAGCTTGCAAGCTACTCATAAAATACCATGGTGAGATCAAAAAATTAGAGGAGGTAGTGATATGACCCAGGGACTTATGGGACACTCTTTCTATGTTTTATGAAACCTATGCAAGGGAAAAATGTAGAAATCAAGAGACATCTCAATTGGAACTACACCTGCTAGTATCTCTTTGTAAAATGCACTAAAACACATGTCTAAACATTATGAAACCTAAAAAAAGAGTGTAAAACATATGATAATAAAATAAACATAATATGGGGCTAACATCACCAACTAGCTCATATAGATTTGGCAAAAAGGAGAAAAACCTATTGGGTGCACCAAACTGCTATCAAATCTCTACAGCCAACTTGTTAACAATGGTTCATATAAAAAAATTAACCAAAATTCAAACTCCATATATTAAAATTAATTTATCCTAGTTTAATATCATCTCTAATTTTTTTTTTGAAACTACATGTGCTTCTTGTACTGAGCAAAAACGTGAGGGTCCCTCCAGTTTGCTAAGAAGAGCAAAAAATGTATTAAAAAATTTTGGCATCAAAATGAATGTTTCAAATAAAAAAAACCATCGATGTGAGTTTTATAATTTTTAGGAAACCCCCCATGATCTTCCCCACATGGAAAACTTCTCATAAATCTTTGCAAGTACCATTCTATTACTTTTTCATCTGATTTCTATAACTTTAATTGTGAAATCTATAAATTTCTAATGTTATTGATACCTATAACACTTATAATGACTTGTTTTATGTTTTAAATGAGTTTATGACACCTAATCACCCTTTTAATCATGCTAAATGCATTAATGACCCCCAAAAGCACATAAAATGACTCCTAATGGACAAATTATCTAATGTAAGTAAGACTAAAGCTAATGTGACCTCAAATGACATCATATAAAAATTAATAATTCATTTTAAAATATATGAGGACCCCTTAAAATGTTTTAAATTAAAAAAAAAATCCTAAGGGTGCCCAAATTTGACCAAAAGGTCAAATTTAGTCAATAAAATGGTGACTCATAAGAGTAGTCTGCCTGCTATACTAAGGAGCAGTAGCCTTATCCTATAAAGGCCAAGGGATTAAAAGTATTATTGAAGACAAATATATAGTAATTTTCTAAAATAAAACACAAATAAACACACCACACCAATAATAGTAAGACAAAGCATGACACAAAATAAAGCAACACACATGATAAAACTCACACATGTGCATAAGCACTTAGGGAACACAAGGAAAGAAAGAAAATATGCACAAGGAGAGAGGATAACCTTAGTATCAATTTTTTAGATATATACCATTGAGTAGGATATGAAGCTCCTCTCCATCCAACTTTGAGAGTTGGAAAGTATTATGTTTCTTGTATTGTGTGATAACATATGGGCCAATCTACAAAGCATTAAACTTTGTGTGTCTTCTAAGTTTGTCCCTATCTTCATCCCACTTTAGAAAAATTTATCCCTCTTTGAAACTCTTTATCATGGCTTTTTTTTTCAATGTATCTCTTTGTTTGATCTTGGTGAGATCTCATAATTTGCATAGCTTGATCTCTTATCTCCTCAATCTCCATCAACTCACATAACCTGACTTCCATGCTTTCATTCTCCATCAATTACAACTGACAAGTAAGGTCCAAGGATGTTCTATCAATTGAAATAGTTATTCTATCTTCTCTCACATAAACAAGTATGTATGGTGAGTTTTTAATTACTCTTTTTGGGGTAATCCTATTAGCCCAAAGGGATGTCTTCAACTTAGAATGCCAAGTCCTTTGGTTCTCCTCCATTATTCTCTTTATGATCCTGATTATATTCTTATTTGTGGAATCATCTAGTCAATTCCATTTTGGATAATAATTGGATGAGGTGATAAGATATATTCCATGCTTCAAAGCCCATTCACTTGTCTTTGTTCTAAGAAAAGCCAATGTATTATCTAAAATTATTATTGAAGGAGCCCTAAACCTTATTACTATACCTTCATAGAAGTCTAGAACTAAGTTTTCATTTACCTCCTTAATAGCTATATCCTCCACACATCTTGTAAAGTAATCTATAGTAGTCAACACCCACTTGTGACCAACAGTAGAAGGTGGATTAATTAAGCCTATGAAATCTAAATGCCATTGCATGAAGGGTTGATCAACTTCGATTGAATGAAGAGGTAAGCTAGAAATATTTTGTTTTCCATCAAAAAGATCACACTTTTGGCATTTTCATACCCCAATCATGGGTGTCCTTTAACAAGTTAGGCAAAAAGTATCCATCTCTTATAATCTTAGTAGTTGTGGTTCTTGGAGCAAAGTGACTACTAGCTACTCCATCATGACACTCAAATAGTATTTTGTCAATCTAATTTGAGTCAATACACCTCAATAAAACACATAAAATTTCCTTCCTAAATAGCACTCCATCAATAATTACATAAGAATGGATTTCAATCTAAAATACCTTATCTTAGCTCTATCAAGACCTTGTGGACACTCACCGATTTGAAGGAAATGAGTCATATCTTGTGTCTAACTCCTCATAGGTGAATATGTAGCTATCATAGGGTCATAATTAAGTACCCAAATAACCTCTTTTTTCTCTATCAAATCTGAAGTAATATGTTCACATAACCCTTTTCCTTTCACTAGCTTGGTTGTCTTGATTTCCAAATCATATTCCATCACTTTTGTGATCCAACCTACCCTCTTCTCATTCAAATATCTATTCAAGATAAATTCCTTGACACTAGGATGAGGTAAAAATATGTGAACCTTGTTATTAGATAACATATGCCTAAATTTCTTTAGGATCCTAATAACTGAAAATACTTGTTTCTCAACATAAGAGTATTTTACCTTATAGCCTTCTAAACCTTGAATAAATAAGGCAATAGGCTATTCTAGATTTTTATCATTGGCTTGAGTAAGTATGGCAGAGATTACCTCTTCATTCCCAAATGTATACAAATTGAAATCCTTATAGAAATTAGGACTTGCAAGAGTAAGAGCTTGGGCAATGGCTTATGTGATCTCTTCAAAGCTTTCCTTCCTTCTTCTAGTCTAATTGAATGTTTCATCTTTTCTCAACATAGAGGCTAGAGGCTTGACAAGGTGATAAAAATTAGAGATTAATCTCTTTATGAAATTTATTTTCCTAAAGAAACTTTGTAAACCTTTTTTGTATTTGGGAAAAGAAAATGCTAGGATAGCACTCGCCCTTTTAAGATCAATGGATAATCCCCTCTTGGAGACAATGTGTCCTAATATATTACCTTCATGGATAGTAAACACACATTTATTTGGGTTGAGAGATATTCCAAACTCTCTACACCTCTTAAAAATTTGCCTTAAGTGATTCACATGATCCTTCTCATCCATAGAGAAAACTATTGCATCATCAAGATACACCAACATAATGTCATTTCTTAGTCCTTGAAAATCCATATGAATTACACATTAAAATGTCGATCTAGAATTAGACAATCTAAAAGGAATCTTCTTATAGGAATACAGACCTTATTTAGTATTGAAGGTTGTCTTATATTGGTCACTCTCCTTCACCAAAATCTCATTGTATGTAGAATACCCATCAACGAGATAAAATCTCTCACTACCTACCACAACTTGTAGAATTTTTTCCATAGAAGGAAGGGGATAATGATCTCTCAAGGAGACACTATTCAATTCCCTAAAATTAATATACAACCTGATCTCCTCATTCTTCTTTCTAACAAGGACTAAGTTGGCCAACCAAGATGAATGCTTGATATGAAAGATGATTCTAGACTCAATCAACTTAGTGAGCTCTTTCTTCATAAGGGATTTAATCTTAAGATTGATTCACATTTTTTTTGCTTAATCGATTTGAAACTGTCATCTAGATATATAGTGTGTTGATCTAGGCTTGGATCAAAACCCTTCAAATCATTGTACTCCCATGCAAAGACATCAAAAAACTCATTGCATAGCTCAATGAAAGCATACTTCTCTTGACTAGGACATACATTTCCAAGTGCAAGTAACCTATCTTTAAATATTTCAACCTTCTCATAGTTCTCTTGTTTGGTATACATTCTTACCTTCTCTTTCCTTAGCTGGTCATCCTCATTGAATATGATCTCAAGAGTAAGTAGGCCTTTAGGAAGCTTGTTGGACTTGAATCGGATAATCTGCCCTCCATACTAATACTATAGTTTGGATTGATTCTTAGGAGAAAACTCAACCTCCTCTTATAAAAAAAGAGCTATTTGTTACTCACTATCAAAAACTTGACAATTAGTGACATTATGTGGTATGGAAGGACTTATAATTACCTTGAGATATGGTTGATTCCTATCCTCTTTTATACCTTTTGGAACATCAAACTAAGCTCTAATAGTTTCCAACCTATCATCATGTCTATTGTCCTCTCTTTAAATGTATGTGATGTTGAAGGCTTGAAAATATTCTACAAGATCCCATACTCTATGATTTTAGGACTTAATCCAATAGTTTTTAGTCAAATTTTGTCCTCTAACTTGGTTCACAACAAGTTCACTATCTCCATACACTTGCAACTCCTTAACCCTTCTTTTCCTAGCCCATTCAAGGCCATGAATGATGGCCTCATATTCTACCACATTAAAAGTTCAAGAGAAATGAATTATGAAATTGGAATAGTACCTTTCCTTAGAAGGAGAAACCAACATTACTCTACTACCTACCCTAATCTTTCTCCTTGACCCATGAAAGAAAAGCTACCATAAACCATCTATATATTCACATGTTTTTATCAAAAATTTTCTAAAATATTTATCCTCATGCATAAAATACACACCAAGACCAACTTCCTTTATGAACTTGTAAGGATAATGCTCATAATTCTCATATTCCCATTCATCTAAGTACATATTAGAAACTCATTCAAGGGAAGATGTTGGAGGTTGGTCTATGTGGAGTTCTTTTTCATCAATGATGGCATAGCTGACATTTTCCACTTTAGGTGTGTAAGGATCTAAGTGATTATGATCAATATTTTTATTCAATCTTCACCTTAGTACCATACTTTGTCTTAAACACCATGTAGGACCAATTAATAGCCAAATATCCACCTATCTTAGCTGTAAACTCTCTTGAAAAATAAGAGAAAAATATGGAGGTAAATGTAACACAACCACATCATGAGTAATATAAAATGTAGGACAATAATGTAGGATAAAATTAAAATATTTAACTACCCCCAAAAGTCTTGGCTAATGATCCATCCAATTGTAAGACTCCCTTAGTCATTGGCTCATATTTGAGGTCTAGTTTATCTACTATACAGTTGGTCATAATTGAAGTCCTAGCCCCACTATCTATGATGTAATTATAAACCAATAAATCACAAATTATTAGAGATAGGTATAAAGGGGGACTTTTTCATTATTTTTCACTTGACCATCTATAGGTTGAGTTTCTTTAACTAGGAAAACATTTTCATTCCTAGATGAGCCAATTTGCTTACCCATTCCTTGCAATTATTTTTAGAGCATATCTTTCTACCCTAGTATTATCAAATAATCCCATAATTATATGTTCATGTGTAGCTTCTTCATCTGGTCTAAAACATTAATGGAAGAATTTATCACCTTTAGGGGCTCCTTAGGAACATTAGCTCCTTGTGGTGAAGCTTGTGAAGGTAGGTGAATAGGATATGTCTTCACATTCTATTTTTTTTTGAATTTATTGAAATCTAGGAGCTGAATTTGACACACTTACCATTGGATATGAATTGGGGACCAAAATAGGTCCTTGAACTTCTCCTTGTTTCTCTTCAACAACCCTTTTCTTGGACCTAGTATTAGAGGCAACACTAGAATTCATACTACTTGGATTCCCTAAGTGATTGATGGAAAAAAAATCCCCATCCGAATGATTTATGAGGGTATAATCAGATTGTGGTTGAAAATTATCCATCCCAATTTTCATTGGTCCTTCAAAACTTCAAACTTGGAAAGATTGATTGCCTTGCATTACCATGGTTTGGTTATGCATTTCATTTATATAAGCAACTTGTTCTTGATTTTTATCAAAAGATGGATAGCATGGTTGTTATTGAACCAAGTTATTTTATGTGGAAAAAATATATTTATAGTATGAGGGAGCTTTATTATTGTAGATTTGATAAGGCCTAAGATGGGTGATTTGACCTTATCCTTGCATACTGCTTTGAAAAGGATGTCTATTGGTTTGCTTTGCCCAAACTAATTGTATGGTTGGTATGGAATATAACCTTGTTATTACTTATTTTTTAGGTCAAATAACTCATTATTGACACTTTATAACAATATTTTGACTTCATGGATCTCATTTGAAGGGATAATGGCAGATTTATCATGACTAGGCAAAGGAGCCAATGTAGGTAATGTAACTTGACTAAGAGGTTGTAAATCAAGAAAAAATGACACTAGATGATTAGGATAAATATTCCATACTTGAAAAAGATAAATATAAACATATATATATATATATATATATATATATATATCATAGGTATAAATGAGTGTATTCCCACCCATAGATTCGATCATCATGGCTACATCACTATGCAATGCTTTTAGGTAGTACAAGAATGCATAGTTTGGAGTAGGCCTCATAAGAGCTAGGATCCTATCCCATGTTTTTTGAAATATAGTATTTAAATATTACATAAAATCTTATGGTTACCTCTTGATAGTGTTCAATTTCTCAGCTAGATATAGATGATCACTCCTCTCTCCAAACCTGTTAGTCAATAGATCTCTTAGTTCATCCCATGAACCAATATAATTTTTAGGTAGAGTACCATACCAATCCAAGGATTTTAATTTGAAATAAAATGACAAAAACCTAATATAAACATTTAATTTAATGATATTATGGATATTTTATAAGTTTTCTATGTTTCTAATATGTTCAATGGCAGTAATAGGACCCTCTCCACTAAAATATGGAACACTCTTAAGGGCTGCTCCTAGAATTTGGTCATATTGGGAAAGATTCAAAGGAGATGATCCAATGATTTTTATAAAGGAGTGATTCCTACCCATCTTGTAATGTGAACTTTGTGTATTATGGATTAAACTAAACAAGAACTTAGACTTCTTAAACACTAACTCTATTGAATAAGGATGGGTTTTCGTAAACCTAAACCTACTAGTAAAATATAAGGGTAATTACAAAAAATAAAAAGGTAAACCTTTATAAATATACATATTGGTCACCATTGGCATGGAAATTAGGAACTGATCAACAAATAAATATTTTAAAACTTTAGTGTAGTCACCTTGTACTAAATGTATATGCTCTTTTAGCTACAACTATGCTAAGACCAACGCCAATCTTGCATAATCTTCTAAGACTTAGGGTCCCACCAAGCATGCCAAAACTATTTTCACTTGTATTTTCACCCCTATGGAGATGCATATCTATCCTCATACAATTGTAATAATTTAAGTATCCCTCTTGTTGTGGGTGACAATGTTGAGAGATGAATCTCTAAAAGGGCTAGTTCCCTTAATGCAATCTTAGAATCACTTCCTTACCTATCAAATTATGGATGAAAAGGGTTAAGAAAAAAACTAAGAAAACCAAAAAGGTAATATAATTTTTTTAAATATCCTCCTATTTGACTAAATATTTACTACTTAAATACAAAGTCTCTCTCACACAAAACTCACAACGCAAAATGCATTGTCACATCAATGTTTCATATGTTAGAATCAAGAAGGTATTTGATACTTAGGAGAGTAATGGATGATTAAATGAGGTAACATAGTCATAAAAAACTTGTAATAAAACTATACACTTAGAAAATAATACTAACAAATACCTGTAATAATACCCTTTCTGCACACTTGGTAGATAATCAGGGATAACATGCTAGAATAAAAGATCTTCTACTAGATAAGACCAACAAGATTGCACTAACACTCAATTTCACATAATGTAATTAGTAAAAACAATTTTTTATTTCTTCAAGAGTCCTTTAAGTAAAAAACTATCTAGTTTTTCACCATCAACTAATGGAGACTACCAAAAAGAAGCAAAAGAGTCCATATTTATAGCTTTTGAGAGAGAGGCAAATCAAAGGAAGTTCACAGGTCACTTGGTATGTGTAAACTTGGATAAATAAGCTAAAAATTAATTGATAAGAGATATTAAATAATACATGCAACATAATTAATTCCAATTATCCATACAAGCCATGATAATTATGAAAAGTGGCATAAAACTCCTTATTTTGGCACAGAAAACTACCTTCATTATTTGCACCTATTTGAACATCCCATAACTAACTAGGGATAGTTATAGATTTGGATAAGAGGTAAGGTATTAAGGAATGAAATTACATGAATTTGTTTCATTCCTAATCTCTTATAAATTCTTGAAATGAAGCAATCATTGTTTATAGTCTTAAAATTCCTTATTTCAATCACCCCTCATAATTGAACTCAAAAACATCTTAATTTTCCCATGAAAATACATGGGAGGGAGTGAATGACACTTTTAAATATTATACATGGATTTATATTGCATATATCTACCTTAAAAAGACATCCATTTGAGTTTTCCACACTTTTCACTCTTGTGCTCACTATGCCAGTTTTGAATAGTAGAAAAAAATCTATAATTAGGACACTTATAAGTTTTTAATAGGCTAAAATGACCATATGGAGTTATAATAGGTATTTATACTTCCTCCAAACTTGATTGCATCTTCTAAAATCTCATAGAACCTAAAAAACATAGAAAATGATGAGAAAAACACTATTTTTCATGTTGTTCGTATAGTTCCATACATCTTTGCATGGGTGATAGCCTAATTTAGTATTCTCCATGATCTAATAGGTTTCCTTTCCAAAATATTCCATTTTAATGGCTCTCCATACTTGTTTTCTCCATCAAGTTCTTCTAAGAATTTTACTAGGGTTTTAAGCTATTTTTTTCTTAACAATTATTCATATAGATGGAATGTTCAAGTTTATAAATAATGCCACAAATTATTTTTTTATGAACCTCTCTTTACCCATTTTATTCCCATGCAGAGATTTACAAATTGACCTATCAATCTTATTTCTCCACTTTCCTACATGCTTGAGCTATCTCTAGGCTAAAAACAATCTTCTTACAAGTTTCTTGGCACAAAAAAGATCATAAATGTCTTAATTCACTCTAAAAACATGCCCCAATCATTTGGATAGCTTATCAAGGAATAGAAAAGAAGGTAGACCACCAATTACCTTTAAGTCTCCTCAAGGCCTAATGGGCTTGGCATACCCCTTACTAATTTGGACCACTTGGAATACTCCAGCATGCTTAGGATTGATTATTATGTATGTTAAAACCTAATTAATACTCAAAAATATATCACACAACCCCTCAAACACTCCTTTCATCTCTTTTTCCAATAAGGCCTAGAGAAAACCTACCTAATTGAATTATATGCATGGACAATGAGTTCATCTTGAAGGGTTAGATCTTGTGTGAGTGTTTTTTAGCATCTATCCATCTTCCATACACATTCCCTTATGTTATTTTAATATCATAATGCCTCATATTAAGTCCTTTACTCATTTTATCACCCTTTACCTGCTTTTGCAAAGTTTTAATTTTCATGAGTGGTTGATATCCAAGACAAAATAGAGAGATATATCCCTCATCCACATGGAAAATGAAAGTATTTTTAGTTTTATAAGGTCCTAATGATGCTTTTTTTTAAATGGCAAGGTTAGACTCCCTCATTTAGGTACCTAACCAACTCAATTTGTCTAAAAAAGATTATTAAAACCCCTATTTTCTTGCATTTTTGTCCAAATCCACTTGTGGATGTCATCTCCAAACAAATGATACACTTATAATCTGTCTAAACATGTTATTCATTCCAAATTCATACTTATGGATCTTTTTAATAAATTCAAAACCTTTTTCCTACATGATTCTTCATGTTTGTTTATTTGGCAAGGGTGACTCGTAATCATCTTTACTATCTGATGGGTTTGTCCAAGCAAAGAAAAGTGATTGAACATGTTTTAGGAGCATTTAAGTGTATAAAACATTCACTTGACACATCATGAATCAGTTATTGTGCATTTAAACCTCCTTTTCACCCCTAGATAGCACATGTTCCATTTTAGCCCTTGATTGCCTAGACTATGTTATAGGTCAAAATAGGGGTTTGAGACCTAATGTAAGCTTGTTTTATTCCTTGAAAGGTTTTAATTACATAAATTACATTTTAATATAGTTAATTTGTTATTTTCCTTTCCTTTAATGAGCTTCATTCACCATGTTAGTGCACTCTAAATCACCTAAATTGGGTCCCTGCCTGTAGGTGACTTATTTTAGACCCTCCTTTGTCTATTTTATGCTTGCCCTTTGTTACTAGGATCTCTCAATGTCATATTAACATATTTAAAAAAAAATAACATTAGGGTTTTACCTCTCTATCATCCATAAGGCTATTCCATTAAATCATTACTCACTGACTGAGATAGACCTTGCTTTAGTTGACCCCTATTTTACCCTTGACTGAGAGTTTTTTTATGTAGGTGCATATTATTTATAAGGCTTGATCATGATGTTTTGAATCTATCTATGAATAATATAAACAACCTAATTACATATTCATACTAGTGACTCAGCCTTGAAGGTCTTGAAACACCAAACAGGCCTCAAGTGAGATCATTGTTTACATACCATGTTGACTAAGACAAAACCTCTTGTACATGTGTTTGAATTAAGAGACATTTCAAAGGGTATTTGAAATCCTCCTCAAACTCATATTGGTCATAAAATACATATTTGAACTTTCCTACACCTTTTAAAGCATAAAATAATATTACCCTAATGCTCATGGTTATTGTTTGGGATATCTTGATGTGCATGTTCAAGGCTACCTGTATAGTCAGGGTATGTGAATTAAGCTTGAAACCATTAATCCTACCTTCTCCCATGCTCATTAGGTAACTTTATGTTACCTCTTCATCTTCTTTCTCAACATATTCTTTCTAAATTGGCCTTTTAGTTATTATTCCAAGATACCTATCACCTTCTTACAACTATAGGTGTCAATTAGCCCTGTGTACGAACACCAAAGTGTACAAAAGGAGAAATATTCAGATCTTTCTTGGTGATATTGAAACTAAACAATTTTCATGCTCATTATTTGAACCATCCACATGAAGATAAGTCTCATGTTCTCCTTTATGTCAAAAGTTTTTTCTATGTTCCCAAAACTTGTAGATATCACTATTAAGATTCAATGTTTAAAAGCAAACTTGAGACATTCCAATAGTCATCTTATATTCATCATTTGATTTTCCTATTTGGCATGGATCTCTTTCATACTATGGGTTATCAAACCTATCAATATAGATGTCTGAAACACCTTTTGAGCATGTTTTAAAAGGTCTATAAAAACCTTTTGGGCCTCTATTTTCCACTTTTAGGGATAGATTCCCAGAATACTCAGTCATCACTTTAGAAAGACTTCTCATAATGTGTTTTTCATTCTATCACCTCACACAAGTTTTTCATGGTCTATTAAATATGTAAGGGATATAAATATGGTCTCATTACATACTTTATCACTCCATTGAACATCTCAACCCATTATTTAAGTCCCCTTATAGGTGAGCATATGACTGAGCAGGTAGTTTGTTTAAGGTGTGAAATAGAGAACAAGAATGGACTCAAAATCCTTATTAGAATATTTAAAACATATGGCCATCCTTCATCCCTTAAATTCTTAACCTCATTACCATGTCATTCACCTTAGGATGATGTCATCAAGGGGCCTATAAGTGCATGGTTTGGTTAGAATATGTGGATAGACCATAAAATTATGGTAAACATGGTGGTGAACTAGCTCAAAACCATAGAAATTACATAATAAATATTCAATCATGTGGTCTCCATCCTTTGAAACTTGGAACCATCTTCAAAACAACTTTTACAATATGGAAACACTTACGCATATGTGAGAAAAAGCAAATAGATGTACCAAGTGGTTGTTTGGCATGGTATATGAGCATGTAATAAAACTTTGCACTCTCCAAAACATGAAAAAGGACCTCATTCAACTCTTAAATCCTTGGAATATACAAAACACCTCCATTACCACTTCATACATAGAATGAACAAGCTTATGCATGGAATTCAGTTAAAACTAGACATGAAGTTGGCAAATAGAGAAAGACAAGCTTGCAAGATACTCACAGAATGCCATTGTGAGATAAAAACATGAGAGGAGTTATTTATATTACCTAGGGACTTATGGGACACTTTTTACCAATTGTATGGAACCTTTTCAAGGGAAATCTCAGCAACCAAGAGACATCTCAATTGGAACTACACTTAGTGGTATATCTTTGAAAAATGCACTAAAACACATGTAAAAATGCTATTAAACGTAAAAAAAATAGTGGATACCATGTGATAATTAATTACACATCCTATATGACCAACAATCACCAATTGGTTTATACAAATTTGGCATAAAAGGAGAAAAACCAATAGGCTCCACCAAATAGCTATCAAATCTACATAGTCAACTTGTTAACAATGGTTCATATATAAAATTTGACAAAAATTAAAAATAAATATATTAAAATGAATATATCATATTTTAATACTATCTCCCAAAATCATTTTGTCTAAAACTTCTTGTGCTTCCCATACTGAGAAAAAACCCGAGGGTCTCTCTAGTCTACCAAGAAGAGCAAAAAATGTGAAAAAAGGTTTTGGCACAAAAATTATTGTTCTATATCAAACCAATCATGTAGGTGAGTTTTATAAGGATGAATATACCCCCCATTATGTCCCCCACATTGCACACTTATCAAAAATCTATACAAGTGCCATTCTATCTCTTTTTCAACTAATTTTTGCAACTTTAGTTAGGGAATCTAAAACTTTTTGATGTGACTAACACTTATAATGACTTATTGTACATTTTAAATGAATTTATCACACTTAATAACCTTTTTAACAATGTAAAATGCATTAATGACCCCCAAAAGCACATAAAATGACTCCTAATGGATAAATTGACTAATGTAACTAAGACTATAGCTAATGTGACCTCAAATGACATCATATAACAATTAATACTTCTTATGAAAATATATTATGACCCCTTAAAATTTTGAAAATCAAAAAAAATTCCTAGGGGTGCCCAAATTTGACCAAAAGGTCAAATTTAGTCAACACTTTCCAAGTTGATTGCTTTCTATTTCCTCAATTGTATTTTGTATCATAAAAACTTGAATTAGCCTGCATTGGTACAAGGTTTTATGTTGGGTTATTCAATTGGATAGGCCAACATTAATCCAATTGACTATTTATTTCCTTTTTTATTTCTTTTCAAATTACTTTCAAAATTTATCTTGTTTTGGTTCACAATTTGTTATAGGTTTCTTAATTTTCCCTGCCTACTATACTAGGTTGACTTAGTTGACCTTGTATATTCTTCTAGCCTCTATTTACGATACTAGATCAACCTATTTGACCTTGTACTATTTTTAGACCCTATTTTCTATGCTTGGTTAACTCAGTTGGTCCTATACTACTTTTTACCTTCCCTATTTATCAATCTAGTTATCTATTTCTCCTTCTTTGCATTTTGTTCATCTCTCTTTAGCCATAATTGAGTCTCCTATCAAAATATTCTTAAATATATTTAATCCATTTATATAATATATGGGATGTCCATTTCTCCCTCTCCTTTCCTCCCAAAATCACCATCACTCTTGGGGCACCTCTTCTCACCCTTCATCTGTGACTTGCAATATGTTACAAATAACACCTCAAGATGAATTGGATGGATCTGATCCTTTCCTTAACTAGAAACTTATCATATTTAAAATATTCAAACTAATGTGGGAGTAATTGATATAGGTTTACTTAACAATCCCACTAATAATCCTTTTTCTAGTAATCCTCCCCCTAACACTAATTTGGGGAGTGCTCCTACCAACACCAACCCACCTCTTGATACAACTTAACTTTTAGCCCAAGTTATCCAAAAAATGAACATAATGAAAAATTATAACATGGAAAAAATTATGAAACTTAAACAAAATCTCATCAATGTGACTAATCAACCTCCAAGTATCCATCCTCAAGCTAATCCTAATTACATTCCTTCACCTCTTCAAGATGCCTCAGATAATGTTATTCCTCAACCCAAAATGAATAACAAGATGCTTCAAACTATTCAAAATTAGAATTTTCCCCCATTCATTATTTTCATTAATATTGGTAACATATCTCCAACTATCAAGTATGATGGGATAAAAGATCTTACCTCATTGCTTAAAGCTTTTGGCAATCTTTACAAAGAGTGGATCAAAACTAATACCTTCACCACAACTAAACTCTTAGTGAAAACCTTTACTAGTGATGTATTATTATGGTATAATCAACTTCCCCATAATTATATTTGGCAAATTGAATATTTGGTTAATCCTTTGGTTAAATATTTTCAACACAATGATTTTTACAAAAATTGTCTTAGCCACTTCACCAATTCTAAGTAATCTCCCACTAAATCAGCTCATGATTTCATCAAATGATGAAAGTCTCTCACTCATAAAGTGGATCATAACATGAAATATTATACTCTTTTGAAAATATTTTTCTCTACCATTAAACCTCCCTTTTAATACAAATTTTGAATATTTTCACCTCAAACTTTAGAATAATCCTTAGACCAAGCAAAAATTCAAGACTTTCTTATGACTCAATTTGAAACACCTCAAATTACTAATAAAGTACCTTTCCAATCATCTTCTCATAAAATTGATTCATCCAAGTTTCCCCAAACTTAAAATGGAGCATCAAATTTAACCAATTTTAACCCAACTGACCCTCCCTTAAGTCATGGACAACTTAAGAATAAACTACCCCATTCTAAACCCATGAGCTTTGATCCTTCCAAACATCCTCCAAAACGGTAAAATCCTAATAATTTTGGTTTGTGGAATTATACTATAGGTCATTCTCATGACCCATGTCATTATCTTCATCATTTTCTTCTTTCTTCCTTGCTTGATTCATATTTCAATCTTGATACTCTCATAAAACAATGTTATCAAAACTATCTTCAAACTTCTCAAATTCAATCTAAAGAACCAAAATCACATCAAAATCAAATACTTAATGATAAAAAACAATCATCCCATACCTACACCTCATCCAATATTTTTTTTCAAACCATAGTTGATCCTTATTCCTACACCAATAAGGATAACTCACATGAATAACATTAAACATATCATTAAATCCATTGAACCTCAACCTCTTAGGTTGCATGAACCAAAAGAGTACCTAGTTAAAATTCATACTCTAAAGCATATCATACATGGTCCTCCTTTACCTTCTTTATCTCTTCATACATATTCTACACATCATATGTCACATTCAACCTCCTTAAAATATAACATACCAAAATATTTTCCTATCTCCAAATACACCTACCAACACAATGCAAATCATTTTAATAGTTTACTATTACCTCACTCCAACTCACATATTGGGGAATCTTACAATGCCCATCCACATGTCCCTTCAAACTTTGAGGCATATTGTGATGCCAATCCCTACATCCACTTACCCTTTGGGGAATCTTGTGATGCCCAACCTTATTCTACAATGCATAATAATAAACAAATTTAGCTTCAAGAAACCTTTTGAGACTTATAAACTTATATTTTACATGCTCATCTTTGATACAAAAATTAACATAAATCTTACTTATTCTTTTTGTCTCATGTTTCTTTGTTTTTATGCACTTTGTTTCTTTTACTTTCGCTTTATAAGCATCATTGTCTTCCTTTATGTTCCTTGGTTTTATTACACATTACATTTGGCACTTGCTTTCATTTTTATCCTCATATATCTCTTTTATTTTTGTCTTTTTATGTCATTCTTTGCCTTATTATCTTTATGATTATTTTTTATCTTAATTATCATTCACTCTTTTGGGTTTCTCTTTTATTAGTTTGTAGTATAAGACCATGGATAGGACCTGGCCCTCCTCACAAAATACCACCTTTGCTTCTTTTCTCATTTTATTATTTCAAATTTTGATTTTTGGCACCCTTAAGGGTTTCTCTTTTATGGGTTGTAGTATAATACCATGGATAAGATAAGGCCCTCATAAAATTACCATCTTGTCATTATTTTTATAATAAAATATCATTGATTCTCATTCTCAACTTTAGCTTTTACTTCTTTTGATAGATGGAATTTACACAACAATCTACAAAATCCCAAAAGTTAAAATCACACCAAAAGATGTTATTCTAAGCACATCTCCTATCTCTAATCAAAGTTCAAACTCCATATTTAGCCTCACATAGATTCAAGGTCCCTTGGGGTACAGTAGGCCATTGAATATAATATGATAATTCAATAAACTCTAAGGTGCTACTTACTTTCTCATGTAAGTACCCAATCCTCGAAATAGATTGATGGCTTTGTAAGGGGTCCTGAGGAATGGGGAACACATTTTGGGAAGGTAGGTCCATTTTATTTTTCATTCATATAGCCTTCATGGGATGATCTATATACTTCATTTGTTATCCTAAGACTTATGTGGCTAAGAGGATTTCTTCAGAGTCCTCAAGGTCAAAAGTCCTCTTGTTTTGACAAACCTAATTTGAGTGTCATTATTTTGATAAAGAGTTCCTCTACCTTGTTTTTTCCTTCATTTCTCCCCTCCACCCATTTAATTTACCCCCTTGATAGGCAAATTGTGATTCCAAATCTATTTTACATCTTCTATTAATCCTTCTTCTTCACCTCTTAAAAGTATGCTAGCATTACATTGTTTCAGTTTTATCTATGCTTGGAGAAAAACAACATGTCTGAGCAACTATGGATTACACTCTTACACCATTTATTTACCACACAACCTCATTTTAATACTAGTCATGTCATTAGGAGGTTGTGTTTTTTTACATTATATCTTTAAATAAGCACTATGTGTGAGTTTTTCATCCTTTAGCATCTTTCTAATTTTTATTTCTCTATCATGTTATTTTTTTCTTTTTGTGAACTTCACTTATCCTACATATGACATTTTCCATGCTTACATGTTTCTATTTATGTATTACTTCTTCATGTTTATCTTACATCTTCAATTACATTTCATTTTTTATATTTCATGTTTTTCTTTTTGCCTATCTTATATGAGCTTACTTTTCACTTTCTTACATATTTTTGTTCAAGTTGTCTTGCATTGATATTTCATTTGTCATTCATGTTTTACATGCTTCCCAACGTGATTTAGTACGTTTTACATTCATTTTTTCCATTTCTATTTTACATGCTTTCCAACATGATTTAATGTGTTTTATAATCATTTTTCATTCATTTACACTCATTTGTCATTCATTTTCCATAATTTGTCATTCATTTGCCTTCAATATTCTAGCCTTGCTTTAGCAATCCTTATTTTCCAATTTTTCTTAATACCCTCATATCTTTGCCTTAACTCATTTTACACTACTATATACCTATTTTCAAAAAAAATCAAATTTTGGCTATTTTTGCACTAACTTCTATAGGTTCGCCTAGTGTTCTTCACATTGGACACCTTCACATCTCTTATAGTATACTTATTTATCTACAACATTAAGGTAAGTAAAATTATGTGTTTTCAATTCTATTATTTCATTTATCTTATATAATATTTAGTACACTTTACTTAGCATCAACATTATGTGTTATCATGTTTTATTCTCGAAGCACCATCCTGTGTTGCACTTACGTGACACGTGATGAGATTTGAGTGGGGAATATGTATACACATATTTTCAAAACTTTTATCATTTACTGACACTTTGTATCTTATAAGAGCCCATTGAGTCTAAATCTTTTTAAGTACATGCCTTAAGGGGTACACTAGGAAAGGGGTGGGTAGACCATTAGTGCTTCTTAAGATTGATTTCCCTTTTTCCACTTTCCATCTACATACTTGTCTCCTAAAACCATTTACCTTAAGCTTATTGTTCTTTGTTTTACCCATTCCAAATATTTTTCATATCATTATCTTTCTTGTTATTTCCTTGACCCCCTTTCACTAGTTGACTCTACTAGGTCAACTAGGTCAACCCTATATAATTTTAGCCTCTGATTACTATACATGGTCAACAAGGTCAAACTTATACTATTTTTGTGTATTTTCACTTGAGATTTTTATTAGCCCTTCGAACAACCTAACTCAAGACATAGTGATTTACCTCTCAAAAACATATAGGGTTGAATGGGTCGACCTCATTCAGTTGACATATTAAGAAGGATTTAGGGCAAGATCTACCTATATATACAAGTTCATTTCCATCCATTTGCATATATAGAAGTGAATAATTATAAGTATGAATGAACATGTACTTATCGACCATTCTACTTGAGGAAAAAATCATAGGGTTTCATAATTTCTTTAGAGATATGGATCTTATCTTGTGGAAAAGTATTTTAGATGCATAGATAGATTGTGTAGCCTAGAGCTGATTTGTCTTTGTTATCCCTACATACCATAACAATCTCTTGTGAAGCACTTTGGCCAAGGGAGAGATTGAGGCTCGGTGGGTTTATCTTCAAGGTAAGTATTCTTAACTTTATTTCTTCTTTGTAAGAGTAGATAGATAATGCAGTTGTGTTTCTCTCTTATGAATTAGGATTTCATAAACATTGATCTGAGTCTATGTCTTCTATACATGTTTAGTTTAGTTTATTTTTTTTAACCCCCACTGTGTGCAATAAGCTTTGGTATGTACTAGATTATATTTAATTTATTGTTTATTAGATATAAGTGAAACATTAAACCTAGGAATCCTTTATAGTTATTGCTTGATTGTGTTAGACTGTAGGCTTTAGAACCCTTCCTAGCATGGTGCATTATGACAAGTGATCCCTTGATTGGTTCTAGTGGATCCCCATATTTTTCATGTTATTTCTTAGTAAATGTATTCCAAATCAAGAGTGTAGGTATTCTCCATCTTCTCCAAATCAAGATTGATTTATAGACATGATGCATTTTTGATTTTATACATCAAGAACTAATCGAGTTTCAATATTTTTGAGTGCACACCTTAAGGGGAAAACCAAGAAAGGGGTGGGCAGACCATTTATGCTTTTTAATATTATTATCCCTTTTTCCACTTGTTATATACACATTTGTCTCTTAAAAACATTATCCTTAATCTTGTTCTTCTCTGTTGTACTATTTATAGTCATTTTTTACATTATATCCTCATATACTTCACCTTAATCCCGTTTTGTTAGTCAATTTTACTAGGTCAACTAGGTTGACCCTATATAGTGTCAAGTAATTTTAACTTAAGAACTAGTTTGGCTTTTGGCTGACCTAGTGAATAATTATCCAAAATTGTGCTAGGTTAACCCTATTGATCATGATTTTTAGAAGGGTTTAGGGTCAAATCCACCTATATATATATACATACATGTATATATATATATATATATATATATATATATATATATCATCATTATTTAGAGAATAGAAGAAGTAAGATATATTGTGCATCTACTTATTGACCATTCTACTTGAAGATCAAGCTTAGGGTTTCATACTTTCTTTTAAGATATATATATTTTATCTTACAAAGAAGTATTTTAGATGTATTGATAGGTTGTGTAGACTAGAGCTGATTTATCTTTGTCATCCTTATATAACATAACAACCTCTTGTGAAGCACACTAGCCAAGGGAGAGATTAAGGCTTGACAGGTTCATCTTCAAAGGTAAGTATTCCTAAAAAATTTCTTCCTTTGCAAGAGTAGATAGATATGCATTTTTGTTATCTTCAAAGGTAAGTATTCCTAAATTTGTTATTCTTTTGTAAGATTAGATAGATATGCATTTGTACTTATCTTCTATGAATTAAAAAAATTTATACATTGATATGAGTATATGTCTCTTATGCATGTTTACTTTTATTGTTTTTAACTCCCACTTTATGCCAAAATCTTTGGTGAGCACTAGATTTAATTTACTTGTTATTAGTTTAGTAAGATATCCAAACTCAAGAGTCCCTTAGGGTTATTTCATGATTGTAATCGACTAGAGGCTTTGAAACCCTCCCTAACATAATGTATTATGTAAAGATATCCCCTAATCAAGTCTATCAGATCCCCATATTGGTCATGTTCCTACTTAATAAATGTGTCCCTGATCAAAAGTGTATGGTATGAATTATCTTCTCTAAGTTAGGATTGATATATAGACATGATACATTTTTGATTTCATATATTCTAGTGAACTCAACATGAACCTAACCCTTCTAGGTTTTCATTTCATTATTTTATCATTTTTATTATCATATATTTACAATGATGGGTTGACTATACCAACACAATACTAATTGTTGTGCATAGTTTTAACACATAGTTGCATCAATACAACTCTATATTGTCTATGCAGGTTCTTTAGGTTTAGGATACTAGATCAACCCAGTCAACATAGTGCAAGTTTTTAAGCTTTTAGACATCTATTTTAGCATAGTAGGTCAACTCAATCGACCATGTATATTTTTAGGCTATCAACAATAGGTTTCTACAAATCTAGTTTGACCCAATCGATATCATAAAATTTACAAGTATTAATCAAGGTTCTTCAACAAAAATATCACTTATTTACATCCTCCAATCCACCAAGGTTCCTTTCTATCCTTTGTCATTTATAAGCTATATTTATCTTAATTTTTAGTCTTTAAAACTACCCATATAAAGTCAACTAGGTCAAAGTTGTTGATGTAGTTTTGTATTTTATGTTTTGTCTAGAAAGCTAGGTCGACCTTGTTGATGTAGTTCATTTTTGGACCTTTGCTTCCATAGTATAGAGGTAACATTATCAATCCTATTATATATTCTCTACATACACTATCAACTGTATTGACACTATATTGTGTTTCAATGTTGGAATTAACACTTATATGCTAGTAATTAACTCACACTTTTATTTCTTATTGTTTTCATGCTTAGAATAGATCACATAATCTAATTATATGGTTTTAAAAATACCATTTAGTTTCACTATTTTATCTTTTATGCACACACTACCAAATAACAAAATCTTTAAAAATATTTTATAATTATCTACCCAAAGCCTACCTACCTTGATTTCATCAACAAGGCAAAGCTAACATGCTTTTCTAGCCAAGTATAAATATGTGGTTAATGGTATACTTTGGATAAACACCTGACACCCTTATCTCTATAGTGTGTGAAGTGAGGGGTAGGCCCCAATACTAAGTTGGTACCATTGCCAGTACAGATCCCTTTCAACCCAAACATCTTGGAACCATCCTTAGATTATTTTCTATATCCTTGCTTATAGCCAACTTCCTATCATATCTAAAATTATACTCTAATATCCTAAAAACATTTAGGTTAACCACTTAGTTAGCTTTTAATTTCCAAGTTGATTACTTTATCCTTTCTCAATTGTATGTAAAACTTGCATTGGCTAGTATTGATGAAAGGTTTTGTGTTGTGTGCCTCAATTGGATCAACCTAATTGATCCAATTGATTATGTGTTTTAGTTCATTTCTTACTTTCATAAGTAATAGCAAAATTATTCTTGTTTTATTATACAATCTCTTATAGGTTATCTATTTTTCCCTGCCTACTATACAAGGTCAACCTAGTCAACCTTATACACTTTTTTAGCCTCTATTGTTGTACAAGGTCGACATAATCGACTCTGTATAGTTTTTAGGCATTTTTTTCTATTTTAGGTTGACCTAGTGGACTCTTTACAATTTTATATCATTTTATATTTCCTTATTTTTACACTTCTCTTTCCTTGTTTAGTCCTTTTTATTCATCATTAACTTTCTATTTGAAGATGATGTTTAGTTGAAATCAATAGAAATGATGATTTCTACCAACCCTCATAGGGTCTCCCATAAGCAGAGTAGGGATCCTCTCTTGTATGAGAGTAATGTTCATATATCCACTCACACAATGAGCTATGGGAGCTCTCCTCATTCCTCTTCATATCATAATCCTCTCCTCTCACTAGAAGATCAACCTAAATTAGAGTATACCCATGAAATGTTCTTCTTTATCTCTGAATTTTGTCAACATTGAGGAAAGGATCCCTTTACCACTTATCATCTCATGACTAGTGGTCACTACAAAGAGCCTCATTCACCTTCCCCCACATTATCAATTGGATTTTGGGGTACTACCTTCTTTGATTCTCAACCTCTTCTCTCGATTATGACCCCTTCTCATACCATGACCTCTTCTTCTTTAACTTCTTCTACCTCCATGCCTAGTATCTCCACTAACATGGTAGGTTCTACATCTAATGAGCCTTTCCTAAGACCCACTATTATTAATCCTTCCACTAGTGCATTTTTTTTCTACCCAAGGTAATCATGCTTTTAGTGCTTCATCTTTTCAGCCCTTCACTAGTCCATATTTTCCACATAAGAAATTTTTGCCACTAGTGCCTCACATTCTATCAGTTCCTCACAAGATCCTACCAACACCAATAGTGTACCTAAGTCATTAATACCAACTCTAATACTTCAAATAATTTTAATAATTCCAATCAAACCCATCAATTTTTATTACAAATTCTTAATCAAATTAATACTTTTCAAGCTCATAATATAAATCAAATGATGAGAATGCAAAATCACCTTCTCCATCTTACAACCCACCCTTAACTAACATCTTATGCAATGCATAATCAAAATGTTCCCCCACCTCTTCTTTGATATTCCAAAGGTAATCTCATCCCTCAACCTCCTCTTATCAATAAGATAATTAAACATATTCAAAATGAGCCTCTTACAACTCAAATTACTAATATTGATATAAGAGGTATCACCCCTACCATTTCTTATAATGGATCAACTGATCCTACCTTTCATCTAAAAACATTTGGAAATATTTATAAGGATTGGGTCAAATTGAACACCTTTGCTGCTACCAAGTTATTATCCAAAACCCTCACAAGTGATGCTTTAGATTGATACAACCAAATTAAAACTCATTCTATTACTAGTTTGGAAGATTTAGTAAATGATATAGTCCAAGATTTCCAAACTAGTGATCTTCTTAAGAATACTTTGGCCCACTTTATAAATTATAAACAAATTAAAAATGAAACTATCCAAGCTTTTGTTAAAAGGTGGAAAACATTGTCCAATAAATGTGAACATAACATAGTTGATGATAACCTTTTCCATCTCTTTACTAATTCTCTTTTTCCCAAGTGGAAATATCAGGTCTACACTCTCTTTCCACATACCTTGGAGGAGGCCATTAACCAATCAAAATGTCAATATTTCCTGATGGATCAATTTTATCCACCCCAACCTTCTACATGTACTTGTATTTTACTTAAAAATAAAAATTGAAATGCTACTAATGATGTTCTCATGGAACCTTATGGTACCATTCACACTATTTAAAATACCATTCCTAATCAATCTTTAGAACCAGTTCCCCCTTCTCAATAATTCACCAATCCTCATTTATCTTCACCTAATACGATCAATGTTCACAAACCTTTATCCTCAACTGAATTACTAAAATGTCTACCTAGGCCTCTACCATGATAACTTGGTCCCACTCATCCTATGAAATCTTGGCATCATCCCAACAAGTTTTGTTGGTTTCACTCAAGTTGGGGTCATTCTCATGAGACTTGTAGGTAGCTTCATAATTTAGCTATGGATTTTCTTCTTGGTCCTAATTTTGATCATGGTTCAATAATTCAAAAGCATCAAAAAGCTTATGACATTGATTTTAAGGCTCATGAAATACATACTAAGTCTCAATATTTGCATCAAGATAATGCTCATTTGGCTATGTATCAAGACCCTCTTCCTAATCACCAACCTAATCAAGACAACCAAGAAAAGCCCACCCCTTCCACCAACAATGTTGAAAATCTTGTTGGCCCTACTCCTAAAGAGAATGTGGTTAATATAACTAATATGCAAAGGGTGGTTACTTTTATTAACCCTCAACATATCTACCCTCCTCCATTATCTTTCACATTTTATGTTATCCAAGATTGTTCTCCAAATCACATAAATGAGTTGGGACAAGATGACATTATCACATTTGATGACCCAATTACAACTCCTCCTTTAGATAACACTTCCCATTCTATTTATACCATCCCTCCATCTTATTTACCTTAACACTAATGATAATCAAGATTTTATCAACACTTATTCTACCAATTTTTAAAACCAACCTCAACCAACAACTTCATATTCATAACATAATTTATAACCTTGTTCTAAATCTTCTCTTTTATATCAACACAAACTCCAATGCACTTCAACTCCTCCTTCCAAGGACCTCTTTCAACATTATGCACCTATTTATACCAACCTTCTTATAGGTTATGATGATTGGGATCCCATCATGGAGCTCATTAATCTTCCATCTCAACTTCCATTCCTTGAGCTTATGAGGACCTATCCACATCATTGAAACTATCTCATGTAATTATTTTTCAAAATGAACATATCTCATCCTCTTATATGATGACATAAAGGAACCTTATTTAGATTTAAAGAAATCATATTGAAATAATGTGAAAATATGTCCATTCATGTTGATGAAACAATGGACACTTCTCTTTTCTTAAAATTTCCTATCACTTCTATGATTCCTGATGAGATTCTAGTTCATGCAAATGATTCTACTTTATTCATTAGTGTCCAAATTAGCAACATCCAAGTCAAGATTGCCTTTATTGATGAGTTTTATATCACTTATGTTTCCTCTCTCGATTTTAAAAAAGCCCATGGATATGCTGAATGCAACCTTAAATCGACATGTAACACATGTCAAGGATATGATTGAAGGCTAATGCTTCCTTTATTTTATATGTGGTTTCTCATTATCATCTTACCTATCACCATTCATGTGAAGGTGAGGATCTTTAACTTTCCTCTATCTTATAACATCTTGCTTGGTAGGATGTAGATGCATTGTATGAGATATGTTGCTTCTTCTTCCTACTAATGCATTAAATTTCCTCATCATGGATCCATATATAGGATTTAGGGTGATACTAACCTTTAAAATTTTGAATAATTCCAAGATCATGGTGTCTTCAAGATTCCTACTCTTGAACCTCTACCCAGTGTTATATTCCATGAGTCTCAATGATTTAATGTTTTTGTTAATTTCACTCGAATTTACAATGGTTATCTTTAACTCATTAAGAATATTCTTCATAATTTTTTAGATTTTGATGATCATGAGCCCGATGAGATCAACCTAAATATTAAAACTTCTGATTTCTCACCTCATCTCATCTCTCAACTTCCTGCTTCTTTGTAGCCTCATTCTTGTAAACCCTCTTGTGATTATATTCTCATTATCTTGACTAATACTCAACATTATATTCATCACACTTCATTGGATGATAAAATCATCCTTACATGCATCATTAATCTTCACACACTTGACTATGATTATTTTTATTTCTTAGATGATCCATTATTAGGTGGTCTTATTCAAGCTCATGATGTTGAGATGATCTATTGTCATTATTCTTTGCTTCAGTCTTCTTGTGTATCTTCTCATATTCCATCATTTATAGTTCATAATTTTAGTATCTTTCCACTTTATTGTAGGGTAGAGATAATACTGACACCTTCAATTTATGAGGAACCTCATAGGAGTATACTCACATATCATGTTATGATTGGGCCTTACCATTTTTATAGGTACCTTGACCTCTATAGCATGCTTATCCCTGAGATGAATTTAACCCTTCTTTGGCCTTTTTCAAACCCTAACCCTCCCTTAGTAGAGATCACTATAGTTGAGCTAGTTCTTTCTCCCATTTTAGCTGAGTCTTGTTAAAGGTACACTCACTAAGAGGGGAAGAATCAATGAGTCCAAATATTTCAATTTCAATTCCAATGAATTTAAACTATTAAATAATCAGTATATATCAACTTGAAAAAGCAACATTAACAAGAGAGCTCATTCATTCAATGCATACATAAGATCAAACACATAACACATAGTTCCTATGGGAAACCCTCATAGGGAATAAAACCCACTCTCAAGCCTACAACATATGGACTACTTATTCTATAAGAAATTAGAAACAAGAGACTAGTTAACTCTTTTAGACCAAAAAACCTTTATCAAATAATCCTGACCAAAGGCCTTTAGTGAAACACCTATTTCACAAAGAGAAACTTCCCCTAAGAAAAATCAAGTCCTTTAGACCCTCTTTGTAACACCTACACCTTAATATTGATGTCTTCAACACCTAATTATGGATCTCTTATAAGCACAAACTCTCGCTATCTCATATACACCTCTCACATAGGCATGCCACAATCTCTCTCCTTTACTCACGTTGTCCTCATGTACACACTTAAACCTTTTTACATATCCTCAAACTTTAAGAGAACTATTATGACTTCATAAATATGACCTATAGGTCTTATAAATAGTTAATAATATACTCTACTCATCGACTCATTTAATAGGCACTCTACCTCTCCATCACTCCTCAACTCTCACATAAGCCTCACAAGTCTTCTCCAAAATATTGAAATAATCATCTTTGATTTCACTATTTATAGAGCCTTCATAAATTATTAAGACCATAATCTTTACTTGTTAGCCATAAAACATGCCTTCATCCTTAAGGCATCTAACATGGGTCACACTTAAGCACAATCTAATTTCAAATAGGCCTAAGTCACTTTTAGGTCCTATGGATACCCATTTAGCTCTTTGACACTTCTATGAGAAAACTAAGAAACATAATAACACTTTTCAACTCATGAACCCATTCTAAATAATATTATAGGTCCTCCTTAAGTTACAATAACCATCACAATACCCTTCTACTTAAGCATAATTTTCTAAAACAACATTTTATGCACACAGTCATCATGAATGAATATACAATCACCTTATAAAC
Source organism: Torreya grandis (assembly GCA_037957365.1). Lineage (NCBI taxonomy): Eukaryota > Viridiplantae > Streptophyta > Pinopsida > Cupressales > Taxaceae > Torreya > Torreya grandis. Next base: position 2,808,400 of record JARHVA010001734.1, on the reverse strand, counting down.
CTTTGTTCATACTAGATATGATTTCTCAAACTTTCATAATGCACACAAATCAAACTCATGGAGTCTAAAACACTCCCAAAAATCTAAGTCATCATGGTACATCAAAATACCATCAGATAAAGTTCAAATATCCTTTAAGAGTCACTTTTAGAACATTCAAATACACACAATCAACTTTAAACATCAATATATTTGATTGTACACACATTCATATATTTAAATCTATATTGACAGAAGAACCTTGGAGTCCTATATATATTTTGCTTTTACACCATGATTAAATTTTTCATAGATCAAAAGATATAACACAAAACCTAAGCACTAGTTTTTCCTTCGTAAATTTAAATATTTAAATCCAAATGGTCATAGTTAAACATCAAACACTATGCTCGCATTTTGTGTCCTCACTATTTTAGATTAATCTCATACCATTGATATTTTCTTAACTTTAACTCATAGTATGGTAATTCCAAATGTTAAACCTTGAACATTTTGACCTCATCTCATGTAATATTATAATCACGCTATTGATCTCCTATATGTAGCTTGATCTTTATCTGTGTTAAACATTGGATACCTTGAAATCATATCGATAAATACACACTATCAATATATAAATATAAGAACATCTACTCACTATTTATCCTTGGAAAAATCTTGATTTTTATATCTGCTCAATGTTAAACAACAAGCACTTGTCCTCATCTCATTATTTCATGGCATCTTGAAATAAACACACTCTATTGATCTTTTTGTAAGAAAATCGATCTTTATCCTCATCAACCAATGAACACTTTGACAAATTTTACTTACTTTAAACCATATATCTATATTTATGAACTCATATGAACCTTTATATCTTAATTTGGTCTAGATATTTAATATCATGTAAACAAAACTAATTATGGGGACCATTGCTTATTTGCCTAGAAGGCCAACTTTGGATAGTCATATCTTTTACCTCGCTCAATCATATTTTCTAAAATATGGATCATATGTTCTCCTTTCAAATATGAATCCAACCATGTGTCAAAATTATCCTAAAACATTCATTTATATGAGATATAACCCCATTAATCTTATCACTCAAATTGATTTCTACCACAAAACCAACTACGTTAAAAACTTGTTTGGGAGACCAACTTTGAACCTACATATCTTTTTTCATGCTTCATCACTTGACCTAAAATTTATCAAAAACTAACTAGGCATAAAACTAAACAAACCCATATGATCAAATTCTTCTAAAACTATCACACATGCGAAATATGACTACATTAATATTCTTACTTGATCCTTCTTACCACATTACAAATTTTTCTAAGTATGGGAAAATGTTGTGAAACTACCTAAGACCCCAAATTTTTACTTTCATATATTATGTTTTGCTTTGTCACATGAACTAGAACTCATTACATAGTAATTAGTCACATATGTGATCAAAAATATATGACTAACTACCCCTGACTCATCCACACATAGTAATGGTGATGTCATCAAATTGCTTACTTAGATTTTCTGCCACTAGACCTTAAGTGTCTATACGAAAACTATGGACTACCAAATGAATTCCACTCATGAAAATAAGAAATAAAAGAATATTAAATTTATTATATGACCACTTTAACACCCTCAATTCACCATACTCATCACTAAACATATCAAATCATGCCAAAATAGAAGATCAACTAAGCCAACTTCAAGTATACTAGGGAAAACACATTGCACACTTTATAATTATCACTTAGGCTATCAAGGCACTTCATCAAATCACTAGGCCACATTTATTAAATCATCATGACATCATTTAAAACTCTCCAATATTCTCCCCCTTATCATTGATGTCAATAAACATCATTCAACTCACCTTGTCTCTCTTCAATCACTCTCACGATAAGAACTTTCTCCCCCTTTGACACAATGATAAAGTGGGTACCAACTGATCCTAAGGACCTAAAAATATTACCAATATGATATTAACACCTTATAAATATGATACAAACTCCTCCTTACCTTGATCTTACCTCTTTTTGATTTGACACCTTCCTCTTGCTATATCCTAACACTCTCTTCAATCAAGCACTATAACCAATTAAGAAAGAACACACAATTATGACTAGGTTTGATCAAGTCATGATACCAACCTTTTTGAAATATCATCTATAGAAACTTTCACTATATCTTAAATATGACTAAATCATCTCACATATGTTTCCCCTCACATCATGCAAAGCTCCTCAAGCCATTCAAGCTATTCTTGAGTTAGCTTCCCCTAACTCTCTACATACTACCTTATACTTCTCAACCATGCTCTACAATCTAATGGAACTCACCAAGAAACATCTAAGAGGGACTCCCCTTATATCTCTAATCCATTTCTCTTTTGTAAAAACTAAAAAAAATCACTCTTCTTCTTAATAGACCTATCTAATCTCCTTGTAGCCCTAATTGTAACTTGAAGAGACCACAACTATTAATAAACGCACCATCAAGAACTAAAACTTCATATCTAGAGCACTTATATATGCCCCCTTAATCACACAAATTTAAAACACCTATATGAACCTCTACAACATACTTCCTTCAAAAACCAACTTGTCAATTAGGCCTCCATTTTGGTAAAAACATGAATAATTTAAAAATCACAAACCTTCAAATCCTATTAAATAATGATTTGAAAACCCATTTGCCCCATTCAATGTATTAAGAATCCTTAGACCTCAACTCATAAGTTATACCACTTTTATAGCATAACCTAAAACCTTAAAAACTCAAAAACAAACAAGGTCAACAAACCTCCTTCTAGTCAATGCACACCTATGAAACTTCTTACACATCTGGAGACACCCATCACAAACTTCTAGACCAATATTTGAGCATCTAGATCTTTGGGAACCCATACATCCTATAACCTAATTTAGGCTTGCTTGCCCTTAAGCTAAAGACTAAGAGAATTGAGAGCACTCAAAAATATCCAATTTAAATTTAGCATACCTTCAAACCACAATACCACCTAAAGCATGCTATAATAAGATCAACAGACCTTTATATACAAAAATATCATATTCATAACTCACAATTTCTTTTTTTCCACTTGAAAACCTCTAATCTAACCCTGTAGACTAACCATATGCAACTATGGCATCACTCTGATATTGCCATAACATATATTCCACCTAAACATACCTGATCTAACTGAAAACACTCATCTCTATCCTTATAGTATCTTATGAAGAAAACCACAACAATCCTTGTTGAATGTAATCAAAAATACATCATGTCTATAAATCAATCCTGGCTTAAAGAAGATAGATCATACTTACACTTCCAAGTGAGAATACATTTATTAAGCAGGGGCATGACCAATATGGGGATCTACTAGGCCCTATAAGGGTAACACTTGTCATAATATACCATGTGAGGTAGGTTTTCAAAGCCTAAAATCTAACACAATCATGCAATAACCTTAAAAGATTCCTAGGTTTAATGTTCACTCTATTATAATAAACAAGAAAGTAAATCTAATCTAATGCACACCAAAGCTTGTGACACAAAGTGGCGGTTAGAAACAAAACAAAAAACTAAACTAAACATGCATAGAATACATATACTCACGTCAATGTATACATAATCCTAATACATGGAAGAAAGAAGCACACTACATTATATATCTACTCTTACAAAGAAGAAATAAAATTAGGAATACTTACCTTGAAGACGAACCCACCAAGCCTTAATCTTTCCCTTGGCCAAGGTGCTTCACAAGAGATTTTTATGTTATGTAAAAATAACATAGACAAATTAGCTCTAGGATACACAACCTATCTATGCATCTAAAAGACTTACAAGACAAGATTCATATCTCTAAATAAAGTATGGAACCCTAAGCTTTATTCCTCAAGTAGAATGGTTAATAAGTAGATGTTCATTTTCACTAATTCTTCTTCACTTCTCTTCTTCCAAATGGTTGGAAATAAATGTGTGTGTGTGTGTGTGTGTGTGTGTGTGTGTGTGTGTGTGTGTGTGTGTGTGTGTGTGTGTGTGTGTGTGTGTGTGTGTGTGTGTGTGTGTGTGGATCTTCACCTAAATCCTCCCAGAATGTTGGCTATATAGGGTCAACCTGATGAACCATGTATGTTTTTTAGGATAATTCACTAGGTTTAAGCTAGGTCATTTAAAAGGATAACAAACCCAAAAAGCAAAAAATACCCTTAAACTATACAGGGTTGACCTTGGTCAACCTAGTATAGTTGACGACCCAAAAGGGAATTAAGGCAAAAAAAGGAGGATGGAAAGAGGAAAATGATAATAATGGGTAGTACTGAGAAGAATAAGCTTAGGATAAATGGTTTTAGGAGACAAGTGTGTAGATGGAAAGTGGCAAAAGGGACAACAATCTTATGAAGCACTAATGGTCTTCCCACCCCTTTCTCAGTGCACCCCTTAAGGCATGCACTCAGAGAGATTGAGACTTGATAGGTTCTTACAAGATACAAAGTGTTAGTAATCAATAAAATTTTGAAAATATTATGTGTATACATATGCCCCACTCAAAGCTCATCATGTGTCACGTAAGTGTAACATGGGATGGTGCTTCATGATAAAACATGATAATACACAACACTAATGCTAAGTAAAGTGTAGTACGTAGAAAAAAGATAAATGAAAGGATAGGATAGAGAAATACATACCTTTACTTACCTTAGTTTTGTAGATAAATAATAAGACTACAATAATAAGTGAAGGCATCCAATGTAAAAAACATTAGGTGAACCTATAGAAGTTAGTGCAAAAAATAGCCAAAATTTGAAATTATTGGAATATGGAAATGATAGTGGAAAAGAATATCTACATCGTCCTGAATATAATCCATTTTATGGTTTTGAAAATAGATGAGTAATATATATATATATATATATATATATATATATAAAGTAAGGAATTTGCTTGAAAACAATTGAAGAATTTGAATTTTGAAAAAGCATTTTTAAATAGGGGAAAAGACAAGTCATTTATTATTTTGACTTATTAAGGAGATAAAATAAGAGCTCTGAAGACCAAATGAGCTAGGATGGAAAGAAGATGATAAGATAGATAAGAGGGACATGCATAGGTAGCAGCACATACACTATAGGTATGCAACCACTAGTAGATATGGGTGCATGCAAGATGTGGGAATGCCAAGCCCTAGCTGAGGATAGAGCTACACATCTAGCCATAGTGACATAGAGTATAGAGATTTAGACCCATCTGACACAATCATAGGTGTAAGTAGTGCACCTACATGGATAGGTAGGGTGACTGAGATCCTAGATGGCCTTTTTACAATGTACTATTCAAAGGAGTTAGATCGAGACCTCAGTAGACAACATGGCTAGGCCATAAGATAGACAAGATGGAGCCCTACCATAGAGTTAGTGAATTTTATATGGTTATATTTGTTTTATCAAATTCATCACACACACACACACACACACACACACACACACACACACACACACACATGGATCATTTTTGCAAATTGATGTTGATTGTATATGTTTTCATTATAGTTTTTATGGTTTTGGTTGTGGATATTTTGTATATATTTCTTTCTATCATATGTACTTTATCTTTGTTGTATATTCTATAAGAAATATATGAGATGTGGTTTCTTTTCTATTATTATGTAAGACACATTCATGGTTAAAAAGAAATAGATAAAAAGGACTTGAAAAAATATAATCATTCAATAAAATGTAGTACAAACTATTTCAAGTTGGGAAATGTATAATAACAAGATATGACTAAGTATAAAGAACCAAGAAATCATAAAATAAGATGTTAAAAAGGGATTTGTTTTTAAACCAAAGTGAAATATTTTTCACCAAACTAAAACAAGTAAAATCATATAAATTCATGTTGGGAAGTAGGAAAACAATGGAATAAAAAGGAAGGTAGTGTAAAGGGCACAAATGGAAAAAAAAAAAAAAAAAAAAAAGTCAATTAAGGTAATCAATTATACTAAATAATGATGGAAACTATAAAAGAAAAAAAATTGGCAAAATATTGGTCTTAAATTTATCACACTAATTCAAGCTGGGAAGTTGAAAAAATCAAGAAATGGTTGTATTTGTACATTCACTTGAAAAATATGAGGATAAAAAGGTGAAAGAGAAATGAATCAAGCATAAAACACACTAAATTAAGTTATAAAGCATGTCAATGACGTGTAACTTCATAATCAATCAAATCTTATCTCATATTTGACACATGTAATTTTAGATGGTGACTTAGCTATTAGAATTTTTTTTGATGAATACCAAGTCTTATCCATGGTCTTACACTGTAACTCAAAAATAGAACACCATTGGGGTGGAATAAATAATAAAAATTAGGTAATCAAGGATGTGGGTAACAAGAAGAAAAAGATGGTAATTTCTTAGGGTGGTTGGGTCCTATCTGCAATCTTATAATGTAACTCACAAAGGAAATCCCAAGGGGAGTAATCAGTAGACAAGATAATATTTCTCAAAGAGTAAATATAAGGGATGAATGGAATGTAAATATCAATAATTATGTGTCTTATGAGAATACCTTAGGAGATAGGAGGTATACTAAGGACATGAGAAGATACTATGTGACTAGTGGTCCTCTGTGTACAAAGGAAACTTGTTCGCTATAGACACAAAGCTTTGTAGTCAAATAGGCATGCTACTAAAATCAAATCATAAAGTTATATTGGAATAATAAAATTAAAATGGACCTACCATCCCATGATATGTTCCCCATTCTTTATTACCCCTTGTAGAGCCATCACTCTACTACGAAGATTGGGTACTTGCATGAGAAAGTAGGTAGCAATAAATGTTTTTTTTTATTCTCCTCTTCTAATCTACTAGCTTGCTACACCCCAAAGGACCTTTGCTAGATTTTGAGGCCAACTATGGAGTTTGTGCTTTGACTAGAAGAAGGAGGTGTGCTTTGAATCATGTCTTTTAGTTTGATTTAACTCTTAATAATATTTTTTCCTTTTTGTATTATTACCTTTTATTTTAAATGAGTTGGTTTTTTAAATTTTTATGTCTTTTTAAGATTCCTCCTCCATACAGACTTGGAATGACCAATCATGAGATATGTAGTGATACACATAAAATATATTTAGGCTAAGGCTAAAATAAGTTAATTAACCAAAGACAAAGACTGATTAAGACACTTAGGCTTGAAAATGAACTAGAATGTGATCTAAATTCTCAACCATGTATTACTTAGTTTGCAGAAAAAGAAGAAGGGAAAAGGGATATCCAAAGAAGATCAGTGAAAGGAGATAGTAATGAGATACACTATTTGTTAACTAATCACATGGTAAAAAGGATATAAGAACCAAAGGGAATAGAGTTTATATAACTAAACCAAAATGATAATTAACTGTGAAAAATAGAGGTAAGAAATCAGACAATCATGAAGAGGAAAGAAAAGAGTTTTGAGAAAAACTTGATCAAAAAAGAGAAACAAATGATAAAGAAATATAATCATATGTGAAATATAAATGATAAGATAAGAAATATATATTACAACAAGTAATATCACCATATATGATAATGAAAAATTTGACACAATGTCAAAAGATATAATAGATAGATAGATAAAGATAAGATTAGAGCACACATCCAAAAAAATTAAAATGTGAAAGCACTATACATATGCTCATAAATACTAATCAATCTATCCACACACATTATCCAAGACATTAGATAAACATCTATGAATCTAGACATGAACTAATACTAATGTCTCATCAATCTCTAATGAATACAAGGCAAATACTTCTTTTCCAATCTCCTCCATAAAAAAAGTAGGAATTCTTGATGGATCATGTTAAGGAGGGAAACTAGGTAAGGGATGTTAAGAGAATAAGTGGGAGCAAGATCTATGAGAGATACAAGAATCACCAGTGGAGAAGGACCTATGGGTGAGGGACTCATGGGTGGAAACAGATTCATAGGTGAAGAAAGGTCCATAGGTGAAGGAATCATAGGTGGAGGCACAAAAGATGGTGAAGGGACCACAAGAGGTGATGGAACTGTAGGAGGTGGAGCCATGGGAGAAGAATGAGGAGCCTTGTTATGGGGATGGCCTATGGGAGGAGTGGTAGAAGGTATATGAATGACTATAAGGTGATCCTTAAGATGTTATTGAAGGATAAAATAATGATTGATATGATGGGTAGTGCATAGATGCTATCAACAATATACCTCACCATACTTGGGTAGATATTTAGAAAGTACCTTAGAGGGAAGTATGACTTTGTCTAATTATGGGGAATAAGGATGAAAGGTATCAATATATTATCTCAACTTACGATAATGGGTGGAAGAATGATTATCTATCTTATGGAAGTAACATATATGCTTGTGAGTCATTTTAGTAGAAGCACTCATAAAAGGAGTTATAATAGGAATGGAGAAGCTATAGAATACTCATTGGCCCATTTGGTAGGTATATGAACCATTTTAGGCATAAGGAAGCAAACCATCACCAAGAGAGGGTGATGATGAAGAAGGAATGAAACTAGGCTCAATGGAAGGAGTAATGGAATCAGAAACAGGGATAGGCTCAGTAGTAGTAGGGGTGAAAATAGGCTCAACTATAGTGGGCTCTACTAAGGGAGGATTGGGATCTACAAAAGGTCTAATGAGAGTCATACTAACCTCAAGTGTAAACTAACTATGAGGGTTAGGGTACCTATCAGAATTCTATGTCCCAATCATAACATGATCCATGAGCATATAACTACATGGATTCTTAGAAACTGGAGGTGTCAACACCATCTAAACCCTATGATAAAGGGGGAAAATACAAAAATAAAGAACTATAATTGAAGGAAAATGATGAAATACAAGTAAAGAAGAATTATAATGGATAATCTTAGCATCATGGGTTTATAAGACCACCTAACAAAGGATCATCTAAAGAATATCCATCATCATAATCTAGGGTGTGAAGGTCACTAACACAATAGGGATGACCTTATCACACAATGAAGTATGGTGAATAGAATACCTAGTCTTAGTCAAGACTACGAAATTTTCATCACAAGAAGGCTTATGATAGTGAGGTTATAAGGAAGCATAAATCTATGATATGAAATGAAGTGAAAGATTATAAGTCTTGATCTTTAAGTTAATCTCATCAAGTTCCTCATCATCAAAATCTAAGAGGTTAGTGGGAATGTTCCCAATGAGTTCAAGATACCCATTATAACCTCAAGTTGAATTAATGGGAAAGTTAATATGTTGAGACTCATGGAATGGAATACTTGGCAAAGACTCAAGAGTAGGAATCTTGAAGACACCACAGTCTTGGAATTTTTTGAAATTACAAGGGTTAACATCACCTTGAATCCTATATATGGCACCATTATTAGAAAATTTAACATAATTACAGGTGGAAGAAGCAATAGCTCTCATGCAGTGAGTCAACATTCTACCAAGTAAGATGTTGTAAAAAAGGGGAAAGTTAAAGATCATTACCTTCACATGAAAGGTGATAGGTGGGATGGTAATGGGAAGCCACACACAACCTAGAGATGGTATTTTCCTTCTATCATATCCTTGGTAGGTGTTGAGTGTAGACTTGAGATTGTATTTTGAATACCCAAGGGTATTAATGAAATCAAGAGAAGTAACACACATGCCATAACCCTCATCAATCAATGCATGATTAATTTGGATATTGACTATTTGGATGCTAATAAATAAGGGAAGATCATCTGCATAAAGTAGAATCTTGTTAGGAATCATATAGGCTATAGGAAATTTAAAAAAAAGAGAAATATCTAAGGTTTCATCAATGTTGATATAAATCTCTTCACATTATTTTAATATACTATCCTTGGATCCAGATAAAGCTACCTCTTATCTTGCTAGGGGAGGATGAGGGACATTCATCTCAAATAATAGTTTCATAAGATGGTTTCTATGATGGGGATAACTCCTCATAAGCTCAAGGAATGGAATTTGGGATGGGAGATTAGTGAGATCCACAATGGGATACCACTCATCATAATGGTTAAAAAGGTTTTTGGAAGAAGGAACTGACGTGCATTTAAATTTATTTTAATAAGAAGAAGAAGGTTTAAAACAAGGTTTTAAGTCGTGTTGTGATGATGAATTAGTTGTTTCAAGTTGATTTTGAGAATTGGAAGAAGTGTTAGTAGAAGCTTGATTATCATTAGTATTGGAAGATGATGGAAGAGTGGCAGAAATAGAATGAGAAGTGTTATCCAAGGGAGAATCATAAATCAGATATTCAAATGTAATAAGGTCATCTTACTCCAACTCATTTAAATGCGTTGGAGAAGAATCTTGGATAACATGATATGTTTGAGATGAATGACGAGTGTAGATAGGTTGTGAATCAATGAAAGACACCACCCTTTAAATATTGGTCATGATAACCATATTTTCTTTGGAAATAGGGTCAACAGGACTTTGTACATTTTTAGTGGAAGGGGTGGATTTGTCTTGATTGTCTTAAATTGATTAATGATTAGGAAGAGGGTCTTTGTAGATATCTAAATGAGCATTTGCTTGATTTAAGTTTTGAGTTTTATCATGTGATTTATAGTCTTTAAAATCAATTTCATAAGCATGTTGATGCTTGATAATGATGGAATCATGATCAAAATTAGGTCCAAAAATAAATTCTATATCTAAATTACAAAGTTTTCTATAGGTCTCATGAGAATAACCCTAACTAGCATTAAACCAACTAAACTTTTTAGGATCATACCAAGATTTTATAGGATGAGTAGGGTCAAATTTTCATGAAAGAGGCCTAGGTATATGCTTAAGAAATTTAATTTAGGATAGCATTTTATGAACGTTAATGTTTTTTGGTGAAGATAAATTAGGATAGGTATATTGTTGAGAAAGGGGATCTAGTTTCAAAGATTGGTTAGGAATGATAACTTGAACATTGTGAATGGTGTTATAAGAATCTGTAACACCATCATTGGTAATATTGTGGCTTTCTACTTTAGTAAGAGATGAGGACTTGTAGAATGTTTGGGTGGCTCAAATTGACACATAAGGAAATCTTGTCATTTATCTTGGTCAATAGCCTCCTTTAATATACATAAAGAGAGAGATAGAGAGAGAGAGAGAGAGAGAGAGAGAGAGAGAGAGAGAGTACGAACTTAATATTGTAATTTAGGAAAAAGGGCATTAGTAAAGAGATGTAAAATATTATCATCATCCATGTTATATTCATATTTATTTGACAAAGTCTTTCATATTTTAACAAAGGCTTGAGTGGTTTCATTTTTTTTATTTGCAATTTATGAAATGGGCCAAAGTGTGTTCAAGAAGACCACTAGTTCAGAATTATTGCACTAAAGAATTCATTAAATCTTCCAAACTAATAATGGAATGTGTTCTAAGTTTATTGTACCAATATAATTCATCACGCATGAGCATTTTCGTAAGGAGCTTCGCTGCAGCAAAGGTGTTTAATTTGACCCAATCCTTATAAATATTTCCAAAATTTTTAAGATGAAGGGTAGGATCGGTTGGTCCATTATAAGAAATTGTAGGTGTTATACCTCTTCTATCAATGTTAGAAATCTAAGTAGTGAGAGGTTAATTTTAAATATGCTTAATATTTTTGTTGACCAAAGGAGTTTGAAGAATGAGATTTCATCGAGAATATTGAAGAAGAGGTGGGGGAAAATTGTGGTTATGTGTGCCCCAGGCCATTGGTTTAAAATGAGATTTAAGGTGGAGAAGTGGTTTTGCATTCTCATTATTTGATTTGTGTTATGAGATTGAAATGTATTCATTTTATTAAGAATTTAAAATAAAATTTAATTTGTTTGATTAGCATTAGTATAAGAATTAGGGTTGGTGTTAGTGTTAGTATTAGAGGCTTGAGTACCACAATTAGTGTTGATAGGAGCTTGAGAGGAATTATGAGAATGTGATACACTACTGGAAAAAAAAATTGTGTAGCATAAGATGGAATAGTGAATGGTTGAGAAGATGAAACACTAGAAGAATGATTGCCTTGGGTATCAAACAAAACACCAGTAAATGGATTAAGGATAATGAATCTTAAAAGAGGCCCACTAGATGTAGAACCTACCATGTTAGTTGAGATACTAGACATGGAAGAGGAAGAAATTAGAGAAGAAGAATCATGGTATGAGAAGGGGTCATAATTGAAGGAAGAGGATGAGAATAAAATAAATTGGTACCCCCAGATCTAGTTGAGAATGTAGGAGTAGGTTAATGAGGCTCTTTAACTTGACCACTAATCATAATATTGTAAATGGTATAAGGATCCTTTCCTCAATATTGAGGAAATTTAGAGATAAAGAAGAGAATTTTGGCAGTAGGCTCTAACTCAAGTTGGTATTCTAAGAAAAGAAGAGAATCATGTTACAAATAGGTATTAGGAGGGGTCCCATAGTTCATTGTGTGAGTGGAAATAAAAACATTACTAGCATCCAAGAGAGGATCCCTATTTTTTCTATGGGAGACCCTATGAGGATTGGCAAAATTCATGTTTGTTGACTAAAACTTAGTGTCAATATCAAGCAAAAATTTCATGATGAAGGGAAACAAAGAAAGATGAGAAATAAAAGAACTAAGAAGTGACTAAAATAGTATAGGGTTGACTAGGTCAACTTAGCACAGAAACAAGGATTGCAAAACTAAATAAGGTCAACTGGGTCAATCCATTACAGTGCACAAAGACTAGAAAATAGGTAAAAGGGGTTGAATATAGTAAAAGGTTGATTAGGTCAATCCTACATAGTGCACAAGGGATGAAAAAGGATATAAGGTTGACTAGGATGACCTAGCACAGTAGAAAAAAAAGAAAAAAAAGTTTGTAACAAGTTTGTGAATTGAAACAAGACAATTTTTGCAACTAATCTAAGAAACTAAGAATTCAATGGAAACAAAAAGTCAATTGTATCAATGATGGACAATCCAATTGAAGCACACAATATAAAAATTTGCACTAACACTAGCTAATATAATTTTTTGCACACACAATTGAGCAAAGAGCAAGCAATCAACTTGGAAAGTAAAGAGATAACTAATTGGTCAACCTAAGATTTTTATTATAGTATTAATAATATTATCTTAAATGTGATGGAAAGTTGGCGATAAGCAAGGAACTAAATATCAATCTAAGTATGTTTTCAAGTAGTTTGGGTTAAAAGGGATTCTAGTGGTAATAATACATGCTTGGTATGGGGACCTACCCCCTCACTTTGCACACCACAATGATAAAGGTGCCAGGTGCTTAGCCAAAATATACTGTTAACCTTACTTTATACTTGACCAGAGTATCAAGTTGACTTCCCCTTTGGTGATGAAATCCAAGTAGGTTGGCCTTGGTACACAAATGTTAAAATGCTTGTTTAGATTTTTTGATTTGGCCATGTGTGCATAAAATATAAATAGTGAAACTAAACAATTAATTAAAAACCCCATAATTAGACTATGTGAACTATTTTAAGCATCCAAATAACAAGAAAATAAAGGCATGAACTAATTACTAGCAAAAAGAGATTAATTCCAACTTGAAATAAGGTATATATTTTACACTATATGCACAAAATATAGAATAAGGTTGATAGGGAAAAACCTTTACTATGGAATCAAGGTCTAAAAATGAATAGGGTCAGCCAAGGTTGATCTAGTTATTTAGACAGCACATAGAACATAGAGCTAGGTCGACAAGGTCGATTTAGTTGACTATGTAGGGGAAATTTTGAATACTTAAAATTATGAAATGAAGGACATAAAATAAAGATAAAAAGAGATAAAAATGAACATTTATGGATTATATATTATAATAATGATGATTGTTAGTCAAGAACCTTAGAATATGCATGAAAACTTTGCTAACTAGGTCAATTGGGTCGATCAAGATTTACATAATCCTATTGTTGAGTGTCTAGAATGTATAGGGTCAACTAGGTCAACCTAGTAGTTTGAACTAGAATTTATTAAGTTTTTAAACCTATACATGGTCATCTAAGTTGATCTAGTTTCCTACTCTTGAAAACTTGTGCACAGAAATTAGAACTAGGTTGATAGAGACAGTCTAGTATGATAAATATATGATAGAAATAATGCTAAAAAGAATGAAATAAAGTAAAATAAATCCTATAAGTTTTAGTTTCATTAAAATGTAAGAAATAAAAAATATGTATTATTTATAAATTGATCTTGGCTCAGAGAAGAGAGATCATACCTACACTTTCAATTAGGAATACATTTATTAAGTGGGAGCATGACCAATATGGGGATCTAATAGACCCAATTAGGGGATCAATTATCACAATATACCATGTGAGGTAGGGTTCCAAAGCCTATAGCCTAACATAATTATGCAACAACCCTAAAAGAGTCCTAGGTTTAATGTTATCTCTATTCTAATAAATAAAAAAGTAAATCTAATCTAGTGCACACCAAATCTTGTGGCACAAAGTGGGTGTTAGAAATAAAATAAAAAACTAAACTAAACATGCATAGAAGACATATACTCATGTCAATGTATATAAAATCCTAATACATGTAAGAAATAATAACAATTACATTCTCTATCTACTCTTACAAAAGCGAAATAAATTTAGGAATACTTACCTTGAAGATGAACCAGTCGAGCATCAATCTCTCCCTTGGCCAAGGTGCTTTGTAAGAGATTGTTGTTGTTCCCAAAATATGTCACTTATTTTTGGGGACAACATATCAACTATTTTGTTCCTACAAGCCAAAATTATCTCTTCCCTTCTCAAAAAATGTTCTGAGCATCCAAGTTCTTCAATTAGTCACGCATTTTTCAGCTAAGGAACTCGCAGGTTCAACATGTTCCACAGGTTCAACCGGCGGGCTTTCACAAAGAAGTAAGTTCCAAACACTTAGGCATTTCAAGGATAGTTCAATGCTGAATTTCAACCAAAATTTCCATTATCAATCTTGAAACAAATGGAATGAACCATTGAACCATTAAACCATTGAACCCTACCTCCAAAGGTTCAAGGGTTCAACGGATTCAAAGGTTCAATGACATTGGAAAACTTCAAAGAGTTAAGCGCTTTGGCAAGTTCAAAGTTTAACCACTTTAAAAAGTTCATTAGATTCAAAGGACTTAAAGAAAATAAGGCTTCGAAGAGTGAAGGTTGAACTATTGAACTGTTGAACCTTGAACCAAAATAGTTTAACGAATTCAAAGGTTCAACGAGTTCAATAAGATCAAAAGACTTAAATGAAAGAAGACTTCGAAGAAGAAAGATTGAACCATTGAACCATTGAACCTTGAACCAAAAGAGTTCAAAGTTCAAAGGTTCAAAGGGTTCAAATAAGTTCAAAGTGTAGAAAGGAAGCTTTGAGTGAATCGAAGAAGCAGAAGAAGTTCAACAAGGAGTTCAACCGAAGGGTTCGAAGAACGATTAAACCAAAGAGATGAGTGAATAGACAAGCCAATTGAACTGATGACCATTGAACCACTTTGAACCATTAAAATGATGCACTCCAAGGTTCAAGGTTCAAAGTAGTTCACGGGACTAAGTGATCATGATGTCCCCACAGATATCAAATTCAAGGTAATAAAATATCTAATGATTTTCAAATATGGCACAAACCCTGTGAACAAATTTAGTAACCAACCAAAGAAGAAGCTAAAAGAGCCATCATAAACTGAGAAGATAGCCTAAGATCTTAGATCTCCAAGAAAAGGATAAAATATGTGGCAAGGAAAGAGGGAAAGACCAAAAATATCTGTGCAAGAGTTATTTATAGTTGGTGAAATAGTCCACCAGGTGGACATCAGAGAGCGCGAGCACTCAAAGACACGACCTATTTTTCTCCATCAAGTAAAGGTGAAGTGGATAGCTACACACATATCAGGAAAAGGACTAGGCAACCCATACTTCAAAAGGAGACATTTGAGATGAATTGACACACCACAGTTAAGGTTGATGCCCTATTCCAGCATGACCCCTTGACAAAACTAAAAATGCATTCAAGGCATTAAATGCAGCATGGTCCATTTTGTGAAACAAAGTGCCAAGTATTTCTTGGAGTTATATATTACAATCTCTTATTTTATCCAAGGGAGATCTTTTTGTTATCAAAAGTGGAACTCTGCCCAAATTGAAAGGCTTTCCTAAGACTTTGAGCTCAGATTGTTAATCATATTTTGTTATATGAATGAGAAAGCAAGTGACCTTTCAGACTTTGTGCTGGAATAGCTTGTGTTGTTGAGGAAATTTTTCTCATGTCTATTCCTGAATGCATTCTTGTCCATTTAATTAAATAAGTAGGACTAGTGGAAGTAACCAAGAAGGTGTCTTGAAGCTAATTATGGTGACACTTTGTGCTGCCATAATTGTCTTTAGTGTGTTTATTTTCTATTTATGTGTAAAGGACCTTGGGATGACTTTGTGCCCTCATTGTCCTTTGTATTTCACTCTTTGGCAGTTGAGGTGGAGACTTTGTGCTACACATCATTTTGCTTGTTACTATGTCCAATTACTTTTACTACTAGGAAGTCTTCCTCTAGTTTTCTAAACATCATTTTTGAAAGAAGAGAAATGCCTTCAGTAATTACCTAGGATTTCTCCTTTGATTTGTGAAAATCATCTCTAAAAAAAGAGAGATGGATGGTGTTATCCTACCCCTAAATGTTATTTTTTGCATATATATAGTATATAGCGCCTTATATTTATAGGGAACCTCCCCTTGATGAGAGGAGAGATTTGTCCCCTTTTGATGTGGTAAACCTACACATTTGGCTGATCAATCTCCCTATGCTATGGTTGAAACAACCTATTTTCTCCATCAATTAGCTAGTGACAAAATATTCACCCAATAGTTTTTGGCGACTCCGTTGGTGAAGAATGAGCAGTTTCAGTTCTTTTCCTTATCCATTTTCTCCTTTGGGGACACAACAATTTTGCACAATTTAAAGCCTCAAGCTTCAAATTGAAGCATCACCTATGTCTTATCCATTATCATTATAGCCTTATCCATTTCCATTATATACTCTAAGCTGAAAAACTTGAGAGGCTAGAGATCAAGCATTTCATTTCAAAAGTCAATTCTCTACTAGCTCCATGCCAATAGTTTTTGGCGACTCTGCTAGGGAAGAACAAGTAGTTTCAGTTCTTTTCCATTTTTATTCTACAATTTGGCAAATCCATGCTATAAAACAAGCTAGAAAGCTCAAGGTATTCTTGATGCTCTTTTTGAGTTGGTGCAACAGAGCAATTTTGATTTGTTTCCTCCACAACCTCACCTTCAATGAACTAAGATTCTTCCTCCTACCAACACCAGGTCACCAATACAAGGTAGAGCTTCTTTTTCCTCTACTAGCAGAGCTTTGCCTATACACACTCCACTTATATTTGTTAATCCCCCTTTCCATAGTCATATAATGGTGGCTCAAGGCCCCTGGGGTAACTCTTTTGCCCCACTCAATCTAATTCCACCTCTACATGAGCTACCTCACAGCTCTAGGAAGAATTTCCCCAAATTCTATGGTGATGGGAGAGTTCATCTTGATGAACATATTGTAGCCTTCAGCATAGCCTGTGGCATGATAGGTGTGGAATATGAAGATATAGCAGTCAGACTGTTCATAAAAACTTTACAAGGTGTTACTGCAGACTAGTTTTACCATCTGTAGGCTCGATTAGTGATAGATTGGAACACTCTCAAATCCAAATTTGAATCCAGATTCAAGCCTACAAAAGATGTGCATGCCCTGGTAGCCCAACTCACATAGATGAAGAAGGAGCCTCATGAGCCTATGAGGGATTTCATAGCAAAGTTTGACAAGCTAAGGAATAGGATTCCAACAATTACTCAACCAACAACTGAGAATCTCAAATGCTTCTTCATCAATTCACAGCTATCTGAGGTGAGTTTCCTATTGAGATAGGTTGGCCACATAAACCTTGTTGTAGCTCAAGATTTTGATACTGAGGTGGAAGATGATCTCATCTTGGTAGGGAAGATAAGAAGAGATCCTAATAGAGGTAAATCTTCTTCATCTTCTGAATATTCATCTATAGGCACCATTGATCCTATAGTGCAGAAGCGGGCAAATGAGTTGCTAGCTCTCAAAAAGTAAATAGCACAAGGGATGTTTTCCCATCCTTCATATAAAGATATACCAAGGAGAACTTTTCCCAATTAGTCATATCAAGGAAATGCTACCAAGAATCAAAGGCAGCCAAATCATCTTCCTCCCCCACAGGGGAAACTTACCATTGAGGTAGCTCCAGCCAACTCAGTAATTAGATACCTTGAAATAGAATCTAATTTCTCCTTCTAGCTTTAGTTGAACCTAGAAGATGACACTAATCTCTTCATAGAGGGATAAGAAGAATTAACTGGTGACTCTAACATTGGTTTCTTGAATTACCAGGATGAACCTAAAAGTAAAGGTGAAGCATTTGATGGATCATACACTATATTCACCTAGTCCTAGAACTAGTCAGCCCAGCAAGCTAATAAGAAAAAAATAGAGGAGCATTCTCAACCAGAAATTTCAATTGCTAAGTGGGGAACCACTCTACCTTTTAAATCAAAGGACCCAGTGAGCAGTAAAAAAGCAAGTACTCCAAACATTCCTTCATCTTCAACTTCAAATTCACAGACCAGTACCACCCCTCCTAAAAATTAGAAGGATGAACTACCTTCCCCTATTCTTAATTTATTTCAGACATTTGACATAATTGACCATGTCAAGAAAACCAAATTTCAAATGTCTAAATTTGAATTCCTACAATCCAACCCTGAACAGTTGGATAGGCTAGTGGAATGTGTGAAGGATAAAGCTATCCCTACAGGATAATAAATTCTGAAAGTAACTCTTGGTCCCCCCAAGAACACATCCACCTAGAATAACCTTGGCATTACTCCTCCTATTGCCCCTAGGAAAATAGAGCCTTTCTATGTTTCCTTGTTGATAAATGGTCCCAAGCTGAGCAACTACATCATAGACTCAGGTGCATCTGACAATGTCATGCCCACCAAGGTGGCAGATTTTCTTGGCCTTACATTGACTAAAACTTTTGGGAGATGTTTCTCCATGAAAAATAAACAAGTGTCAGTTCTAGGACAAGTCAAGGATGCCTAGTTTACATTTACAACATTTCTAGAAAAAAGAATTAAGATGACAGTCTTGGTGGCCGATGTCCTAGCCTCCTATGGCATTCTACTTGGACAAAATTTATACAAGGATGTTGGAGGAGAATTGAGCATGGACCTATTTGAGGCAAGGATCCCTATGAAGGGCATCATGCAGAGGCTACTTCTTGAGGAGGAAAAATATATTGTCACCCAAACATCGGCCCTTAAAGCTCAAATTCTATTTAAGTCTTCAAGGGTGGGTAATTACTTCTTGACCACAGAGGATGTTCATGTTTCAACAAATGAAAGTCCTATAGGTGGTGATCCAAAATGTTTAGATAGGGCAGTAGGAGAATTGGTAGAGCAAAGTTTAGAGGCAAAAGAATCCTCCCTCCCTGACTAGGAGGAATCTGAGAAAAGATTAGTTTTTAATAATGTTTGGATTCTAGAATTTGATGGTAGCTATTCTTCTACCGGTGCTAGAGCTGGGATTGTTCTAATATCTCCTTAAGGAGATATTTTTACTTCTTCTTATAAGTTACAACTCAACAATACTAACAACATTGTTGAATATGAATCTCGGTTACTCAGGTTGAAAGTAGCCCAAGATAGATGTGTCAAGCTCCTTCATGCCAAAGGAGATGTTGAACTAGTGGTTTGTTAGGTGAGGAACCTGCATCAAACCAAGAACAAAATATTGTGACATTATCGAAATCTAGTATGGGATCAAATTGAAAGTTTTGAAGCTTTCAATATTTATACAGTGCCCAGAGAGCCTCATAATCATGCAAATTCATTGGCAGTCCCTACAACCTTCATGGTTCCTCACCTTGATTTCAAAGATAATAGGTACACTATCAAATTGGTCTTTCAACCAAGTGTTCCTGTTAAAGCTAACCATTGGTAGGTGTTTGATGCTGACAATAAAATCATGTGCTTCATTGAACCAAAAGAGCAACAAGCTATGGTAGTAGACCATACTATTACATGCCAAAATCAAGAAAAGAAACTCTTCACCAAGAGAGCAAGGATTTATGGTTTTTAGATTGGAGACCATGTCTTGCCATGGGGTAAGAAGAGAGAACCAAAATGAGTGCATAGAAAATGTGATTCTTAATAGAGAGTTACATTCACCCATCACTGATTCTAGGGAGAAAATGGTTTCTTACCAGTTTATCAAGATGTAATGTCATTTTCATTACCTCACAGTGGGCAGCATCTAAAGCATTTCAATCCTTGAAGTGTTAGATAAGTCAGTTGTACATATGCATAATTTTTGTATAGTATTTAGTTTTATTTTAAGTTGTTGATTTTCATTTTTTGATGCCTTTCTTTTTTTGGGTAGCATGACTTCGTATCCCAATGGCATACTTAAAGGTATCAAAGATTTTGGATTCTACTCCCTTTAACTATTTTTACAATCGATGGAAGTTCTCCAACTAGAGCCAGCTATTGTTTCCAAAATCCGTCACTTGTTTTTAAGGATAACATATCAACTATTTTAGTCCTACAAGCCAAAATTATCTCTTCCCTTCACAAAAAATGTTCTGAGCGTCTAAGTTCTTCAATTATTCATGCATTTTTTAGCTAAGGAACTCACAGGTTCAATAACTTCCACAGGTTCAACTGGTGGGCTTTCGTAAAGATGCAAGTTCCAAACACTTAGGCATTTCAAGGCTAGTTCAACACTAAAGTTTAACCAAAAGGTCCATCGACAAGATTCAAACAAATGGAATGAACCATTGAACCCCACCTCCAGAGGTTCAAGGGTTCAATGGGTTCAAAGGTTCAACGACATCGATAGACTTCAAAGAATTAAGCTCTTTGGCAAGTTCAAAGTTCAACTGCTTCAGAAAGTTCAATGGCTTTGAAGGACTTAAAGAAAATAAGGCTTTAAAGAGTGAAGGTTGAATTGTTGAACCGTTGAACCTTGAACCAAAATGGTTTAACGATTTTAATAAGATCAAAAGACTTAAACGAAAGAAGACTTTGAAGAAGAAAGATTGAACCATTGAACCGTTGAACCTTGAACCAAAAGAGTTCAAAGTTTTAAGATTCAAAGGGTTCAAAGAAGTTCAAAGTGTAGAAAGGAAGCTTCAAGTGAATGGAAGAAGTAGAAGAAGTTCAACAAGGAGTTTAACTGAAGGGTTCAAAGAATGATTGAACCAAAGAGCTAAGTGAATAGACAAGCCAATTGAACCACTAACCACTGAACCACTTTGAACCATTGAACCAATGCACTCCAAGGTTCAAGGTGTTTCTATGCAAATTTTTATTTCAAATTCAAAGGAGAGAAAAATGAGAAACTTAAAAAAGAATGGTCAAGGCTTGTATGTACCTGGATATAGTCTACGCATTGTAATCCAGATGCTATGAGTACTCCTCTTTGGTTGTGGAGGAATGACACCTGCAAAGAAAAGAGACTTGGACAAAAGAAGGCATTAGATGGATAGATGGTGGGTTGCCAAGCGAAAGCTTGATCCCAGAAGTATGAAGACTTCCTTAAGGGATATCAACCCACTAGTCAATAAAAAGAAGTGTCTGATAAATAGCAGAATGTTAAAAGACTAAAAGTGATAAAAGATGGAAATGAAAAGGAAGCAAAAGCTTACCTGAGAGATGTTGTCAGACTGGTCATAGTCATCAACGTCGGTAGTCCTACTGGCATCGGTTGTTGAGGTCTACCGACGTCGATTAGTCTGCCGACGTCGGTTAGGGAAGTGGCCAGCGTCGGTTGGGGCAATGGTCTTTGGATGAGGTCTAGTCGAATCTGTGGTCCGTGGACAGAGTCTGGTTAGGGCTGGTCTGTGGACAAGGCCAAGGAAGGCTCTGGGTCTGTTTGAGTGGTCTAAGACAAAGTTTTGGGCTTGGTTGAATGGTCTGGGATTTGGCTCTGAGAGTCTAGTTGAATGGGTAGAGTGTATGGTCCAACAGAGGATGGAGGCAATAGGGAAATAGGGAAATATGGATTCAGGTTTGGGAATAGTTTGGTCTGGGGGGAGATAGTGTTGAACCTAATTCATAATACTTAGGAGCAAATGACTAGAAAACACAAAGAAAACACAGACAATATACATACTTGTGCCTTGTTGAAGGTGTGCTGCTGCTGATGAGCCTCGTACCTACTATTGATGTAGCTTGTGTGGAGGACCTGTTGCTAGTGTAGAAGTCTGATGCTACACCTGAGGGAGAGAGTGAGAGGCTTCACTGAGAGATTCATAGAATGACAGATGGT
Organism: Torreya grandis; assembly: GCA_037957365.1. Taxonomy (NCBI): domain Eukaryota; kingdom Viridiplantae; phylum Streptophyta; class Pinopsida; order Cupressales; family Taxaceae; genus Torreya; species Torreya grandis. Next base: position 2,786,029 of record JARHVA010001734.1, on the reverse strand, counting down.
CGAAGACACCAGATTCTAGATTCGTGATTAGCTCTCGAGATTCAGAGTTTGATTAGAATTTGTGATTTTTGTGATTAGCCGTGGATAGGGTCAGAAGACGGTTTAAGTAAACTGACATCGGAAATCCCATCAGCGTCGACCGATAGTTGACTGACGTCGGCAGGTGCAAAATGGTTAAAAGGGCCAACAACCCCATTCTCCATCTGCCAAGTGCATAGTCAGTGGAAGAATTATCGAAGGTTAAGATAAATATGCATGAGAGTTGGTCAGGCAGTTGGAGAGGAGTAAGAATAGGTCTTGGGTGAGTCATAGGATGGGAATTAGTCCAAGGCGAGGTGTCCTAGGTGAGGTGTCATGGGTGATGTGTCCAAGGAGGGGGGTTAATTCAAAATAAGTTTATTATTTTAAATTAGCAATTGCATGTTTTAGGAATGGGTTAGGAATGGACCAAGGGGGAAAGTGACCAAGGGTTAGACACTATTTAGGTGTCTACATTTTCCCCTTTTTGTCTTGTTGGTTGCTCTAAATGAACTGCAAGACAAAAATAGGAGTCGGTTGCCCCAGGTATGGGATAAAGTTGATTTCATCTTGTTGGTTGTTCAAGTGAATTGCAAGACAAAAATAGGTGAGGGTTGGTTGCCCTGATTATGGATGAGGTATCCCCCCTCAAAGCAGGAGTCGAGTGAAAGGAACCTAAAATCAGGTGCTGATTTGATAGAGAGTGGATAGAGAGAGGGTGAGCAAAAATGTTGCAATAGTCATGATTGCGCATATACCACTTCATGAGATGGTCAGGTCAAATTGTCATAGGTTGAGAGTCAAGGAGTGCCAAAATTGAAATAATTGGTCCCCAGCATTTAGTCATCTACTGATTGGGTTATTCAATATAAGCTGAAGCTCCAATGGTCATCGTGTTCCAGGTATCCCAGGCTTAGGAAGTGCTCCCAAAAACACAAAAAAGTCACAAGTAGTGCGGATCAACTGGCTTGCGATCCTATACTTGTGAAGGTCAAAAGTGTGCACACAATTTTGCTAGCCAATCATGAGGTAGCATACATGCAAAAACAACCAAGGCAGAATTGCTTTAGAAGTAGTCACGGTTAAAGGAGATGGTCATGATCATGTCTGGTGGTCGATGGATGGATTCAAAAGTGATCTTAAGTGGGCCCCAGGGGGCCAAAATGATGTGGTCTGGAGGACTGACAAATTGGGGGCATGATTTTGGTCATGGCAAAAAATTTGGAGGGTTGAAGTCTACCGATGTCAGTGACAAAATCGACGCCGGTGTCCCTAAGGAACCTACGTCGGCCTAAATCGGCCGACGTCGATGACCTAGGGCACGAATATGCCAATGTCGATGGCCTACCAAATCTGATAAAACCAGATTGGTGGCCCACCAAAATTCATTTGCTACTTGTTGACTGAGAGAAAAAAGAGCTCTGGAGTTGATTGAGTGAAAGTGACCCAGAGCTGATCGAGGAGCGGTGCAAGGTGGCAGAGGAACATTGGTGAAGAGGAGTCGATTAGACGCTGCAGGGACACGTGTGGGCCAGTAGGAGCATGCAAAGTCATTAGCACAAAAGAGATGGTAGAGGGGAGTAGAGGACCCATGGGAGGTCCACCACTAGTGGCACCCATCGTGCCACCACGCCGATGATGTCAGGATGAGGTATGAGGGTCTCTGAACCCTATTTGATTGATTTTTGTCTTGATTTGTTTTTTGAAATGTTTGGTTTAGTTAGGCAGAAATTGAGGGGGGAGGTTAGCTAGGAAGGTGGGTAAAGGGTCTAAGATAGGTTAGGAGTGATTTAGGAGGGTTTAGGAGGGTGTAGGGGGATTAGAGGGGAAGCCCTAATTTTTAGGGCTTGCCCTGTTCGGCCCTAGGGCCAAACTAGTCACTAACATCAGCCGACCAGCGACCAGCGTCGGTCACTAACCTACCGACGTCGGTCACTAAATAACTGACATCGGTTAGGTGAGTGCCATCACTGACATGCTAACTAATGTCAGTTGGCTACCTAGTCAAAAGAAGAATTAAAAAAAGTGTAAGCTGAGTTGTCGAAGTTACGCCAATGGCTTCTCGGGTGTCAGGTTAGGCATAGATGGTCAGAATGGTTGGTAAAATAGGAAGAGTAGGAACAATTTTAACATGAGATTGACTGTGGATGGATGCAGGTGAGGTAGACTCTAATGCTATGGGATCGCCTCCCAATCTTGTTGATGCAGATGCGCAGAGGCGTGACGGTCGAGGAGTGGGCATAGATGAACGCAGTGGGGCTAGGTAGTCTAAGATGCTACTACAGAGTGGCGAGGGATGTGAGCCTCATGGTGGCATTGATCGAGTGGTGGGACCATGCCATAACCACCTTCCACCTGCCCACGGGTGAGATGACGGTCATAGTCAAGGATGTGTACTGGATTTTTTAGCTGCCAGTACATGGAGCAGACCTATATGCGTGCTCGAGAGAGGCGCATGACATTCACATGGTTACGCTATTTGGGGAGCACGTCATAGAGATGAGCTACCATTCAACGAGTTTGCTTATGAGCCTTTGTATATAGTGGATGAGGGTGCACATCGGCTGGCAGTTCTGATGATGATCGGCATCACAGTCTATGCATTGTCGAATGCGAAGGGAGGCAAGTTCCCAGTGGCCATGACCAAGGTTTTGATGGACATGTTGGAGCAGTAGACAGTGTTCGCCTGGGTGCCCATCTTTTTGGCCCAGGTATACAGAGAGTTATGGGGAATTAGTCGGTGGTGACGGTACAGTCTGTGTGTAGGCCACCTTCTACACTATTGGGCCTATGAGCATATAGTGGTTACCCATCCTCTAGGCCTCTTAGTGGTGATTCAAGCTAGTTTCAGGGTCAGATTCAGGTGATGGCATGAGGTGATGGTGCAAACATGGGTGGACAAAGTGGTCAGGGATATTGACCACTACAGAGGGGTACTGGAGGCTCTGATTCCTATAGACATCATTTGGAGACCATACTTGGTGTATCTAGCATTCAGAGACCAGGGCGAGCAGATGGTTGGGACTTAGAGCATGCAATGGGTCAGAGGTAGGTGAGCCAGTGAGCTTGAGAGGATCCCAATAGAGAGAGTGTGGTGCCAGTATGGGCTGTTACAGGATGTACCTCCTGCATTCCCACAGTACAGGTAAGATGATATAGAGGTGCCGCTCCCACTGCCAGAGGAGATAGAGGAGCCAGATTTTGAGGAGTTATTGGCAGGACCTGGGATAGCCGACCTAGGGTGTATAGAGGCCTACACAGCATGGTGGATAGGATGGTACATAGGCATACAATTAGGGTTGTAGCCAGATCCACAGGCCATTACTAGGGAGCAGGATACAGCCTGCGAGGAGAGGGACACTACGCGGCAGGAGAGAGACGCGGCTCAGGCCCATGTCATAATTTTGTAGGGACAATTGGCAGGGGTTACAGGGTAGCTAATGGAGATGACGAGTCGAGTGACATTGTTGATGGATCAGGTCACACTACTATAGGGATAACTCACCATAGCCCAAGCACAAGCAGTGGCAGGATAGGTTTTGAGAGGTCAGGGTTCGATGCAGCAGCCCTCACAGTAGCTAGCATTTTCATAGGGGCTAGGATAGTTGGCATCGGTGCAGTTAGGTCAGCCACAACCACAGGGGTTAGGATAGGGCACAATAGTAGGGAAAATGGGTCCACCACAGACTATATCTCTAGTTAGATACAGTGATGCACTGGATGAGATTGCTTATTATGAGAGGGCCATCAGGGGGTTCCCTCAGATACAGCGATACTCAGAGATGAGGGCAAAGTAGAGTTGATAGCGATCTATGTCTCGAGTGATGGCTTTTGGGTCTCGTAGACGACACAGATCAGAGGGGGGAGAGGATATAGCATCTTCCCAGCCACTGCCACCACCACCACAGCCTTGAGGGTAGACCTTGAGATATATTTTTGATGTATATACCGGCCTGTGAGCCGTAGATGCGAGATGTATGAGAGAGAGATAGAGGCATAGATTTGTGCCATTGTATAAAAGATTTTGATATATATATGATGATGGTTTTGGATCAGTGATGTGTTATGGATGTTGTTTAATGTTTAATGTTTTGAGCATTTTTGATTATAATGATGATGCATTAGGATTATGTGATAGTGATATTTATGTTATGACTTGCAGATTATATGATGTGAATGCTTAATTGTGTGATGATGATAATGTGTTTGTGATTAATGATTATGATGTAAATGATGAAAATCATTATGCTAAAGATTATGAAAATATGTGATTGGTTGTGATGTGATTGGCAGGTGACGAGAGAAGGAAATGGAAGAAAGTGATGAAGAGAATGGCCGAGCTAACCCCAAAAGACCCCATGTCAACTGAGTGCTACCTACATAGCTCCTGTCATTAGGGCCTCAGGCCAATGTAGTTCTCCCAAGAAGGGAGGAAAAAGATTAAAGTGGTTGATTTTAGTCATGATAAGGATATAGCACTTCCCATATGTCTGAGGGTACATGCTTGAAATGACAAGGAGGAGATGACGCTACAGCTTTTTCCAAATGGTGTAAGCTGTAACATTGGTCGGGGTTTTCCATCCCTAGTAACTATCCATATTCGTGATGGATGTTTGCTAAAAATGAATTGCAGGTCAATTTATGTGTCGGCAAGTAATGGTTTATGCTTGACATAAATTTTGTCAGGTCGATAGTTTCCATGTATATTGGTGTCCATAGAAACTATGTGAAATGGACTAGGATGATGATGATGGCATGATGTTCTGTTGTTGGTCTGAAAATGTTTTGGTTGAGTGTGACCAAAGTGTGGAAGATAAGTGAAAGGTGCGTTGCTCTTTCATTGACAAGGACCAAAATGACGGCATGGATAGGGGTTGTCAGGACAAAAGCCCCGCTTATGCATCACGTCGTGGACCAGTGTTGATGTTAGAGAATTAATCGAATCACTTGACGATAAGTGAGCTCGAAATCCCTTAAGTATGTTGGGGTGATAAGTAGGAGAGGAGAGAGTAACCCATTTATGGCAGGAATAACCTTGCCACTTTTTATAGGTGACCCAAGAACGACTATAGGCATGTCCATGACTTGTTAGCGTGTCAGTCTCTTTTTTGTTTTTTTTTTGGCACAAACTGATCGAAGAGGGAAGTCTGCATAGGGATGTTGTCTTGCTTGGTGGTCATATATGTGAAGCTGATCGATGCGAGAAGCTTCAAAAAGAGTGATGTCTATAGCAAGAGTTAATCATAGCCATCCTTCGAGGGAGTGGTCTATGCTTTGCTTTATATGTTTGATAAGTTAGCCTAGCTGTCCTTCAAGGGAGCAATCTAGTAATATAGCAATTATGTAGTTGTCCTTCGAGGGAGTAGTCTACACTTTAGATAGTTTTATGACGTGGTATGATATGTTATTTGATATAATTGTTGACTGAAGTTTAGCCATGGATGAGCCTATAGAGGTTTAAGGGTTCCCTTTTATTAGGACAAAGCATTACTGCTTGACAAAAAGGGGTGACTAGTGTTGGGAAGTAGGGTTGAAAGGAATAGGAATGACAATGACAGGGAGTTGCTCAAGGGATGAGCTCAAGTAAAACATCAAGTGATAAATACCTAACTAACATAAGAATGGTTGTGGACGCAAGGCATAAAAGGGGTCAGGTTCTGATAAGCCCTTGGGCCATGCTAGTGTGTTATGATAAAAGGTCTGAGTCAATTAGGAGCAAATTTGCCCCATTTTACCTCTTCGAGATTGGTCACGATGATTGATGACAGTTTGAAGAAGTGATTGGTGCTTGGTTGGTTGATGTTTGATAATTGAAGTTTGGTCGAGGTTTGGTTGATGTTGGTCGGGGTCATGATTAAAAAAGTTAGTTGATGATTGGATTATGTGTGGTCGAGGTCTAGTCGAGGTCATGGTCGATGTTATGGTCGAAAGCCTAGTTGACTATTTGGTCGAGGTCAGGATAAGGTTGGATTCCCCCAGTCGCTTAGGGAGAATGTTAGATAGATTGGTCAAGGTCAATTGAGGCTTGGTGGTCAGATTGATTGTGTTGATGTCGAATAATGGGGTCAAAGGCGACAAAGGGATCATAGTCTGGCGTGGAGATCCCAATTTAGGTGATAAGGTTTGAGAAGCATGGGTCGGTGTTGATAATTTGTCGAAGAGGAGGTCGAGAGGATCCTTGATAAGAAGGGTATCCTTTTTCCATTGTTGACGAGTGATAGCTTTAAGAGCACAACAATGCTCAGTGTCGTGTCTCGGAGTGTGATGATAGTGACAAAATTTAGAGTTGTCGAACCAAGATGGCCTTGATCTGAGAGTTGATGAGTGGGGTGGTGTTGAAGGCTTATTGATGATGTGGTCGAGGAGAAGGGTGTCATTTCCCAGACATTGGCGAATGGTGACCTTGAGGGCACAACAATACTCAGTGTCGTGCCCAGGCGTGCGATGATATGCACAAACCTAAGTGTCGTCAAACCAGGGGGTTTAGGTTTGAGAGATTGATATGGTTTAAGAGGTGGGAGATTGATACGAGATGACTGTAACAATTGCTATAACAGCAAGGCATAAAAATCTGCTAATGGGTCTGGATATTTTGTTATAGTGGGGGTTGATGACTTTGGTTTGAGAGGCATAAGAGGCATAGGTCGATGGTTTGGAGAGGATATATGTCTGAAGGGTCGAGGGAGTAATGGAGGCAACTTGCCTCTGTGAAGTATGGGAGTGGGAAGCATCCCTATTAAAGTGGACAGATGCGGGCCCAAGATTGAGGGTAATGACGAAGGTGGGGGAGAAGTTCTCTGGTATGGTCTAGTGGCCTTCTTTGGTATGGTTTGAGGGCCATTATTATGAGAGAGGTTAGATGCAGGTTTGAGTTTAGATATGGATAGAGGTGAGTGAGATGTAGCAATCTCAGGCAAAAGGCAAGAGGAAACCGTGACTGGGTCTTCTTCGATCGAAATGGGTGAAGAGATTGGTTCTTCTCCTGGTGGAGAAGACATAGGAGAGTGCAGCTCCTCAAGAGAGTAGGAGGTAGGAATGATCGTGTCTTCTGCTTGTGCTTGAGGAGTAGGCAAGGTAGGGTCTTCAGATGAAAGTAGGGCTAATGGCGTGGTCAAGGCATCCTCAAGTATAAGAGAAGTAGATGGAGGACTAATAGGAGAAGAAAGTTCTTCATCTTGTGATGGAGGAGGTTGGTGAGAGACAAGAGGCAAGATGGTGTTGATCGTGTGAATGTCATGGTCTTGAGGGTCATTAATTGTGGTTTGGACATTGTTTTGAGTAGGTGGATGGTTCGGGAATGGTTGTTTGAAGATGTCGATGTGTTGGTTGGGTGGTGCATTCGGGTTATCTAAAATAAGATCCCCTTTGTCGATCATGTCTTGGATGATGTTTTTGAAGGTTTGGCAATTGTCGATGTCATGGCCTTAGACACGATGAAAGTAACAGAAGTCAGCCTCCCTATACCATATAGGGAGGGCTTTTAAAGGGTCGAATTGAGGTGGTCAGATTGGAGGGAGATTGAGGACCCCCTGCTTGAGTAGTTTTTCCAAAATGGAAGCGTATGATTCTCCAAGTGGAGTGTATGAACGCTGAATGTACCGTTGTTGGAATTGTTTGGTGATGCTTGGAGATGTATAAGGTTGAGAGTAATTAGTGGTTGTCGAAGATGGTGATCTAATGACCACAGTTTTGGCCACTCCTTTAGACTTGGAGTTGACAGAAAAAGGTCTGGAAGAAGAAGGGTCATTGGCTTTTGTGTTGTTATTACGCAATTTGACATTATCCTCTTCAATGGCACGGAGTTCAAGCTTTCAAGCCATGGTGAAAGCTTCGTCGAAAGTGTGGAATGTCTGAACCCACAAGGTAGAAGAGATGTACCTAGCACATGCTCGAGAAAAGAGCTCGATGAGCTCAGATTGAGGCAAGGAGAAGGAGAGCTGGTTAATCAAGCTTCTCCAATGGGTGACAAAATTGAGTATTGATTCATCATCGAATTGCTTGATGGAGTAAAGTTCTGTGATTGAGACTTGTTTGGTGATGTTTATAGAAAAATAGTCAGGAAATAATTGGGCAAGTTGAATGAATGAAAAGATAGAATGTTTGGCAAGAGAGCTATACCAGTCGAGGGCGGAGCCAGAAAGGGACATAGGGAACGTGCATAAAAGTAATGCATCGTCATGGGCAATAAGATAGCAGGCATGTCTGAATGCCTGTAGATGTTATTGTGGGTCCTCCTTACTCTGGAAGCGAGTGAATTTAGGAAGCTCCCATTGGTTGGGGTATGGTCGGATAGGGACAGAAGGATGAATGGGCTCGTTGCAAATTTGCTCATATGAGAGAGCATTGCGTGAACCAGAGATAGAGGTCTCGAGATTGGTCATTTTATCCATCAGCATTTTAATGACATCTGCTGACAGATTGGTGGATAGAGTGCCTCCTAGGTTTTAGGGTGCTTGAAAGAGGCTAGAGGAGACATACGACATAGTCGGTTGTACTAGTAAGGGGGCAACATACGGATGACTAGTCGCAGGGACATAAGTGGAGGCCAAAAGTGGTTGAGTTATGAAGGTCAAGGGTATAAGTTGACTAGATACCGCCAAGGGTAGTTGTGTGATGGAACTGGTAGAAGGATAGGTTGGCACTATTGCATTCATGGGTGCAAGAGTGTGAGGGGTCGAGATAATCAAGTTCTGGTATGATGTAGAACTTGGTTGAATTGCATGTGGTTGAGAGGGTAATGGAACCTCGATGGAGGTTGGTCTAAAAATGGATGGAGAGGCCAAACTTTGCGTATTGGCCATGGTCAGGTAAACAGTTGAGGCAAAAGGTTGGGTAGCGGATGGTGTTAATGTCATCACCGCTTCACCCGAAAGGTCTCGCGTTGGGTCTCTTGCGAGATAGTTTTGGAGCGCTGCGACGTTGAGGTCCAAGAATCTTTCGAAATCTTGGTCCCCTTCAGGGATGATGGGAGTCTGAGTCAGGGTTGGTCCTGTAGGAGTTCTTTCAGTCTCCAAGTGGAACTCCATGATAGGATTGGTTAGGGATGAGAGAGCGTGGTCAAAAAGAGGGTCAGGTTCCAGGAACTGTGTGTTTTTAGTTTTAGAAACTCAGAATGAGGTTTTGGCAGAAAAAAAAAGGGTCGGGTTTTAAGTTGCTATTTTGGAAAAAAGGATTGTGACAATGACCGACCTTGGTTGAAAACCGATGTCAATAAGGGAAAATGGCCGACGTCGGTCAGATAACCGATGCCAGTGGAGGAAGGTGGCCGACGTCGGTGAAAAATCCGATGCCAGTGACTGTGGTTTCTAGAAACTCAAAAAAAATTGAAGATTTTTGGAAAAAAAAGGAAGAGAACATCCTCACTAGCTCAAAAAACTAGATAAGAACAAAAAAATAGAGAGAGACAGACAGGCCTTAAGCGTTAAATCCTAAGAATCAACCTTTTAGAATCCTGTGGCTTATGCCTTAAAGTGATGTTTGGGAGGTTGGCTGTTAGAATGGTCCTAGAAAAGGTAGTCTATGGATGGTTTCAGGTTTTGTTTAGGCACTCAAAAGTCTATGTTAGGTTTCGTACATGGCCTGGTGCTAAGGAGCAAGCTCCTCTCACTTCATGATTCCAGTGGTTAGCTGGTTTCACTTAGCCAAAATATACTTTCCCTATAGTTTAGACTCTGCTAGAGAATAGAGTGGGCTTTCCCCTTGGTGGTGAAATCCAAGTAGGATCACCGGGATGGGTAAGGTATCTGCTGGGTGATGAAATCCCAGTCGGCCCTTGTCTCAAGTGGGTTTGATGTTTAATTTAGTGCATGTGGTCTGGTTGTGTAACATCAAGTGATCTATGATTTATTCAATATGCGGTTTGTTAATTACTAAGTGTAAACTAAGAAATGCAAGAAAGCATAAAATGGAATGCAGTATATTTTAAGGCCCCAAATTGAAATGTTAAGTTGGAATGAAAACAAGTTTGAGAAAGGGTTGAAGGAAATGATTTTTTTGACTAGTCTAGAAATGCAAGAAAAAGAAAGAAAAAGTTCTTTTTATTCCTACTTATGATGTTTTTTGGAAAAGAAGAACGAGGTGAAAAGGGAGAATCCTAATGCACCCTATATGAAAAAAGAAGGAAAGGAACCCAAGGAAGGCCTTAAGGGTCCCACCGGGTGTGCCAGAATGTTTCTATGCAAATTTTGCTTTCAAATTCAAAGGAGAGAAAAATGAGAAACTTAAGAAAGAATGGTCAAGGCTTGTATGTACCTGGATATAGTCTGCGCACCGTAATCTAGACGCTGTGAGTACTTCTCTTTAGCTGTGGAGGAATGACACCTGCAAAGAAAAGAGACTTGGCCAAAAGAAGGTGTTAGATGGATAAATGGTGGGTTGCCAAGTGAAAGCTTGATCCTAGAAGTATGAAGACTTCCTTAAGGGATATCAACCCATTAGTCAATAAAAAGAAGTGTCAGATAAATAGCAGAATGTTAAAAGACTGAAAGTGATAAAAGATGGAAATGAAAAGGAAGCAAAAGCTTACCTAAGAGATGTTGTCGGACTGGTCACAGTCACCGGCATCGATAGTCCTACCAGCGTCGGTTGTTGAGGTCTACCGACATCGGTTAGTCTTTCGACGTTGGTTAGGGAAGTGGCCGGCGTCGGTCGGGGCAATGGTCTTTGGATGAGGTCTAGTCAAATCTGTGGTCCGTGGACAGAGTCTGGTCAGGGCTGGTCTGTGGACAAGGCCAAGGAAGGCTCTAGGTCTATTTGAGTGGTCTAAGACAAAGTTTTAGGCTTGGTTGAATGGTCTAGGATCTGGCTCTGAGAGTCTAGTTGAATGGGTAGAGTGTATGATCCAACAGAGGATGGAGGCAATAGGGAAACAGGAAAATATGGATTTGGGTTTGGGAATAGTTTGGTTTGGGGGGAGATAGTGCTGAATCTAATTCATAATACTTAGGAGAAAATGACTAGAAAACACAAAGAAAACACAGACAATATACATACCTGTGCCTTGTTGAAGGTGTGTTGCTACTGATGATCCCCATACCTGTTATTGATGTAGCCTATGTGGAAGACCTGTTGCTAGTGTAGAAGTCTGATGCTGCACCTGAGGGAGAGAGTGAGAGGCTTCGCTGAGAGATTCATAAAATGATGGATGGTTGAAGACACCAGATTCCAGATTCGTGATTAGCTCCTGAGATTCAGAGTTTAATTAGAATTTGTGATTTTTGTGATTAGCCATGGATAGGGTCAGAAGATGGTTTAAGTAAATCGACGTCGGTGATCCCCCTGACGTTGGCCAATAGTTGACCAATGTCGGTGGGTGCAAGACAGTTAAAAGGGCCAACAACCCCGTTCTCCATCTGCCAAGTGCATAGTCAGTGGAAGAATTGTCGAAGGTTAAGATAAATATGCACGAGAGTTGGTTAGGTGGTTGGAGAGGAGTAAGAATAGGTCTTGGGTGAGTCATAGGATGGGAATTAGTCCAAGGCGAGGTGTCATGGGTGATGTGTCCAAGGAGGGGGGTTAATTCAAAATAAGTTTATTATTTTAAATTGGCAATTGCATGTTTTAGGAATGGGTTAGGAATGGACCAAGGGGGAAAGTGACCAAGGGTTAGACACTATTTAGGTGTCTACACAAGGTTCAAATTAGTTCAAGCGACTAAGTGATCATGATGTCCCCATGGATGTCAAATTCAAGGTAATAAAATATCTGATGATTTTCAAATATGGCACGAACCCTATGAACAAATTCAGCGACCAACCAAAGAAGAAGCTGAAAGAGCTAGCAAAAAGTGAGAAGATATCTCGAGAGCTCAGATCACTAAGAAAAGGACAAAATATGTGGCAAGGAAAGAGGGAAAGGCTAAAAATATCAATTCAAGAGTTATTTCTAGTTGGTAAAATAGTCCACCAGGTGGACATCAGAGAGCGTGAGCACTCAAAGACATGGCCTATTTTTCTTCATCAAGTAAAGGTGAAGTGGACAGTTGTGCACATATCAAGAAAAGGACCAGGTAGCCCATACTTCAAAAGGAGACATTTGAGATGAATTGACATGCCACAATTAAGGTTGATGCCCTGTTCTAGCATGACCCCTTGATAAAACTAAAAATGCATTCAAGGCATTGAATTTAGCATGGGCCATTTAGTGAAACAAAATGCCAAGTCTTTCTTTGCACTATATATTGTAATCTCTTATCTTATGCAAGGGAGATCTTTTTGTTATCAAAAATGAAACTCTACCCAAATTGAAAGGCATTTCCTGAGCCTTTGACCTCAGATTGTTAATCATATTTTGTTATATGAATGAGAAAGCAAGTGACCTTTCAGACTTTGTACTAGAATAGCTTGTGTTGTTGAGAAAATTGTTCTTATGTCTATTTCTTGAATGCATTCTTGTCCATTTAATCAAAAAAGTAGGACTAGTGGAAGTAACCAGGAAGGTGTCCTGAAGCTGACTATGGAGAGACTTTGTGCTGCCATAATTGTCTTTAGTGTGTTTATTATCTATTTCTATGTAAAGGACCTTGGGATGACTTTGTGCCCTCATTGTCCTTCATATTTCACTCTTTGGAAGTTGAAGTGGAGACTTTGTGTTACACCTCATTTTGCTTGTTATTGTGTCCAGTTACTTTTACTACCAGGAAGTCTTCCTCTAGTTTTCTAAACATCATTTTTGAAAGAAGAGAAATGCCTTTAGCAATTACCCAAGATTTCTCCTTTGATTTGTGAACATCATCTCTAAAGAAAGAGAGATGGATGGTGTTATCCTACCCCTGAATGTTATTTTTTGCATATATATATAGTATATAGCACCTTATATTTATAGGGAACCTTCCCTTGATGAGAGGAGAGATTTATCCCCTTTTGATGTGGTAAACCTGCATATTTGGCTGATTAATCTCCCTATGTTGTGGTTGAAACAACCTATTTTTCCCATCAGTTAGTCAGCGACAAAATATTCACCCAATAATTGTCATGTTATTTAAGCATAAAAAAGATAAATTACATCTCGGATACAAAACCTATCATGCATTTAAAATACTTATTCACAAGACAAGATTTGCATCTATAAAGAAAGTATGGAACCCTAAGATTTATTCCTCATGTAGTATAGTTAATAAGTAGGTGTTTGTTCACACTTGTTCTTCTTCACTTATCTTATTAAAAATGGTTGGAAATGAACTTGTATATACAGGTGGATTTTTCCCTAAATCCTCCTAAAAATGTTAGCTATACAGGGTTGACCGAGTTGACCCTATATATTTTTAGGGATAATTCACTAGGTCTGAGTTAGGTTGGTCGAAAGGATAACAAACCCAAAAAGTGAAAAATACCCCTAAATTGTACAAGGTTAACCCTAGTCTACCTAATATAAATGATAGTCTAAAAGACAATTAAGGCAAGAAAAGGAGGATGGAAAGATAAAAATGATAAGAATGGGTAGTATTGAGAAGAATAAGCTTAGGGTAAATGGTTTTAGGAGACAAGTGTGTAGATGGTAAGCGTCAAAAGGGATAACAATCTTATGAAGAACTAATGGTATACCTACCCCTTTCCCAATGCACCCCTTAATGCATGCACTTATAGAGATTGAGATTCTATAGGTTCTTGTAAGCTACAAAGTATCAGTAATCAATAAAAGTTTGAAAATATTATATGTATAAACTTGTTTCTCCACTGAAAGGATTTTCTTAAGAAGCATAAATAGTGACATCCTCTGCACCACAATGCTCTAAAACAAAGTGAAGCTAAGAGTGGCCCACATCTCCTCTATAACCACTAGAATCTTCTTATATCTATAAAACTTATTGTTCTTTTTCTTCTTCTTCTTCTTAGTTTGAATTATGACACCTACTTCCTCTTCTATGTCACTCTCTTTCTATTCTAAGATGAAATTGACAACACATGGAGCAACTATGGAATCTTGACATATCTTTTCATTTGAAGAATCAACCTTGCATCTTAGAACCTCACTATTGGGTACTAAAATTTTATTTTCTTTGAATGGCACATGCTCATCAATGGAAATATGTTCACTTAGATCCATACACATCTCACAACAACCCTTAACCAGCACCTTAATCTTCTCCTTGGTCTCTTCATTCACAATATGAGCAGACAATGAGAGCCCTTTGCACTTTTATCCTTCTATATCATTCTTCACAATATCAAATAGATTATTTGGACCTACAATCTCATCATGACTCATAATTACCACCTTTGGTCTCTATGAGTTAAATTTTCTTCTACCTTGCACTCTAGGATCCTGATAAACCCTGTTTTATCTTGTAGGCCTTTGCTTGCAGAATCTAGCAATGTGACCAATATTTTCATAGTTGTATCAAACAATAATCATTGATGGAAACTTGTCTTGTCTTATTTTGTTTAGAGAAAAAATATCAATGTGTACAATTTCATGACAATTGAAACAAACTACTCTTTTTAAAGAAGACTAACTTTACCTTTCCTTATTTAGACAATGTTTAGCAAAGTGTCCCTCATTAAGATATTTGAAGAACTTAACTTTGATCACACATTTTTATTGATGACCCCCATCATAGTTCCATGCAAACTCATTTATAATAGGTCTATTGTATTCTTTAGCTCTATGCCCAAACTAATTATAATTATAGTAGTAACCATTAAAATTTGCATACCTCATGATATTTGGTTGTCTAATCTGATTTGTCTTCATTTTTCCAACTCCTTCATTCCTTATCTAATGATTTATCTTCAAATAATAATCCACCTTGATCTCATTAACATTAATGTCATGAGTTGTAGTCTCTAGTTCTTCTTTGTATCCAAGACTAGTCTTATCACTTACATGTTTTTGACCAATCAAGATATTGTTTAGATCACTTTAGATCTTTTAAAATCTCATAAATGACTTCGCCTTACTATATGTATTTTCTAACTCAAATCTAAATGACTCATTTTCAATTTCATACATTGAATACTCATCTTCTTTAGTTTCCAAGGTTGTAGATAGGACTTCTAATTAACAACTAAGATGTTTGACCATATCTTCATGTTCCTTGGTGTCTTCATTCATTCTTGCCTCAAATACACTAATTTTATCCTCAGAGTTCTTGAGTTTATATTTCATCTTCTTATTGATTTTCTTCTCAATCTTCAATTCTTCATAGTATTCATCAATTCAGTCTCATAATCCACCTCATCTTTATCATCATTTGAATCACTCCAAATAGATTCCTTTTGATATGTGTAACTTCCTTTCTCAGCCATGAAAAGGGATCTATCTTGAATAGGACCATCATCTTCATGATCATACTCTGAGTCACTATCTTCACTCTCATCTGATGAGCTATAATCTTCTTTGGTGTAAAGACTCTTCTTATCCTTGAAGTACTTATGCTTGTTATCAAACCTTTTGAATCCATTTTTGCTTTTATCAGACCTATATGATATCTTACCATCATCATGACCTTGATCATGTTCTTCATCATCATCCTCTTATAATTATGAGGTAATTTATTAGGAAAATGTCCTACCTCTCCATAATTGAAGCATTTGAGAGGTAGTTTCCCCTTATCCTTGCCAAAACCTATTTTCAATATCCTTGAAATCAAATCAATGATTTCATCCTCATCTATACCAAAAATGTCATCCTCCTTGGGTTTATTAACTTGGAACTTCTTTGGCTTCATTTTAGTCTTGAACTTTGCTTCCTTCTTTGGTGTTATATCATCATTATTCCTCATCTCATAGGCAATAAAGATGGCATGCAGTTAATCCATCTTCAATTAAGTAATAACGTGACTTTATTCTATAGCAGATACTTTTAGATCAAACATGAGGGATAGAGACCTTAATATATTTTGAACTATCAGAATGCACAATGCATTCATGAGACCATATGATCTCTCCTATAAACCATTGCCATAGAAAACATTTAAATAATTATCCATAAGTCTCTTCATTATTTCCTCAAAGTCAATAATATAATCATTCATATGTTTCTCTCTCCAAAATACTAGGATAAAAAATAGGAGTGCCTATTAAATAGGCATAATAATTTGGTTTCACAACAACTGCTTGGTTATTGTGATCCCCTCAAAATAGTGTGGATTGTTTAATTTTATACACACCAAATATTGTACATACACATAATAATACAACAAATTAAAAAAAAATCTTAATTTAAGATTAACTCCTAAGTTATTTTTAACGCTCAGTCCAACACACTACCTTAAGCATAAAATAAGGAGTAAGAAAAGAGAAAGCAAGGAGACCGAGTGGGTCTCAACAATTAAGCCTTATTAGGTACCCATGTAAAAATCATAGTGAAATACAAAGTGTCCCTATGGTAATCAATCCATCTTACCAAACTAACTGGTACTCTATAAGAGGCTAACTTTGTAAAAATAGTAATCATAAAGAACTAGGAAAAAGAGTCACCAAGGATGAAATGTATCACTGCAAGATACCCAAAAACTAGTAACAATAGCTAAAGTCAAGAGAGCAAAAAATTATGTTGCAAGGTGTCCCAAGAAAGTAAATGGGTCAATACTCAAACACAATTTTGAATAGGTACACTGGATGGAATGAAATCCATCAAATACAAATGTACTTGATGAACTCAAAAGTCTTAATGAAACTCAAATCTACTTGAGTTGTCTAGATCCACTACTCAATCATAAAAAATAATTGACACTAAAATGCACCAGAATAGCTCTTATAAAAAGAGACTATCATAGGTTTCGATAGTATAAAATGGTTCAAAAAATAAATTTGATCTAATGCCAAAAGATGCACTGTACAAAGGGTTAACAAGGAAGATAATAAATAAAGAAGAAAGATCTGTACCATACCCCCCATACTTCTGACCGGGTGAAGTGATGCAAAAATTATTTGTATAAGTAGACTAAATCCACTACTCAAACATTAACATGTTGAAATTGTATTCACTATAATAGCTACTCTTCAAAAGGTGATCAAGCTCCATAACAAATCTAAAGGATACTATCAACTATCAAAAAAGTGCCGAAGATACATAATAAATATCTCTCAAAAAAATGACCCTGGTGGTGATGGGATAGTCAAAAACTCAAGAGTAAGTGCTCAACATAGAGAATATAAACATGAATAAAAATACTCCATGACTCTTAGTGTGACTACAAATAAATTTACCATAGAACAAAAAAAGACCAGATGATGCATAAAACCTAGAATATGATCAATCTACAGAAGATGCCATTAAGTACAAGAGAGTTGTTCCTAAAATAAGGGAGCAATGTGAAACATAAAACCATACCCAAGAATTTAATACATCAGGGTCTACCAAAAATTTATCCATGAGTACAAAAGTAGTACAAAAAAAATTAATGCACACTAAAAAATGGGATGTCAAACTCTATCGATAATGCATCCATGAGTGCAAAGTATGATGACAAGGACAACAATGTGGGATAATAGGGTATAAGTTCAATAATAATGACCTCCAAAAAATGAAGGTAAAGAGGAGAGAATTTTTTTTATTAATGAGGGGGTTTGACCGCCTATGAGATTGGACCTCACCCTCTATTCTTTGACACACGAGAATGAAAGAGTGATATTCTAACAACAAAAGTGTCTTCAAAAATGACCTCTAAAAATATTTTTCCACCACATAAAAAATGAGACCCCCATAAATAAATTACACCAATTAATAAAAAACCCCACCATTAATACAAATCCCTCACTAATATGTTCCCCATGTTTAGTAAAGTCACCATTTTGAAATGACCCCTTCACATTTAATAAGGTTGGCTAGTAATGAAATCACTTTTTGAAAAAACTAGCCCCTCTTTATAAAATATTCATTCCTTAAATGAATAAACCCCTATTTTTAAAATTATTTGAAAATAATTTTGAGTTAAAATTTGACACACTTAGGTGTATAGGGGTTCGGCCCATTGATCTCACCTCATGGGGAAGTGCTTTCAAAAAACTATCATGTCAAGTTGGCTAACCATACTTTCAATCATACAAATGGAGATATGTAGTTTTAAATATTCATTAGTTACCTTTGGTCATGGGTCACCATAACGCTACAAGATAATCATGATCTATGTAAAGATTTAGATAATTCAAGATCTATATTGATTTTGAATCAATGGTATTGGTTGTAGATAACTTGCTAGAAGAGGACAGATGTTCCCATGCCTAGAAATGTCAAAACTATGGCCCCAAAAAACAATCATTGAGAGAACATATCACTCAACATGTGTGAGGTAAGTTGATTTATCTTGATTTTGAAATAAAATGGAAAACACATTAAATAATTTCAAACAATATAATATGTGTAGGTGATTGTATTCACTCATAATAATTTGGTTGCACTGCATAAATCTAATCTTTCCACTTCCAGCGCTTCAATTATAATCATCAATGCTTTAGAGCTAAGTAGAAGTGCATTAGGGAATTGTATAATGCAAGAATCACTGGAGAAAGGCCATTGAATTGGTTACAAGAGAGCCTTAAAACTTGTATTATAAGTTCACAGGTTGTGGTAGGCTACCATGTGGTGAAAATACTGGTGAAAAAATGAAATCCATTACTAGTACCAAACTATGAATAAGATCTTTGAGTTGTTGACCACTTTGAGAACAAAAGATTTTCAAGAAGCCTCTTTGTTTCTTGATGGGGCACAAACCTTCTTAAAAAATAGTGATCAATATGGAAAGGTGGTGAATCAATGAGCCAAGATATTTCAACTTCAATTCTAATCCTTTCAAACTATTAAACAATCAACATATATTAACTTGATCAAGTAACATTAATAAGAGAGTTCATTTATTCAATGCATACACAAGATCAAACACATAACACATAGTTATTGTGGGAAACCCTCATGGGGAATAAAACCCACTCTCAATCCTATAACACATGGACTACTTGTCCTATAATAAATTATAAATAAGAGACTGTTCAACTCCTTTAGACCCAAAAACCTTGATCAAATCCTCTTGACTAAAGGAATTTAGTGAAACACTTGTTTTACAAAGATCAACTACCCCTAAGGAATATCAAGTCCTTTAGACCCTCCTTTAAACACCTCCACCTTAGTACTAATTTATTAAACACTAAATGATGGATCTATGATATACACTAACTCTCTCTCTCTCTCTATCTCATACAAGCCTCTCACATAGGCATTCCACAATCTCTCTCCTTTACTTAATTTGTCATCATGTGCACACTCAGACCTCTTTGCATATCCTCAAACTATAAGATCACTATTATGACATTATAAATATGAACTATAAGTCATACACATAGTCAACAATCTTCTTTGCTCATCAATTCAACTATTGGGCACTCTACCTCTCCTTCACTCCATAACTCTCACATAAGCCTTGCACAAGTCTTCTTCAACATCCTAAAATCATCATCTTTGATTTAATTATTTATATACCATTCATGAATTATCAAGACCACAATATTTCCATATCAGCCACAAAACATGCCTTCACCCATAAAGAATTTAACATGGATCACATTTAACCACAATCTACTTACAAATAGGCCTAAGTCACTTTTAGGTCCTATGGAGACCCATTCAACTCTTTAACACTTCTTTAAGTAAAATATGAAACATAAGAACACTTTCCAAATCATGAACCCATGCCACCTTAAGTGCTAAAAACCATCACAATACCCTTTTGTTGAAGCATAATTTTCTCAAACAACATTCTATGCACACAGTTATCATGAACGAATACACAATCACCTTCTAAACATTTATTCATACTGGATATGATTATTCAAACCTTCATAATTCACAAATATCATCCTCATGGAGTATAAACCACTTCCAAAAATCTAAGTCATCATGAGACATAAAAATACCATTAGAATGAGCTCAAATATCCTTCTTGGGTCACTTACAAAACATGCATGAACATAATCAAGTTTGAACTTCAATATATTTGACTATACACACATTAAAATATTAAAATCTATATTTATAAATGCACCTTGTAGTACTCTATATCTTTTATTTTTACACCATAATTGAATTCATCATAGATGAAAATATATAGTATAAAACCTGAGCACTAGTTTTTCCTTTGCAAATTTGAATATTTAAATCCAAATGATCATAGTTAAACATCGAACACTATGCTCCCATCTCATGTCCTCAATGCTTTATATAAATCTTACACCATCAATATTTTTTGAACTTCAACTCATATTTCACAAATGTCAAATTTTAAACCTTGAACATGTTAACCTCATCTCATGTAATCTTACAATTTTGACTCAACACGCACCATTGACCTCCTGCACATAACTCGATCTTTATCTTTGTTAAACATTAGACACGTTAAAATCATCTCAATTAATACACACCATAGATATATAAATTTATGAAATTATGTTCACTAATGATACTTGGAAGAAGCTTGATCTTTATCTTTACTCAATGTTAAACAATGAACACTTGTCCAAATCTCACTACTTCCTGACATTTTAGAACAAACACACTCCATTAATCCTTTTGTAAGGAAATTGATCTTTAGCTTCATTAACCAACAAACACTTTGACCCATTTGAATTACTACACACCATATATCTATATGTATGAACTCCCACAAACCATTGGATCTCCATTTGGTCCAGATCTTTAATATCATGCAAAAAATACTAAAAAAGACTAAGTATGGGGACCATTGCTTATCTTCCTAGAAGGCCGCCTTTGGATAGTCATATCTTTTACCTTGCTTAATCATATGTTCTAAAATTTGGACCATATTTTATCCTTTCAAATAGGAATTCAACCATGTGTCAAATTACTCTTGAAACCTTTGTGCATGTGAGATATAACTCCATTAATTTTCTCACTCATATTGTTTTCTGCCACAGAGCCAATTATGTCAAAAACTTGTCTAGGAGGCCAAATTTAAACATACATATATTTTATTGTGCTTCATCACCTGATCTTAAATTTAGTGTAAACTAAGTAGGCATAAAACTAAACAAACTCATATGATCAAATTATTCTAAAACTATCACATGTGTGAAATATGACTACATCAATATGCTTACTCAGCTCTTCTTGTCACATTGTAAATTTGGCTAAGTATGAGAAAACACTATCAAACTACTTGGGATCCCAAATTTTTACTTGCATATCTTATTTTTTGCTTCATCACATGACCTAGAATTTAGTGCATATAAACTAGGCATAAATTTGATAGTAATCATATGACCAACTCCTCTGGACTCATCCACACATGGCAATGGTAACATCAGTAAACTACCTACTCAGATTTTCTACCACTAGACCCAAAGTGTCTAGATGAAAACTATAGACTACCAAATGAATTCCAATAATATACACAAGAACTCAAAGCATATAAAATTTATTATAGGACCTCTTTCACATCTTTAATTCATCGTACTCATCCTTGAATATCTCTAATCATTCTAAAATAAAAGATCAACCAAGCCAAATTCAAGCATATTAGGGAAAGGACATTGCACACTTTGTCATTGTCACTTGGGCTATCAAGTCACTTTATCCACTCACTAGGACACCTCCATGACATCATTGAAAATTATCCAACAAGTCTCTCCCTATATCTGATCCCATTTCTCCTTCCATTTAGCCCAGTCTCATTCCTTCCCCATCATCACCTTCTCTTGGTGATGGTTTTCCTATTTTATCTTAAATGGATCCATTTCCCACCAAATGGGATAATGAGCCCTCCCAAGCTCCTTCCATTCTTGTTACAAATCCTCCTATTAGTACTTCCCCTTCTCATAGGTGTATATGTTGCTTCTATGACACAAATAACCATTATTTCATGTATTATAATAAGTTGTGATAATATATTGATACTTTTCAGCCTTCTACCTCTTAGTATTTAGACAAATCCATACCTCCCTTAAAGGTACTACCTATTGGTGTCCTAGGTTGCACCTTAGCTAAGAAGGTGATTATTTGGGTCCTTTTTCTACAACCTAGTCCAACATGGGAATCACCCTAGGCTATGGGTCACCTAATCTTGGGTCAAACCTCTAGATAAGGATGGCTTTGTTTTGGGTCTATCACCTATACTAAACCTAAACTAGCTTCTTACTAGGAAAAGGTGAGAGAGATTAAAAATAATCTATAGAAGCATGTAAAATGGGGGTGATGCACCAAATATTTTGATCTATACACTTGCATAAGATACACTATAGGATTAATTCAAGATTGTAGAAGATCACTTCACTCACTCTTTACTCAAGCCTCACATAAGTATTTCATATAAAGATATGGACTACCTATTGACTAGGCATGGGAGGGAAGTTGTCCACTTCCAAACTAACCAACAAACTATATATGCACTTAGAATGACCTATGAGAACTACCAAAACACTTCATGAAGGTAAGAAAACTTAGACAGAGGCAAGGAAAACATATATTCACTTAACCACAATAATGAACTCATGAAACACACTTTGATTCAACTTGCAAATTGAGGAATACAGTCTTTTTTTACATCAAATAGGTGTTACAGTACAAATCTTGGTAGTGTCTAGTCATGCTAAAGAGAGGGATCTCTTTCAAGATGTATAAGCCTATACTTATAGCTCAATTAGATGAGAGAGATGGTGATCATGCATATAAGGATGGAGAAGGGTGCATGACCAAGATTTCCAATCATTTTGGCATTGATGTCACTAAAAAAGATCATAATGCCTAAGATTACTTCAGGAAGGAATCCATAACAACCATAAAAGTCTCTTTAAATCTATTTTTGGCTTACATTGATGCTCCTTATAGTTAAAATGGTGGATCAAGTCATTTTCAAGTTGAATTCTAGCATTGATGCAATTATAATAGTTGGATCAATGTATTATGATTTTTTTTTGACATGGATTGTTCCTTATTGGTTCATCTTTGGCATGTAAGAAGGGAGAAAAATGTCATAATAATGTTGTTGGATTTGATGATTAACTCATCAAAACTAACATGTCTACCTCTATGGTCTTCCTTTGAAATATTTTCTCTGGTTCAACTTCGACCATATTTGATCTATATTTAAAGTCTCAAGGCTTTAACTTCTGATATTGGCCCTTGATCTAGGTTTTTAAAAGTGTGCCCCCTAGAATCTATTCATTTATTCTTAGGATTATATTATTATATTTATCTACCCTTGTAATTACACCACATGATGGCCTCATGTTTGATTTAGCTCCTTGACCTAAACACCATTGATCTTTATTACATGACTCAATGCATGTCATTGATCTTTAACTGTGAGATCAAATGTGCACCATTAATTCTTTAGCTTGCCATCATCATGACACTTGGTACATCAATGTTTTTCCTTGGGATACTCTTATTATTTTACTTGATGCTCACCATTAGATATTTGAATCACAATTTAATGCACACCGTTGATCTAACTGGACCCACTAACTGTGCCAGATTATCACTTGTTGGATCCTAACTTAGCTTTTGTGATTTGGATACTTGTATTCACTGTGTTTGTCTTGGGTCTACTAAATTTTTGATTTGATTCTCATTATTGATCTCTTTGGCATGATTTAACATGTGTCATTGAATCTACCTAGACCTACTAATGTAATTTATTGCTCACATATTGTTGGATCTTTTTATTTAATTAAACTCAGATCTACCACTTGGCAGCTCCACATTTGGGCTCAAGATCCTTTGAGTATTTTAATCTCAAATGGTTAGTTCTCATGGATTAAGTTTGACATCTCCATGCACATCTTATTATACTTGATTAACTTTGAAGGCTTATATTTGTAGAAGGGAATTATTAGGAAATAAAAGACATCATCTTGAATAACTCTTAAGACCAACTTGACTCATAAGGCAAATTGGCATGATATTCTAACTTTTAAATGATAGGGTGTCAATTTGACCTATGTGGGAAAAATTGACAACACTCTGGTGACTCAACTAGGAAGCATACCTACTATACTCGACAACCAGACCATCTACATGACTCTTGAACTCAAAAATAATGAGAAGTTTTATTCATGGCTATAAAAAACCAGTTGGTTTGAAAAGTTAACATACTCCACCAAAACAAGAAGAAAACACAAAAAATAGAGAAGCTAACTAAACAAAGAAAAAGTAAACAAACAAATGTGCTAGGGTATTACTTGGAGGGAAACAAGAAGAAAAACTATTTAACTAATCATGATAGGGCATGGTTCACCTAGATCAAAAGGGAAATTCATGAACTCACTCATTTCAAAAGATGGTACAAGTTTCAAAACAAGATGATTATTGAGCATGACCTTTGATGAGGCACTCATCTTGCCTACTAACACTCTCTTAGCATCTTCTTAAGTGAGTTATCAATAACAAACTAGTCACCAATAAAGATAAACTCATCTTGTACTTTGATATCTTTTTCATACTACTTGTCATCTATAACATCATCAAGTGATATATAAACCATGCATTATCCTTGAGTGACCTCATTCGTATTACTATCTATTATAAGTTCATTAATCTCTTCAATAATATTTGAATAGTCAACCCAATCCATATCATGATCAAGAATGAGTAACTCTTGATCAAATTTCTCATAAACATGTTCCTTAATGGGCAATATATCCCTACAAAGCTCCCCAATCTCTTGTAGAGATTCAAGGTCCAACTGCCAATCATCCTTTTGTTCCTCATTCTAATCAACCTAAATAGGATCAATTTGAAAGGTATCGTAATCCTTCTCAATACGATACGTCTCAAACTCATTCATGACTTCAACTTGTACTAATTTATTTTGGAGTTGTTCCACATCAAGACCATCCTTCTCAAGTAGATTTGAGATATATTCTTCAATATTAGCTACAACCTCATTCTCAAATTATTCCTCAAGTGAAGTATCAATGAGAAACTCCTCCTCATATGTACTTGAGACATATTCTTCACACCCTTCAAGAACTAGACTTTCATCTTCAATCTCTTTCTCATACCTCTAAAGAATAAGCTCTTCCTAAAGAAGGGAGATGGTGGGAGGGTGATGAGATTCATTTTATTAATATGGGGTATAAAGCATGAAAGATTTATCATGATTATATTTTAGGATATTGAGGACAATAGAATCATCTAGGGAGTCTTGAAGAGGATGGAGAGAGAAACTCTTAGAAACCTCTACATTCTATTTTTTCCACTTGGCCATCACCTTATCAAAGGTTGAAACCTCTTTGTACTCATATATATATATATATATATATATATATATATATATATATATATATATATATATATATATATATATATGATATTTATGGATGATCAAGGAATAAATAGAACTAAAATAAGCCCTAATCTCTTGAATAGGCATATGAGTCTGCTCTTGACTCCAACTAGGAAGTTCCCATGGCTCAAATTGAGTGTGGTTAAGCACTTCATGAGAATAAAGAATAAAATAATACTAATAGGGATACAAGAGAGTTCTTGATATAATTGGTTCAATTCACCTTTATACCTCTCCCAAGCTTTCATATTCTCTAATACAATATTTCACAACTCATTTCTTTCCATTGGAACATTAGATATATTCAAAAATTGCCCATTCGCTTCCTCATACTGATAATTTGAATAAACATTTCTTACATATGCTATTAGTTTGATTTTTATTTCATCCATTCTCTCTTGGAGACAAGGCTTCTCATATGCAACATCATAGCCATATAGGGAAGGTGAAAACTAGTCTTGAGATAGATATGGTTCATAAGGGGGATACGGGTCATACCCTTGACAATAAGCATAATAAACCTAATAAGGCTTAACATAGCTTGATTATAAATATTAGTAAGTATTATTAGGATCATAATGAAGCTCATATTTATTATGATATATTTGGAATGATTCATTATAGGGATAATGAGGAAGTATTGCATAGTTTTCCTCACACACAATCATAAAAACAACATTAGGATAGTGCAATGAAAATAGACTTGCTTGGAAACTGAGTCTAGACTATTATACATAATTTTTTGAGCTTGAAGTCACCAAATACTTCATGAATAACATTGGTACAACTACAATTTCACCAAGACCAGATCTAATGCATCCCATTGGCCATGCCAAAAATGTAGCATCTTAGGTTTCACCCTATCTAAGAAGGGGATTATTTAGGTCCTCTTGTTCAAACTTAGTCCAACATGGGAATGAACCTAGGATGTGGGTCACCTAATCCTGGGTTAGACCTCCAAATAAGGTTGGCTTCCTTCTGGGTCTATCACCTATACTAAACCTAAACTAGCTTTTTACTAGGAAAAGGGGAGAGATATTACTAATAATAATATATGGAAGCATGTAAAAGTGGGGTGATGCACCAAATATTTTGATCCTTATGATTTTACAAGGCACACCATAGGATGCATTCAAGACAATTTAATATCACTTCACTCACTCTTTAATCAACCCTCACATAAGTATTTCATAGTAAGGCATAGACTAGTTATTGACCTAGCATGGGAGGGTAGTTATCCACTTCCAAACTAACCAAAAAACTATATATGCACTTATAATGACTTGTGATAACTACCAAAACACTTCATGAAGGTGATAAAACTCAAAAAAAGTCAAAAATAATATAGATTCACTTAACCACATCAATAAACTCATGAAACATACTTTGATTTAGCTTGAAAATAGAGGAATTTGTTCTTTTATTGCATCAAATAGGTGTTACAGTACAAATCTTGGTAGAGTCTAGTCATGCCAAAGAGAGAGATCTCTTTCAAGGCTTATAATCCTATATTTATAACCAAATTGGATGGGAGAGATGGGGATCATATGTATAAAGATGGAAAAGGGAGCATAATGATCAAGATTTCTATTTATTACAGCATTGATGCCATTAAAAAAGATTATAATGCCTAAGATTAATTTTTTAAGGTGACTATAACAACTGTGTCAGTCTCTTTCAATCTATTTTTTTCTTGCATTGATGTTATTTATGGTTACAATAACTAGATCAATTCATTTTCAAGCTGAATTTTGATGTTGATGTAGTTATAATAGATAGATCAATCTATTTTGATCTTGTTTTAGTGTGGATTGCTCCCTACTGGTTCATCTTTGGCATGTAATAATGTAGAAAAGGGTCATAATCATGTTATTGGATTTGGTGATAAACCCAACAAAATTGATATGTCTATCTTCATGGCCTCTCTTTAAAATATTTTCTCTAGTTTGACCTCGACCATATTTGATCTCTATTTAAATTCTTAAGGCTTATACTTCTGATATTAGCCCATGATTTTGATTTGGGTTTATAAAAGTGTACCACCTGGTACCTCTTCATTTATTCTCAATATTTTATTGTCAACTTCATCTTTCCCTGCACTTGCATCATGTGGTGGTCATATTTGATCTAGATCCTTAACCTATGAAAAATTGATCTTTACTACATGACTCAATGCATGTCATTGATTTTTAACTATGAACTCAAATGCATACCTTTAATTCTTTATCTTATCATGATTATGACACTTTTTGATTCAACAATTATCCTTAGGATCTTATGACTCCTTGACTTGATGCTCACCATTAGATCTTTAAAGCACAATTTAACATGCACCTTTGATCTAACTGGACCAACTAACTTTATCAAATTGCTACTCATCATTGGATCCTAACTTTGATTCTATGATTTGGGCACTTATCTTCAATACATTTATCTCAGGTCTACTAACTTTTTAACTTGATACTCATTATTGATATCTTTAACATGATTGAATATGTACCGTTAGATCTATCTGGACCCACTAACTTAAGTTATTAATCACAAGTCATTGGATATTTTGATTTGATTAAACATGGATAAACCACTTGGTAGCTCTATGTTTGGGCTTAAGATATTTTAAATATTTTAAACTCAAATGATTAGTTCCCACAACTTAAGTTTGATGTCTCCATGCATGTCTTATTCTGCTTGCTTAGCTTTGAAGGCTTATATTTGTAGATAGAAATTTCACCAAGGCACCAAACTTGTAGGGAATCATTAGGGCATAAAAGACATCATCTTAAGTAAATCTTAAGATAAACTTGACTCATAAGGAAAAAATTAACACTACCTGAGTATATTCCTAAGTATGGATAGGTGTATTCTCTTTGGCACTAATGTGGAACCCATCACATTGATCATTGTTGCATCCTTTAGCAACACCTTAAATATCACTTTATAATTATTCTTGCCCCTTCTTCTATTTCTTATATAGGTCATTCTCACAAGAATCCTCCCCCATCTTCTCTTATGGTTCCACTTCATATGGTTCTGTCCCTTCTTATGGTCCCTTTTTCACCTCCTATTTCTCCACCCATGAATCCTTCACCCATGGACCTTCCCTCACCTATACATCCTTCTCTGCCTATGAGTCTCTAACCTATGTATCCTTCCACATCAGTGATTCCTACATCTCCCATTGATTCCATTCCCATTCTTTCTTCTAAGCATCCCTTGCCTAATATCCCTCCTTAGTAGCATCCATCCAACATTCCTACCTTTTTTGTTGAGGAGATTAGATGAGAATTATTTTCCCAGTTTTCATTGAAGATATATAGGACAATAGCATTTATTCACCTCCAACTTCATAAATATCTATCAGATGTTTTAAATAATGTGTGTGGGGAAATATATTAGTATTAATGAACACATGCATGATGTTATTTACATTTTAATTTGGATTGGCATGTGCTCCAATCTTATCTTTATCTATTTGTTATATTATTTGACATTATGGCAAATTCTTATTTATCTTACATGGTGACTTTACTTTTTCACTCTATATTATTTATACTATCATTTGCATTTGCATATATAAGTCTTATTTATCATTTCTTTCTCTTCCTTTCTTGAGTTTCTTTTCTCTTCATGATTATTTGATTTCTTATCTCTATTTCTCATGGCTAATTGTCATTGTGACTTAGTTATACACACCTAGTTTTCTTTAATCATTCCCTCTTTACCATATGATCAAATAGAAAATAATTAATCTCATAGTATTCTCCTTTCATCAGTCCACTTTGGATCTCCTTTATTCCTTTTTTTAATACTAAGCATATACATCGTTGAGACTTGAGATAACATGTTGGTTCATTGTTAAGCCTAAGTGTTCTAGCTAGTCTTATCTTTAATTACTTAGCTTCCTTTAGCCTAAGCCTATAACTATTCATGTGTATCACTCTATCTCTAATGTTTGGTCATTCCAAGTTTGTATGGAGGATGAATCTTAAATAACCTTAAAATTTTCAAAAGATAAATCATTTTAACAAAAGGCAATGATAATAAAAGGCAAAAACATTCTAAAATTCCTAAAAGTTAAATCTCACTAAAAGACATGATTCAAAGCACATCTATTTCTTCTATTTTAAGATAAAACTCCATAGTTGGCCTCACAATATAGTCAAGGCCCATTGGGGTGTGGTAGGCTAGTAAATTAGAAAAAGAGAATAAAAATATCTTTTAGTGTTACCTACTTTTTCATGCAAGTACCCAATCTTCATAGTAGACCAACAACTCTATAAGGGGTCCTAAGGAATAGGGAACACATCATGGGAAGGAAGTTCCTTTATTTTACAAATATACCTTCATTATTTGATCTTCATAGCATGCTTATTTACCTAATAATATTTTTGTCTATAGCGAATAAGTTTCCTTCGTACATTGATGATCACTAGTCACATAGTATCTTTTCATGTCTTTAGTATGCCTTTTATCTCCTAAGGTATTCTCATAAGATGCTTAAGTTATAATTTTTACATTCCCTTTTTCATTCCCTATTTTCCTCATATATCCTCTTGAGAAATATTGTTTGTTTCACTAATCATTCCCCTAGGGATTCCATTTGTGAGTTTCTTTGTAATACCATGGATAAGACCTAGCCTTCCTCACAAATTACCACAATTTCACATTCTTATTACCAACATCCTTTGTTACAAGAATTTTACATTTATTCCACCTCAGTGGTGTTCCTTTTGTGAGTTATAGTGTAAGACCACAGATAGGACATGACCTTTCTCACAAAATTTTCTAATAATCCAAGTCATAATCAAAATTACATGTGTCAAATATGCAATAAAATATTATCGATTATGAAGTTACACATCATTGACATGCTTCCCAGTTGGATTAGTATTTTTTACGATTACTTAAATTCTCTTTCACTTTTATCTTCTTATTTTTTGATTGCAAGTAAGAATTCAAACATTTTTTTGAATTTTTCATACTTCCCAACTTCAATTAGTGTGATAAATTTAAGACCAATTTTGCCAATTTTTGTTTTTTTTATTCTTCCCAAAATGATTTAATATGATTAAATAAATTAATTCATTTATTTTTATGCCATTTGTCCCTTTTCATTCTTTTTAATTTATTACATTATTTTCATACGTCCTAATGTGATTTAGTGTGATTTTACTTGTTTTAATTTGGTGCCAATTTTTCTCTTAACTTAAAAACAAACTTCTTTTTACTATCTTATTTTACCACCTTTTTGTTTCTTTATACTTAGTCATTTTTCTTGTCATTACACATTTCCAAACTTGAAATACTATGTAGTACATTTTTTATTGATTATATTTTACCAAGTCCTTTTTGCTTATTTCTTTCTAACCATGCATGTGTTCTACATAATGCTATAAAAGAAACCACAACTCATATATTTCCCATAGCATATACAACAAATAGGTAAACAAATATGCTAGAAAGAACTATATCCAAGCATCCACAACCATAATAATAATTCAAACACATACAATCAACAATCCAAATGCCAAAATGAGACATCTTTATATAAATCATGAGTTTTAATACAAAAATACAACCATCTATAATGTTTCAACTCTATTTTTGGGCCCCATCCTGCCCACCTCATGTCTTAGCCATGTTACCCATAAATGTCTCGATCTCACTCCTCTAAATAGGACATTGTAAAGAGGTTGTTTGAGATCTCAATCCTGATACCTATCCCTATAAATGAGCCACCTGAGCTTACACCTATGCCAACTAGGCCAAGTCTTTTAGATGTGTTTCTCTCTCCTACTCCTATACCTATGTCATATGGGTTAGGGTTGATGCATGTGTCACTCTTTCCTAGGCCTATACCTATCCCATCAATGTCATGGTAGCTAGATGCATAGCTCTCTTCTTATCCAGGGCCTACCATGCTCATGCCTATCCTGCAATCACCTCCATTAGTGACTACATCCTCTTTATGCACTTGTAACTACCTCATGACCTCTCCATCTAATCTAAACTATCTCAACTAAGTTGGGGTAGATGGTACCAAAGGATCCTCCAATGTAGTAGGGTTGTATGGCATCAGTACCTCATATAGGATATTATAGAGTGATCCCCTCATTAGGGACCCCCATATAGTCTCCTCATCCTCTACCATACCTATGAATACTAAACAAGATAGATATTAGATCATTGATATATCTAAAAATCTTTCTATCTTTAGTTGATCTCAAATAAACTTAAGTAAAAATTTAACCATCTGTTATTACCTATCTGTGTATCAGCCACTATGGTCTCACCATCTACATGCCTACCAAGCATAGTCTCCCCATCAGCATAGACTCCAAGAAAATCATCTATAGATCACCACCTAAAAACAAAACCCAAATACACCACACATACCCATCTCAGGCTATGCTTTAGTCGTCTCTCTATAGCCCCACTCTAACCTAGCTCAATTAATAGGTCATCTAATATGTCTAATGTCTCTACTTTATCCTTCTCCTAATACCTCTATCAATACCATGTTTGTGGGGGTCATTGCTCCTCCTTTTGTGGTGTTATTATTGGTGCCTCTATTAGTCTAACCTCCACATCTATCTCATCTCCTTTGTTGCCTATCATGCTCAACTAATCCATGGTATCTCATGATGTGGTCTGAGCACCAACCTAAAAATTGGTGGCCCTAATATTCCTCTCATCCACAACTCTCTCACATGTTAGGCCCAAAATGTGAGAACCACTATTAGCACCATCAAGTGAGGTAATCCCATCTTCCTTAGTACATGTTCCACTAGACATGTCACCATCCACTAAGTATAGTGCCCTATCACCTATGTTTGTGCCAAAGCTGGTGTAACTAGTTCCCAGCTAGGTCATATCATAGTAATATGAGCATATAGCTACCATACAATATTTGATCATCTCACTATCTGTAGCATTGTAATGTGGGGCATGACACATACTTCTTAGTCCTATATCCATATTTGAATCTGAGGTAACCTATCATTAATTTTATGGGGCAACCCAACTGACCAATACATGAGAAACCTCTTATATATCCATGGCATCAATAATATAATCATTCCCATGGTTTCTTTGCTCTATACAACACTCAATACATATCATGCATGAGTTATACCCAGATGATAGATCTCAATTCATATAACACCCTCTGTTATAATATCATCTAGCTCAAGGCTTTCATAAATAGTGGTACCCTACTATCTAACTTGTGGTATATTACCTTTTTTATCATAATTCCTATCATATCCTTTCAAATATCTAGAATCTATGAAGTATATACATCAAACATGCTCACTCTCAATCTAGGTTGTATCATCTCAAAGCTCATCACCCATACAGCTAGGGATCTCCTCTCCTCATCACTATTTGATACCCCTATGACAATAGGTGTTCCTACTAAGGGTAGTCCTAAGATGGCATGCATATTCTCTAAATTGATACCCACCTCTATGGTATCCCCTCCACCTCCCACTTGAACATGTTAGTTAATCATTCCCAGGATCCTGGGAACATGATGAAAAAAATTGAACTAAGTGGTATCTTACACATGTCTTTTATGCTTCATGGGCCTAATGAGATCAATCTAGCTCTATCCTCAATAGACAAGTGCTGTAATAAGTCTAAAAGCCATAATGCATCCACTAAGCACCAAAACCTTAGACACCCCTATAACCATAAAACAACAAAATATGTATTAAATTCTTCATGTCATGTATAATTAAAATACATTATTTTAATATTTTAACTAATAAAAGCCTAATTTACTTTAATTTAATCAATTTAACCTATTTTTATCCTATTTAGCCCTTCTAGCCCTCAATCGGTCATTGTGGGCCATTCTAGAACTCTTTTACCCTTTTGCACACATTTTCATACTATTTTGGTCGCTTCATCAAATACTAGTTTGACCAAAATTTCCTTATTTTGACTTGGTTGACTTCACAAACTAAGTCAACCCCTTTATCTTTCCTCTCTTGGTGTTGAGTTATCACAATGATTTTTTATACGAGGTTAGAAATAATGTACTAGGTTGGTAGTCTAGAAAATAAACTACATCGGCACATACCTACTAGGTTGACAGTGTGGATTTTGTCAATTTTCAGCGTACTAGGTCAATTGGGTTGACATAGGTTTTTTTACCTACCAACCCCTTATAATTTTTAAAATAAATACCTTCTAACAGTTATTTCCCCAAACCCTTCAAACCCATTTCCCTAAATAGTTTTTCCTACCCTTATCATCTATTTTGGGTTCATTTTAATCTATGGAAATGCTTTAAATTATAAATTTCTAAAATATACTTAAAATAATTAAAATATTTAAAAACTAGGTTGAGATTCTCAGTTATCTCCTGTAGTGCACCCATTGCTATCACTAGGGGTCCCTCTCATCTATCATGTCATCTCCTTGTCATCCTATCTCATTTGATCTTTTGGAGCTCTTTTCCACTCCTTCACAAATCAAAAATACCAAATGACTTCCCTTTGATCTTATTTAAACTTAATTTTTAAAAATCTAAAAATATTTCAAATTTTTTCTATCAAATTCATTATTTTACCTCTATCTTTGTTTTTATTAATCCATTTTTTAAACTATAAAATGTTATAGAATCATGATGACGTAGAGAATCATTTCCACTAATAAATGCCTCTTTAAAAAAAATTGATTTTTGGCTATTTTTACACTAACTTCCATAGGTTCACCTAATGTTCTTCACATTGGATGTCTTCACTTTTCTTGCAGTCTACTTCTTTATCTATATCACTAAGGTAAGCAAAGTTATGTATTTTTCAATTTTGTCCTTGCATTTATCTTTTTTTTTTACTTCACTTTACTTATCATTAGCTTTATGTCTTATCATGTTTTATTCTCAAAGTACCATCTTGTGTTGCACTCACATGACACTTATGAGCTTCGAGAGGGACATATGTGTATACATAATATTCTTATACTTTTATAGATTACTGGCACTTTGTATCTTAAAATAACCCATCAAGTCTCAATCTCTCTGAATGCATGCCTTAAGGGGTGCACTGGTAAAGGGGTTGGTAGACCATTAGTGGATTGTTGTCCCTTTTACCACTTGTTATTTACATACTTGTCTCCTAAAAATATTATCCCTAAGCTTGTTCTTCTTTTTTGTACCCTTTCTAGTCATTTGTTATATTTTATCCTCTTATTTCTCACCTTAATTCCATTTTGTCAATCAGTTGTACTAGGTCAACTGGGTTGACCCTATATAGTTTTAGGTAATTTTCACTTAGAAACTAGTTTGGCCTTTGGCTGACCTAACTCATGAACTAGTGAATACTTATTCAAATTTGTGCTAGGTCAACTTGGTAGACCCTATCATTTGTGATTTTTGAAAGGGTTTAGGGTCAAATCCACCTATATATACAAGTTCATTTTACCATTATTTATAGAAGAGAAGAATAATTAAGATATATTATGCATATATTTATTGACCATTCTACTTGAGGAGCAAGCTTAGGATTTCATAATTTCTTAAGAGATATGGATCTTATCTTATAGATAAGTCTTTTGGATGCATTGATAGGTTGTGTATCCTAGAGATGATTTGTCTTTGTCATCTTTGCATAACACAATAACCTCTTGTAAAGCACCTTGGCCAAGGGAGAGATTGAGGCTCAGTGGGTTCATCTTCAAAGATAAGTATTCCTAAATTTGTTCCTCCTTTGTAAAATCACTTAGATATACATTTGTACTTTTCTTCTATGTATTAAGATTCTATATACATTGGCATGAGTATATGTCTCCTATACATGTTTAATTTTAATATTTATAACCCCCACTTTGTGTCACAAGATATGGTGAGCATTAGATTATATCTACTTTAATTTTTATTAGTTTAGTGAGATATCAAAACTTAGGACTCCCTTAGGGTTATTGCATGATTGTGCTTGACTGAAGGCTTTAAAACCCTCCCTGACATAGTGTATTGTGGTAAGAGATCCCCTAATCAAATCTAGTGGATCCCTATATCGGTCATGTTCTTGCTAACAAATGTGTCCCCAATAGAAAGTGTATGTCATGATATATCTTCTCTAAGTTTGTCTTTCCTTGTTTAGTTGCTTCTAAAAATGAATTATCTCCTATATGTATGTAAGTATGTATGTTTGTTTGTATGTATGTATGTATGTATGTATGTATGTATGTATGTATGTATGTATTAGATAATCAAATAAAATGGTGCAATGCACCACTATCTAGAATCCATTAATTCTAATTTGAAGAAAATAAAGCATCATATAAAAAAATAAAATTAGAATTATGATCTTGATTGTTATTCTGATTAGGGTTTTGATTCTTTTGTTTATTTTGATTATATATCTTCCCTTTGTTATTTTTATAAGATTTATTTTTAAATCTATATTTATTTTTATAAGATGGTTCCATTCTATGACAAAATTTACCGTAGATTACAATTCTCATTAAATTTAAGATTATGATTCTTATTACCAGATTTTTTATTCTTATTTTACTTTTAGTAGAATCAGGGTTAGGTTTATGGTTTATGGTTTCTATTGTTCTCAAAAATAGGGTTAAGAGTGATAAGTGTCTGAGTGATTTTATCTATAGAATTAGACATCACTTGATTTTCTTGAATCAAAAGAGCTGATAGGGTAGTGAGGTCTAGGATGTCTTGTTGTGTTTGGTACTTTGAATTCATAATTGAGATAAAATTATGATTTTTTATTGAATGTTAAGTTAAATAATAAAATAAAACAACTCATCTTGAATTAGATTGAAGTTATATCCATCTAACTGAGCTTTAATATTCTTAATTTTAGTAAGAAATTTAATAAACTTTTCATCACCTTTCATAAGTGTAGTTGGCAATTTAAGAATCAATTTAATAATCTTAGAGAGATAAGTTCCCTCATGCATAGACTCAAGGAGTTTCCAAGAATTTCTAAGATACTCCTAATTACTAATATGGATTATAAATTCATCCTTAACATTTCATAATATAATCTACATGTCTTCTTGCTATTTATGTTGAAAAATATTTGAAAGCTCAAGTCTCACATGTCATCCCAACAAGGTTTTTTCAGTCTTATATACAATGTTTCACAAATTTATGGCCATAAATTATGCTTTAATGTAAATTTTATAGATATTATAGTTAGATCCACTAAGCATTTGTGATTTATCTAGTACAAAAATAGGAGAAGCCATTGCTTCCCTTTAAAATTGGCATTATAATACTAAAAAAACTTAAATTTGAACCCTTTTTAAATTTGAATTTATACTCTATTTGAAATTAAAGAAAATTGTAATTATAAACAATAACTAATTGTTAAAATATGTTCTAAACAATGTGAAAAAATTAAAACAAAAATACACTAATTTATCTGTTGCAAGTATTACACTCAAAATAATTATCAAAACACTATGATTAAAAAGGTGTAAAAATTATAATACCAAGCTTTAAAATAAAAATTAGACCACACCAATGTGTTTAAAATGTACCAAAACTTAGGAAATAATTGATCACATGACTCTGCTCGACAAAAGATTATCAAGTTAAAGTGTCGTAAAAAGTTGACAAATAGGGTTTTGAACATGTGATACTTGGCACACAAACTTTAAAAAAAAAATTAATTAAAAATTTTGGAAAAAAAACTTTAATAAATTAATTTGAAAAAAAATAACTTGGTGGTAGTGTGTTTTGAACACTAGACCTCCACTTTGTAAGAGCCTAACAAAATAACATCCACCAACTCCTCTACTCTACCAGTTGAAGCAATACACATACTAATTTATTTTTAAAAAGTAATTTTTTAATATATATATATATATATATATATATATATATATATATATATATATATATATATATATATATATTAAAAAATTATTTTTTAAAATAAATTAGTATGTGTATTGCTTCAAGTGGTAGTGTAGAGGAGTTGGTGGATGTTATTTTGTTAGGCTCTTACAAAGTGGAGGTCTAGTGTTCAAAACACACTACCACCAAGTTATTTTTTTTCAAATCAATTTATTAAAGTGTTAGTGTAGAGGATTTGGTGGATATATATATATATATATATATATATATATATATATATATATATATATATATATATATATATATATATATTATAAAATTTAATTTTTTTTGGAATTAAAGGGTAATATCATGCTGATCTACAAGTTTTAAGGGCTTGAGAAGGCCTCTGTGACTCTCTAACACCACCCCTGCTTCCACAATTGCACCATTATCACCTAAAGTAAAGATTAAAGGTTACTATTAAGAATTTGAATATATTTTTAAAATATTTTATTTTCCCTACAAATAAAAGGGGTCCCACTAGTTTCCACTTGCTTTTTATCTAAAAGTAAAAAAACCAAAACCAAAATATTTTACATGCACTCTCTCTCTCTCTCTCTCTCTCTCTCTCTCTCTCTCTCTCTCTCTCTATATATATATATATATATATATATATATATATATATATAGAGAGAGAGAGAGAGAGTGTGTGTGTGTGTGTGTGGATGTAAAATATTTTGGTTATTTTTTTTTTTTAATTTTAGATAAAAAACAAGTGGAAACTAGTGGGACCCCTTTTATTTGTAGGGAAAATAAAAGATTTTAAATATATATTCAAATTCTTAATAGTAACCTTTAATCTTTACTTTAGGTGATAATGGTGCAATTGTGGAAGTAGGGGTGGTGTTAGAGAGTGACAGAGGCCTTCTCAGGCCCTTAAAACTTGTAGATCACCATGAAATTACCCTTTAATGCCAAAAAAAAAATGAATTTTAATTTTGGTACAAAAAGCAATTTTTCTAGCCTCCCAAGCTATATAATGGCACCTAGGTGGAAGTGGAAAAATTCAAAAAACTGACTGGAATCCCTCTAAAAGTTTGGTAGATTTTTTGACATGCTAAGATGATGAATATCCAATGTTTAATTACCTAAAATCAGAACCAGAAGATTTGAAAATATTTTTTGAGTCAGGAGGTTGTACAAGTCTGAAAATGGTATCCTAGGGAATATTTTATTTAAAAATATATTTTTATATTTCTATTTGGTTGCTTGTTTGAGGTTTGAATACTCACTCTAATATTTATTAGGATCTACAAACTTATAGGGATGGCTAATTATTTTGAATGAAGAATAACATTTTAGAAGACTTTCAAGTCTCTACCATTCCTATACAAGTATACATTTTACTTCAAAATTAATTTCTAGTATCTTGATAGAGGTCTTAAATGCTTTGATTAAGGTCTCTAATGATCAATAGTATTGCCAATCAATCACTATATCCCCAAGTTTTAATTCCATGAAGAAATAATAAATAATATAATATGTATGCAATGATCTAGATACAAGATTAATAAGCAAATATTACACATAGATCAAAAACACATTACACATATAAATAGGTGGGAAAACCTCTAAAATAGTTAAAAAAACATAGTACTTGATACTCAATATTCAAGAAACTTTAATCCCTAAATACAAATCCTCTTCCTCTTTTCTCTTCTAAGACAATCTTCATAAATTCTTTACAAATATTTGCCACACATAAATATAAAATTTTCCAATTCGTAATATTTCACACTAGGGGTAAAACCCTATTTATAGTGAAATTTGAAAGGAGATCACCATTGTAACCAATAGGTCCAACGATCCTAAAATAAATTTTAATAAAATTGGTAAATATTAAAAAAATATAATTTTATTATTTATTTACATGAGTTTTTCACCTCATGTTAATCAATAATATATTTTTATTATTTAATTAACTACTAAGGTAAGCTAAGTGCCACTTAAACCCACCTAGACATTAAATTATCTAATGTGGTCATGGTGCATAAGAAGGATATGATACTTGGAGGATGTGCCCCAATTACATATAAGTTAACAAATACACCATAAAAGATAAGTTCTATGTTCCAGTAATTGAGGATTTTTTAGATGAATTAAATGGTGCTATTTTTTTTACCAAACTAGATCTTCATTATGGTATCATCAAACTCAAATTAGAGATGACCATATCCTTAAAATAAATTTTATAACTCATGATGACCATTATGAATTTATTGTTATGCCTTTTGGTCTCATAAATAGATCATCTAAATTTTATATTTTGATGAATATTATTTTTAGGTGATTTTTAAGGAACTTTGTCTTAGTTTTTTTTAATGAAATCCTAATATACATAAAAACTTGGGAATAACATTTGAATTATGTGAAACATGTACTTTTGATTATAGAACAACATAAGCTTAATGTAAAATTTTCAAAATGTGCTTTTGGAGTCCACAAGGTGGAGTACCTAGGTCATATTGTTTCACATGAAGGAGTCAAATTCAACCTTAAGAAAATCAAAGCTATAATGTATTTTTAAGTTCTAAAGATTCTCAATAACCTTCATGGATTAGACTAACACAAGCAGCATAGTAGCTCCACTCACAACCTTGTAAAAAAAACTTCCATTAGACCAAACCAACTACCAAAGCATTTGATAAGTTGAAAGAGGCTATGTGCACCACTCCAATTTTGATGACCCTTAATTTTTTTAAAACTTTTGTTATTGAATGTGATGCATCATAATAGGATATGGGGGCATTAATAATTCAATAAGGAATACCCATTGCATTGGAGAGTTATCAAGGGAAAATATAATCTTAATAAAATCTATGAGAAGGAGATGATGGCTTTTCTTCATGTTGTCAAATAATAAAGACCTTATAGAATGAGTAGACACTTTCAGGAAAAGACTAATTTTGATAGTCTATAATAATTTTTGAATCAATGATT
This sequence comes from Torreya grandis, assembly GCA_037957365.1. NCBI lineage: Eukaryota > Viridiplantae > Streptophyta > Pinopsida > Cupressales > Taxaceae > Torreya > Torreya grandis. The sequence goes on along the minus strand of JARHVA010001734.1, from coordinate 2,745,959 downwards.
GTCATTAGAAGAACAACAAAAATAGGTGAATAAAATGTTAGGATATGACTTTGACATAGTCTATAAGAAAGGAAAAGAAAATGTAGTAGACAATGAAAGCTCAAAGAGGGATAAATTAGTTGAGGAATTGCTATTCATAATGACAATTTGGAAGGCAAATTGGTTAGAAGAAGCAAGATCTAAATGGGATAATTATAGGGATATACAGATTTTGCTTCAGAATCTTCAACATGTTTATGTTGTTTATGAAAAAAATTGAGTGCAAAGGGAACACATTATGGATAAAGATGGATTACACCTATGTAAGGATTTTATCCTCAAACATGATCATTAAATATATTTATGCATCTCTAATAGGGGGAGCTCAAAATTTTTAAAGACATATGATTGAATCTAACAAGATTTATTTTGGGAGCGACTCAAGGGAGACATACAAAAAACTGTCCAAATACATGGTTTGCCAATAGAATAAATGTGAAACAATTAAGACATCAAGTCTTCGAAAACCTTTATCCATCCATAAGCATAGTTGGAAGGAGTTTTTCATGGATTTAATTACATGTTTACTAAGGTCTGGATGTAAAAATTTCATCATTTTAGTTGTGGATAGGTTCACAAAATATGCTCATTTTTTTTTATCATAACCATTTGTAGCTAGTATAATAGTTGTTGTGTTTCTCAATACAATTCAAAAGTTGCATGGTAGTCCTAAAATAATTATAAGTGATCATGATCCTATATATACCAATAAATTTTGGATTGATTTATTTGCATGTTTGGGTACTCAGTTTGCTCATAGCTTATCATATCATCCTCAATCTAATTAGAAAATAGATGCGGTCAACAAATTCCTAGAAGGGTATCTATGTTATTTTGCATCAAATATACAAGAATGTTTGGTTTATTGTTTCCACTAGTAGAATGGTGGTACAACACTTCCTTCCATACCTCTTCCAAAATGTCTCCATGTATGACACCTTATGCTTATCATCATCCATCCATCACTTCATATTTTTAGGTGCAACCCAAGGTTCAAGCTATTGAGGAACACATTCAATATCAACATGAGGTAATACCTAGTTTAAGGGATAATTTATCAAGGGAACATAATCAAATGAATCAGTAAGTTAATTAGTACCATAGTGAGATTAATATTTATATCAATGATTGGATCTTTGTGTGCTTGCATCCATAAAAGTAGATGTATTTGAAATAATATAAATAAGATAAAAAAAAAATTAAATAAGATAAAAAAAAAATTATCCTAAGTATTACAACCCTTATTAGATCCTAAAAAAAATTGGTAGTGTGATATTCAATATAAAGTTACCCTAGTCCACTCATATACATCATGTATTCATGAATCTTTCTTGAAGAAGGTTATTAGACACAAAGTTTCTACCCAAACTAAGTTACCTGAATTAGATGAAGAACACAAAGTCATTCTAAAACTTAAGGTGATCCTTCACACATGCACTAAAAGGATATGAACAAGAGATAAGGATAATTTGATCAAGTGGAGGTCTCTAAATCATGAAGATGCAACATGGGAGGATTAATCTTTCATAAAATAGCATCAATAGTTGATTCAATGTTTAGGGCAACATTGTTTTTAAGGGGAGGGACATGATATGCCCTTAACCTTTAGTGTGTCTATCAATATGTGTGGGTGAATTGTGGCTTAAATACCATTCCTATCATGTTATTTCATTTCTTTATGATCTTATTAAGTTTATCATATGGAATAACCATGGCTATGTAGAGTATATATGATGTAGTGGTTAGTATTTGATCATCATATTATGAACTGTATTCTTATTGCCTTTTTATGGATGTTCCCCCTTGAAGTGACTCAATCATATTTATCAAGTAATCTTCTCTTTCATTAATTATTATTGTGGACCTACTTATTATACTTTTAATTTTTTAATATATTATTTATTTATTGAAAAATTTAAGTAATTTCATTAAATAAGCTAAGTATTATTTTTCCTTCACATTGTTGCCTTCATAATTTTGTTTGGCATTGTAATTTTATATATTTGGCATTTTATCATATTTAGTATATTTATCAAAATAATATAAATTTGAATTCATTTAATTGGCATGCTTTAAAAATATCTTATTATATATTGATTAGGCTATTCCCCCTAATCTTTGAACTCTAAAAAGGGTTAAACAATTTTTTTATTTTTATTAATGGATGTTTGAATTTGTAGAAACGGTATGAAATGTTTCGTAATATTTTTCTTAAATTTATATCAATGAAATATTAGACTTCTTAAAATTTTAATAAATAAAAATAGTTTATGTATGTAGACACCTATATTACATTTAGTGTCAAAATGAACCTATTGACACTAATTCTTTGTCAACAATTTTAAATTCAAATTCATGTCATTTCCTTCCTTTTTCATATAATTGAATAATTCAAAGTTAATCAATTATGCACACTTTTAATCCAAATTTAATTATACAATACATATTTTTCACTTCACCTATACATCTTCCATATTTCTCTCCCTCACATGTTAACTCACTCAACCAATCACATTGCTTCCTCAACTACCCTTGAGTCATCCATTGACTTGTCAAACAACTTGACCCATTCTTGATAACTCAACTAACCATCTCCATGTTTATCTCAACCACTTAAAATGGTCATTATCATCATAGATGAGGACTTGTTCTCCACCATAGATTATTTGGAAAATTTGAAATATTTAAATAGTCCTCCACCAATTGATCTATCTTCCAAAAACCTGTAAATAGGTATGCAAGCTATCATTTTCATCCATCCACCTTCAAGATAACAAAGTGCTATCAAAATTCCAAGTGAATCCAAAGTGAACCAAAGCCTTCAAGAGTGAATTTTATTATCAAGACACTATCAATTCCCCATTTGAATTGGAGAAGGGATTGAGCATCCTTATTCCACATAAAGAGTAAATCTACCATTGATCATACAATGGAGAAGGTGACAAACTTTTCATATGTTTCTAAGTAGTTATTTTGCTATTTTTATTTATTCATTTTGTTATTTATTTACCTTAATATTTTTTGATTTTATATTAATATTAATATCATTTTATTTTCTTAGTTTAGTTGTATCTAAATTTCCTTCATATATTTTAGCACACCTAATGGGACTCATTCTCCACCATAAATTATTTTAATTAATTTTTTATATGTCAAGATTAAATACATTCCTATAACATGAGAAAGGACTTAGGTACACAAATATAATGATCCAAACCTAAGATAAAATGTGAAGTAATAGGTGATGAAATAAGTGATAAAAGATAATGTGGAAATACATAATGGATGACCACAACAGGATGCCCCTAAATAACTAGGGTGAATATAGACAATGTATTATTCATGGCATCATAAACCTGGTTTTTACCATGGTACTTGCCCAAATTTATAGTAAACTATTTTTTACTTATGGATGAACTATATTTTTTTCTTTTCTCATTTTTTGACTTTTTTTGGTTTTTGATGTTTTTTTATTTTTTTAAATTTTTGATTTTTTTTTAAAAATTTGACACCTAGGATATAAAAAACATCATGTATAATAAGTTAGGAATTTAATAAATTAAGTTACATTATGTTCATAGGTTCATCAAGATAGTTTCCATATTTTTTGGTTAACCTATAAGCTCTTGATCCATATTTAGTAATAATGATATACATGCCCAACCAATTGGATTCAAAATTTCCTTTCTTCTCCCTTTCACCATTAGTATTGTGTTGGTTTTCTTTAATAACAAGATATTTGATTTCAAACTCTCTAGATTTATCTATTTCTTATATATATGATGGAGGTGAGTTTTATATACATTCAAATGGTTTAAGGCATTGAGTCATTTCATGTCTAGAAGATTGAGTTCACTAAGGCGTGAAGTGAGATAGGAATCTTCATCAATAATTTTTTATATGGATATGTGTAAAGATTAAATCTGAAATTTTATGGGTAGAATAGACTCACTAATATATACAAGGAAATAAGGGGTTACCCACATGGTTGTAAACATGCTAATGTGCCACTAATATCTGTCCCTAAGTACATGAAGGCATATAAGGTATTATAAGTCTCATAATATGATGTCTAGCCCACCAATATGCATATCCATCTACCATTATTACATCAATAATGTCTCTATTATCCACCCACAACATTGTCTAAACATGTGTCCAGAAATGCTCTACTATCCTGGGATCAATATCAATCCCCCACTATGTTCTCTCTAATTGAACGTACAAAAACATGAGGTCCTACTAGAATGTGTTATCTCACTCAAAACAACCTCATAACCATATCAAGGTGATATATCTCAATAATGTAGTCATGAACACCTATAATGTAACATTGTGTCATTATATAGTCCATATATAAACCATCCTATGTCCACTAAAAGACTATCTCCCTATATGGTCTCCAGGTGATTTGATCATAGTCTATCTCATTTATAGATTGTTGTCTCCCAAAAATATCTATCATTTTTGGGACAACATTTGAAATATTTTGGTCTTACAGACCAAAATTGTATCTTCCATTTTCAAAATGTGTCCTAGAGATTCAAATTCCTCATTTTCCAAGCTTCTCTGAAAATCTACAGACTCTGCAAGTAGGTTCATTTTTACAGGTTCAAAGGCTTTTGCAAGGGGTTTCAGTCAAAAGAATTAGTTTTTCAACACTTAGTCATTTTTTAGGACTATTTCAGTGCCTTGGTTCAAATAGAAATCTCCATCAACAAACACAAGCAGCAGGTTCAATGGGTTCAAGGTTCAACGGTCGGTTTAACCAAAGGAACAGTTCAATGGCTCGGTTCAACCAAGCGGTTCAACAATAGGTTCAAAGACATTTTCAAAGCTTTGTTTGAACCATTGAACAAAAACTTCATTTAATGAAAAGGTTCAATGTTTTGGTTCAAAGACATGGTTCAAAGGCAAGTTTAATGTTCGATTCAATGCTTAGTTCATTCATTGAACCATCGGCTTGAACCATCGGCATGAACCATTTTTGGTTCAACCGATTGGTTCAACATCTTAGTTCAATAGAATGGTTCATTACCAAAGTTCAAAGGGATGGTTCAATGCAAAAGGAAGCTTCCTGAAGGACAAGTGCCCTTGCGAAGGACACTTAATCAATAAAAGCACCCCTTCGAAAGGGTCTTTTTCAAGGAAGCCAAAAGGTAATTCTTTCAGATTTGTTTAAAGCATTTAAAAATTGACTAAGACTTAATTCTTTCACATTTTTGTCCGAAGGAATTCCTTCAGACAAAAATTATAAAAGAATTCTAAGTGGCCATAGGCACAAAAAATCTGAAGATCAATCAAAGACTTTGTGGAAGAAATAATTCTGCAGACTTTTTGTCTGTGGGAAATTTTCCCAGGCTTTTTGTCTGCAGGAATTTTCCCTAGACTTTTGTCTATGGGAATTTTCCCTAGGGAAATGTCCATGGGAAACCTTAATCTGAGGAAACATTCACGAGAGAAAACCTAGGGATTTGTCTGTAGGAACTACCAAGGCAAAGGGCTGCCAAAAGACCCCGAAGGGCAAGTGCCCTTGTGGGGGACTCTCAATGGCCAAAGAAAAGGGCTATTCTAACTCGACATAGGTCATTTATCAAGACCAAAAAGGGCAAGTCCAATCTAGAAGGATACCAAGTGAAAAACTAAAAGAAGACCAAGGGGTGATGTGCTCGAAGACATCAAATTCAAGACAGTGAACTAGCCATTGAAAACATCGACGGGCATGTAAACATCAATTTTAAATCCCATGAAATAGTCATTGATCCTTTGAATTTATAGACCTGAATGCATTCTCAGAATTCAAGACCAAAACTAGCAGAAAGTGAGGAACACAGAACAATAAATGAATTCAAGACCCGATTTAATTAACCAAAAAAGGAGGAATGAAGATAAGATTAGACCGCCAAATGGACATTGAAAGTTGTAATCTTTCAATTGCATGGCTTGTTTACCTACATTGAGAAGATCAAATAAGTAAAATACCCAAAAGTTCTAGCCTATCTTCCTAACAGTTTCTAATGCATCTTGATGTATTACTATTCTTGAATCCTTCTTGAAGTGGCTATATAAGGGACTTTCTTTCATTGTAAAGGGATCTCTTTTTTTGACAATCTGAATGAAACTCTACCCAAATTAAGAGGCATCATTGAGACTTTTTGCTCATTTTGTTAATCATATTTTGTTACTCAAATAAGAGAGCAAGGGACTTTTTCAGACTTTGTGTTGTAATATCTTTGTTGTTGAGGAAACTATTCTTATGTCTTTTTCTTTAATATATTTCTTATTCCATTAATTTAACAAGCAGGATTAGTAAAATTAGTCAGGAAGGTGTCCTAAAGAATCAACTGTGGAGAGACTTTGTGCCCCCATAGCTGCCTTCAGTGTGTTTTCTTTTCACTGCTGTGTAAAGGACTTTGAGAAGACTTTGTGCCCTCAATGTCCTTCGTATATTACTCTTGAGCATTTCAGGTGGAAACTTTATGCTGTATCTCAATTTGCTGGTTACTAGACCCTCAATTACATTCTACTTTTATTTCCAAGAGTATTCTTGTGGTTGGCTGAATAGTTCTTCTGAAAGAAGAGGAGTGTTGTCTGTCATTTCCCTTGAGTTTTTCCTTTATTTTACACACATCATCTCTAAAGAGAGAGAGATGGATGGATTGTTCTACCCTTGAGTATTATTTTTTGTCTATACATATATATAGCATATCCACAGGGAACCTCCCCTTGATGAGAGGAGAGAGCATTCTCCTTCTGATGTGATAAACTTGCACATTTAGATGATTAATCTTCCTACTTTGGCTGATCAGACCTATTTTGTTTACCAATACGTTGATAGACAAAATATTCAACCAATAGTTTTTGGTGACTCCATTGGGGAAATACCCATTATCCATTTATAGCCTATCCATTCACCTCCACACTAACTAGGAAAGAATGCATAGTTTAAAGCCTCAAGCTTCAAACTGAAGCAAAGTCAATTCTTTTCCATTTTTGTTTCACAATCTGGTAGATTCAAGGTATACATGAGCCAAAGGGCTAAAGGTATCATTGACCCTGTGTTCGATCTGTTACAGTAAAGTGATTTTGATTTGTTTCCTTCACCATCTCTTCTCCAACAAACCAAGAGCTTCCCTCCTACTAAATCTAGATCTCCATTACTAGATGATCTACTTCTGTTGTTGATAAAGTTGTGCCTATAATTACCCCTTTGAGATTTGTTATCCCTCCTTTTCATAATCCTATAATGGTAGTTCAAGGTCCCTGGGGTAATGCTTTTGGTCCTCTCAATCTTACTCCTCTACATGAGCTTTCACGTAGTTCTAGGAAGAATTTCCATAAATTTTATGGTGATGGGAAAGTTCATCCTGATAAACACATTGCAGCATTCAATATAGCTTGTGGAGTAATCAGAGTAGAATTTGAAGATGTAATAGTTAGGCTTTTTGTTGAGACCCTACAAGGTGCTGCTATAGATTGGTTTTACCATCTATAGGCTCAGTCTGTGACTGACTAGATACTCTTAAAGCTAATTTTGAAGCCAAATTCAAACCTGTAAAAGATGCACATACACTTCTAGCTCAACTTACACAGATGAAGAAAGAGCCTCATGAGCCTCTAAGAGACTTCATAGCTAAATTTGACAAATTAAGAAATAGAATCCTTGTAATTGCTAGACCTACAGCTGAGAATCTCAAATGCTTTTTCATTTATTCTCAGCTACCTAAAGTTAGTTTTCTCTTAAGACATGCTGGTCAAATAGATCTCGTTGTAGCTCAATTTTTGGCCACTGAAGTAGAAGATGATCTCATCTTAGCAGGGAAGATAAGAAGAGATCCAAATAAAAATAAAACTTCATCATCTTCTAAATTTGCATTTACAAGCACCATAGATCCAATGGTGCAAAAATTAGTAAATGAATTGCTTGCTCTTAACAAGCAAATGGCTCAAGGAATGTCTTATACTCCTACATACAGAAGGACATTCCCAAATCAGTCATATCAGGGCAATGTTGCCAGGAACCAAGGGCAATAGAATTGCCTTCCTCCCCCATAAGGGAAACTTGCCCTGGAAGCTCTTCCAACCAATTCAGCAATGGGATACCTTGAAGTAGAATTAGAATTCTCTTTCCAGCCTGAATTGAATCAAGAAAATGATGTTGATATCATTGAAGACAATCAAGAAGAATCAGCTGGAGACTCCCACATTAATTTTTTGAATTACCAAGATGAACCCTAAAGCAAAGGAGAAGCTTTAGATGGATCATATGTAGTGTTTACCAGATCTAAGAACTAATCAGTCTAGCAAGCTTATAAAGAGAAGACAGAAGAACAACCTCAACCAACAATCACAATTGCTAAATGTGGAACCGCTCTACCTTTTCAATCAAAGGATCTGATCATCACTCAAAAGGTAAATACATCCATTTCACCTTCACCTTCTACTCCCAATTCGCAAACCAGCCCACCTCCCATCCCTCTTAAAACTTAGAAAGTTGAAGTACCTTTCTCTATAGCTAGTTCAATTCAACCATTTAACATAATTGATCATGTCAAAAAGACAAAAATATAGATGTCTAAATTTGAATACTTGTAGTCTAATCTAGATCAATTGAATAAGCTAGTATAATATGTTAAAAATCAAATCGTCCCTGTAAGACAAAAAGCTAAAAAAGTAATTCCTGATTCTCCAAAGAACATGCCTATTCTAAATAATTTAGTCATTACTCCTCCAGCTGCTCCTAGAAAAATAGAACCCTTCTATGCTTCCCTGTTAATCAATGGCCACAAGTTGAGTAACTGTATAATAGACGCAGGTGCATCTGACAATGTCATGCTTGCTAAAGTCACTGAGTCTCTTGGTCTCACATTGACCAAGACATTTAGGAGATGTTTCTCCATGGAGAACAAGCAAGTACCATTGCTCAGGCAAATCAAAGATGCCCAATTTCTATTTGCAACCTTTCGAGACAAGAGGATTAAGATGACTGTCCTAGTAGCTGACATCTCAACATCTTATGGCATTTTGCTTAGATGAAATTTTTGCAAGGACGTGGTAGGATAATTGAACATGGATCTATCTGAGCCAAGGATCCCTATCCAAGGTGTGATGAAGAGATTACTCCCTAAAAAGGAAGCAAAGTATGTAGTCACCCAGACGTCAGCCCCTAAAGCTCAAATCCTTTTTGAATCTGTAGGTATGGGTAACTACTTTTTATATATAGATGAAGAAGGGCCCTCCATCTCTGATGAAGGAAAGTTTAAAGAAAAGTTAATGTCTGATGAAATTTGGACTTTGAAATTTGATGGTAGTTTTTCCTCTACTGGTTCAAGAGCTGGGATTGTCTTGATATATCTTCAAGGAGATATGTTTCCTTCATCCCATAAATTACAATTTAGTAACACTAACAATACAGTTGAATATGAATCTCTATTGCTGGGCATGAAGGTTGCTCAAGAAAGAGGCATCAAGTTTCTTCATGCCAAAGGGGATGATAAATTAGTGGTCTATCAAGTGAGAAATCTATATCAAACCAAGAATGAGAGGATACACCACTACCATAACCTAGTTTGGGACCAAATTGAAAGTTTTGATGCTTTCAATTTTATTGCCATACCCAGAGAGTCTAATGATAGAGCTGATGCACTTGCTATTTCAGGAACTCTTTTAGTTCCTCATTCAGATTTCAAAAAAGATAAGTATACCATTGAGCTAGTCTATAGACCAAGTGTTCTTGACAATGCTGATCATTGGAAAATATTCAATGATGATCATCAGATCATTGCTTTCTTGGAATGAAAAGACAATTTTGAACAACTATATTTTGAAGGAATCAAATCTCAGAAGTCTGAATTTGTTTTTGAATCCAGTTTAAATATAAATGAAGAATTCCTACAACTGAAAGGAAACAAAATTCCCAAAGGCCTGGTTTCTCTTGAGAAACTATTTGACAAGCATGATAGATACGTCAAACAATAGCAAATAGATTCAAGTTTCTCTCAGAGATTTGACCAAGTAAATCTGACCAACAAAGAAAATCCCAAGATGGTCAACATTGGTAAGTGTTGCACCCCTGAAGAAAAATTCAAGTTCACTTCTTTACCCTATTAATACATAAATGTATTAGCATATTCTTATGAAGACCTGAAGTCTCTCAAACCTGATGAAATCTACCATCACATTCCTCTCAAGGCTGATTCAATGCCCTACAAGCAAAAATCTAGACAATATAATCTAAAAATTTCAAGTACTATTATGTCTGAGATATAGAAAATGTTAAATGCTAGAATTATCTTTCCAATCCATCATTCTACATGGATTACAAAGATAGTGCCTGTAAGGAAGAAAAATGACAAAATCTGCATTTGTGTAGATTTTAGAAATCTGAATCAGTCATCTCTGAAAGACAATTACCCTCTGCCAATCATGTACCAAGTGCTTCAAATAGTAATAGGGTCAGAGATGTTATCAATGTTGGATGGCTTCTCAGGTTATAATCAAGTTAAAGTTGGTGAAGCTGACCAACACAAGACTGCATTCACTACACCTTGAGGTACATTTGCATATAAAAGAATGCCTTTTGGCTTAATAAATGCTAGTTCTACCTTTCAGAGAGCTATGGGCATGGCCTTCAAAGATAAGATTGGCAAATTCATAGTGGTATATCTTGATGACTTAACTATCTTTTCAAAGCATCGATCTAATCATGTACGCCACTTACAGCAAGTGTCAGAGTGCTATCGCCAGAATGGTATTTCTTTGAATCCTAAGAAGTTTATTTTTGGAGTAATAGAAAGGAAACTCTTTGGACACATTCTGTCCAAAGAAGGCATAAAGATTGACTCAGACAGAGTCAAGTCTATTCAAGAGCTAAATTTGCCTAGAATTAAAAATGCTATTCACTCTTTCATCAAAAAAGTGAATTTCTTACAGAGATTCATCCTTGAATTTGCTGAGAAGACAAGACACATTGTGAACATGATGAAAGGGAGGACTACCTTTAATTGGACTAAAGAAGGTAAATCAGCATTTCAAGATATCAAGACTGCCATTGCTCACGCCCCTACCTTGGTTTGTCTAGATTACCAAAGAAATTTCATTATATACAGCTATGCATCTGAGCACACTCTTTCAGTGATTCTTGTTTAATAGGACAAGGAAGGTATGGAATCCCCCATCTCTTTCATGAGCTGCCCTCTCAAAACCCATGAAATGAAGTATTCAAATATAGAGAAGCATGCCTATGTATTGGTAAAAGCAGTCAAACACTTTCGCTTCTATATTCTGAATTCAAACACTATTACCTTAGTTCCTAACACTACAGTCAAGTCTATATTAACTTAGTAGGAGTTTGGCACAAATAGAGGTAATTGAATTGCAAAGATCTAAGAATTTGATCTAGATATCAAGTAGACAAAGCTGGTCACAGGTAAAGGCCTATGCCAATTAATGACTGACAATAAGTTAGAAGATACATAGCATGAAGAAGCTGAAGTGGAAGATATGCCAACAGTACTTTTTGTCTCCACTACCAATGAATGGTACTAAGGTATTGCCTATTTTTTGACTTATGGTCAATGTCCTGCTCATTTGTCTTACAAAAAAAGGACTATCATTTTGAAAGCTACCAATTTTGTCCTTTGGGATAACGGCCTATACAAGAGAAGCATAGATGGAGTATTCCTTCGCTATGTAGACAAAGAACAACAAACCCAAATTTTGAAATCTTTCCATAATCTGGCCTGTGGAGGACTTTTTTTGCTCAATTGACTGCTCACAAAATTTTGTGACCCAGGTATTTCTAGCTAACTCTTTTCCAAGATGTACATAAATGGGTGAGGAAATTTGAACTTTGCCAGCAATTTATTAGAAGACCCAAATTGGTTTCCCTACCTCTCAAGCCAGTAATCATAGAGGAACCTCTCTAGCAATGGGGACTTGACTTTATTGGGACAATAAACCCATCTTCAAGTGCTAGACATGATTATGTCCTTACAGCAACTAATTATTTCAGCAAGTGGGTAGAAGTAATCCCAACTAAGCATGTTACTTCAAAAGTTGTATGCAACTTCCTCAAAGAGAATATCATTTTCAAGTTTCGAGTTCCACTCAAAATTGTTACTAATAATGCAACTTGTTTCACCTCTCAAGAGATTACGCAACTCTATTTTCATTATGGAATTACACTCTCTCATTCTTCTGATTATTTTCCACAAGGGAATGGACAAGCTGAGTCCAATAATAAAAATTTGGGAACTATTATCAAAAAGCTAGCAGATGATAATCAAAGGACATGGCATAAAGCATTGGTTGATGCTTTGTGGGTAGACAGGATCACACCAAAGAGGGTGATTGGTATGTCTCCTTTTCAACTTCTTTATGGTATTAATGCTGAGATACCAATCACCTTAGAGTTACCAGCCTTGAAATTGGTGAAGGCCATTGAAGATCAGATCTATGAGAGTTATCTTGACAAAAGAATCATGTGCCTGACTCAACTAGAGGACCAAAGAACCATGGTGGTGGATAGAATTGTTGCTCATCAAAGTCTGGTAAAGAAACTCTTTGATCAAAAGGCCAGAAATCATGATTTCCAGATTGGGGATCAAGTCTTGATGTGGGACAAAAGAAGAGAACCAAAGGGGATGCATGAAAAGATTGACTCCCTTTTGAGAGGCCCATTTATAATTCATCAACACACTGGTGAAAACAACTTTCTATTGAAATACCAGGATGGCACACTCTTTTCTCTGCCCCATAATGGACAGCATCTGAAACACTTCAACTCTTGAAGTATCAGATCATTGCCTTTGTATATATGTATATTTGTATAGCTTTAATTCTATTTTGTTTTGTTTATTTTCTTTTTGACGCCTTTCATTTCTGGGTAGCATGACTCCAAAGCCCAATAGTACACATGAAGACATTTGAAATTCTGGATTCTACTCCTTTCAATTTATTTTGCAATTGAAAGAAGTTCCCCAATTGGAGCCAACTGTTGTCTCCCAAAAATAGCTGTCATTTTTGGGACAACATTTGAAATATTTTGGTCTTACAGACCAAAATTGTATCTTCCATTTTCAAAATCTGTCCTAGACATTTAAATTCCTCATTTTCTAAGCTTCTCAAAAAATCTATGAACTCTGTAGGAAGGTTCATTTTTACAGGTTCAAAGGCTTTTACAGGTGGTTTCAGTCAAAAGAATCAGTTTTTCAAAACTTAGTCATTTTTTAGGACTATTTCAGTGCCTTGGTTCAAACAAAAATCTCCATTGGCAAACACTAATAGTAGGTTCAATGGGTTCAAGGTTCAATGGTCAGTTCAACCAAAGGAACGGTTCAATGGCTCGGTTTAACCAAGCAGTTCTACAGTAGGTTCAAAGACATTTTCAAAGCTTTGTTTGAACCGTTGAAACAAAAATTGGTTCAATGAAAAGGTTCAATGTTTTGGTTCAAAGACATGGTTCAAAGGCAAGTTCAATGTTCAGTTCAATGCTTAGTTCATTCATTGAACCATTGGCTTGAACCATTTTTGGTTCAACTGATTGGTTCAACATCTTGGTTTAATAGAATGGTTCATCGCCAAAGTTCAAAGGGACGATTCAATGTAAAAGGAAGCTTCCTGAAGGACAAGTGCCCTTGCAAAGGACACTTAATCAATAAAATCACCCCTTCGAAAGAGTCATTTTCAAGGAAGCCAAAAGGTAATTCTTTCAGATTTGTTTAAAGCATTTAAAAATTGGCTGACTTAGTTCTTTCATATTTTTGTCTGAAGGAATTCCTTTAGACAAAAAGTCTGAAATAATTCTAAGTGTCCACGGGTGTAAAAAATCTGAAGATCAATCAAAGACTTTGTGGAACAAATAATTCTGCAGACTTTTTGTTCGCAGGAATTTTCTACGATCTTTTTGTCCACGAGAATTTTCCCTAGACTTTTGTATGCAGGAATTTTCCCTAGGGAAATGTCTGTGGGAAACTTTCACATGAGGAAATGTTCATGGGAGAAAACCCAGGGATTTGTCCACAGAAATTGCCAAGGCAAAGGGCTGTCGAAAGACCCTGAAGGGTAGGTGCCCTTGTGGGAGACTCTTGGTGGCCAAAGTAAAGGGCTATTCCAACTTGACATAGGTCATTTCTCAAGACCTGAAAGGGCAAGTCCAATCTAAAAGGATACCAAGTAGAAAATTGAAAGAAGACCAAGGGGTGACGCGTTCAAAGACGTCAAATTCAAGACAGTGAACTAGCCGTTGGAAACATCAATGGGCATGTAAATGTTAATTTTAAAGCCCATGAAATAGTCATTGATCCTTTAAATTTATAAACCTGAATGCATTCCCAGAATTCAAGACCAAAACTAGCAGAAATTGAGGAAGACAGAATAACAAATGAATTCAGGACCCGATTCAATTAACCAGAAAAGGAGGAATGATGAAGATAAGATCAGATCGTTAGATGGACATTGAAAGTTGCAATATTTCAATTGTGTGGCTTGTTTATCTACATTGAGAAGATCAAATGGGTAAAATACTGCAAATTTTTAGCCTATCTTCCTAACATTTTCCAATGCATCTTGATGTATTACTGTTCCTGAATCCTTCTTAAAGTGGCTATATAAGGGACTTTCTTTCATTGTAAAGGGATATCCTTTTTTGACAATCTAAATGAAACTCTACCCAAATTTACAGGCATCATTGAGACTTTGTGCTCATTTTGTTAATCATATTTTGTTACTCAAATAAGAGAGCAAGGGACTTTTTCAGACTTTGTGTTGTAATATCTTTGTTGAGGAAACTGTTCTTATGTCTTTTTCTTCAATATATTTTTTGTTCCATTAATTTAACAAGTAGGATTAGTAAAATTAGTCAGGAAGGTGTTCTAAAGAATAAACAATGGAGAGACTTTGTGCCCCCATAGCTACCTTCAGTGTGTTTTCTTTTCACTGCTGTGTAAAGGACTTTGAGAAGACTTTGTGCCATCATTGTCCTTCATATATTACTCTTGAGCATTTTAGGTGGAGACTTTGTGCTGTATCTCAATTTGCTGGTTACTAGACCCACAGTTACATTCTACTTTTATTTCCAGGAGTATTCTTGTGGTTGGCTGAATAGTTCTTCTGAAAGAAGAGGAGTGTTGTCTATCATTTCCCTTGAGTTTTTCCTTTGTTTTACACACATCATCTCTAAAGAAAGAGAGATGGATGGATTGTTCTACCCTTGAGTATTATTTTCTATCTATACATATATATATATAGCATATCCATAGGGAACCTCCCCTTGATGAGAGGAGAGAGCAGTCTCCTTCTGATGTGATAAACTTACACATTTGGATGACTAATATTCCTACTTTGGCTAATCAGACCTATTTTGTTTACCAGTATGTTGATAGACAAAATATTCAACCAACATAGATCTCCTATATAAATCCAAGTATCCTAAGTGTGGACTCTATATACCTATAATCATATGCTATCTATAGGTAATAGGTTCATCCTTTACTTGTGTGCTCATTTCCCCCATAATCTACTCCATATAAATGTGTTTCCAATACCATACCTATAATAATATGGAAAGACCAATTTCCTCCCATCTGCATACACCACATAATGTAAACCCATGTAAAGGTGTGCTAGTATGCATGGCCTCCGTGAAAAACTTCATCCCCATCTCCATCATATCCCTAATCAAATATCACAATCAAAGGCACAACCTCCCACTCTTGTTAGGTAGCATGATGCCATTGACAAAAAACATGAGTACAATAGTTAATGAATCCATCCCTAATTATATACAATAATCTATATCAACTCCTCTTTTAACTAATGTAATTAATCCATCAACAAATATCATGTAAAAGGTAGTCTCTTATGACCCTTGTCCCCAATACACCTATTTCCCTCATATTAAGATTCTTAAGATCCACTGTACATCCTCTAACATCACAGGCATATCACATTATCGATAGGTGGAATGTGTTAGTCTCATTATACCATCTCTCAGTCATCGTATTCAATAGATCCCTATCTACTTAGATCTCTAGCATTCGAGTGATGTATGATAAACCTATAGCCTTTATCACCCTGAACTCATACTCAGTAAACCATGCTATCCACTATAAATTTTTTGACCTCCACTCCCCGTTGCTAATACTAGTAATACCTCTTATAAAAATATATCACATTAGCATAATGTTAATCCAACATATCAGCATAAAACCCATCTACATCTAAAAATGAAAGTAAAACAAAATCTCCTTCATTTCATTTTTTTGATATTCTATAATATTCAATGATGTTTATTTGTTTGATAAATATAACCCATTTTATTCACACCCTAGTAATTTCAAAACCTATCTTGACATTTTCACTATTCATTTCCTTAATTTTGTAACTACATATTGCAATTTTGTAATTTCCCTAACTTACCTCCTCCCCAATGATTTTACTCCTCTGTTTGATGAATTCACTACTTGTTTTCATGATATCACAACTATGAAATGAGAATTCCCAAATCCCTGATTCATTCTCTACCAGATGATTTTGGTACCCTAACTAATGATTTTGATTTTATGTTCAATGATTTCATGAATCCCATTAACAGTTTTTTAACTTTCATAGCTGAATTTGCAAATGGGAGAATTATGAATTCATTTGGATCAATTTTAAACTATAAATAATGTATCAAAATCAAATATCAAGGGATTGAAATTGAACTCACCATAGGCCCACTCCTCTAAGGTATCTAATTTCTCCTCACACACTTGTCATGGTGTTGATGAAGAGGGATATGGTCCATTTTCTCCAAGTAGTCAGACCACAAATCACACAATCACTAATCTTCTCAAATCACTCTACAAATCTAATTGCACAAACTAATTTCTTAATATCCTTCCTTCAATTTATATTCTACCCACCCTGATTCAAATATCTTTCCCCATCTCTTCATTTTCTTCATTTTTCATCTATTTTTCATAACATTTCAAGACAGCCTTAATTCAAATGCTTCGAATCTATATCAATTTCTTACAAACTATCAACTTCTTAAGATTTTAACTTTGATTTGAAAATATATATTTTTTGTTTTTAGATCCATATTTTACCATCTATGTGATATATCATTCCTGCATTCTCTCATGTGACCCATGAGTCATGAGCACCAACTAAGCATGCAGTCTTAGAATGTTAAATATTCTTTTTTTGATAATTTCTATAGTTTTAAAAACTAGGGGAAACTTATTTACACGTGCCTTACTCTTGCAAGTTTGATATTACTTTGAGTAATTTTATTTCTTGATGGTCTTTATCACTTCATAATTTTCCTCTTTCATTCTTTTTTATCATATTTCCATTCTATCAAACAAACCCTTGAGGGGGCATCATCACATTCATTCTTATTCATATGGGGCAATTATTTCTTCTCAATTAGTAATGTTCTACTTCTTATACAATTCTTCAAAATAGTATTGCTTCATAACACCCTTTCAAATATGGGTAAATTTTGACACCTATATTACATTTAGTGTTGAAATGCACCTATTAACACTAATTCTTTTTCTACAAGCTTAAATCGAAATTCATGCCATTTCCCTCCTTTTTAAAATAGTTATTCACAGTTAATCAATTGTACACACTTTTAATCTAAATCTAATTATTAAGTATAGATTTTTTATCTCACCTAGACATCTTCCACCATTAACTTAATCACATGTTAACTCACTTAACCAATCCCATATCTTCCTAAACTACCCTTGAGTCATCCCTTGACTTGTCAAATAATTTGACTCATTCTTGGTGACTTAGCTAACCATTTCCCTATTTATCTAAACCATTTGAACTGGCTATTATCCTCATGGATAAGGACTTCTTATCCATTATAAATTATTTAGATCATTTTAATATTAAAATAATCATCAACCATCCAATATGTCTTCCAAAAACCTATAAATAAGCATGCAAGCCATCACTTTCATCCATCCACCTTTAAGATAACAAAGTGCTATCAAAATTCTAAGAAAATATGAAGTGAATAAACACTATCAAAGGCATCAAGAGTGAATTCACTTATCAAAATGCTAAAATTTTCCTATTTTCATTATATAAGGGATTGAGCATCCACATTCCACATAAAAGGAAAATCTACCATTGATTGCATATTCAAGAATGTGATGTATTTTGCATATGTTTGTAAGTAGTTATTTTTATAGTTTAGTTTATTCATTTTTTAATTGCTCTATCTTGAAATTCTTTGAGTTTAGATTAGGATTAAGATAATTTTATTTTCTTAGTTTAGTTGCATATAGTTTGTCTTCATACATTTGAGCATGCTTGGTGGGACTCATTCTCCACCGTAGATTATTTTTATTAATTTTTTTATGTCAATATCAAATAAATTTCATTATCATGAACAAGGACTCAGGTACATAAATATAAGGATCCAACCCTAAGATAAAATTCAATGGAATGAGTGATGAAACAAGTGACAAAGGATAATGTGGAAATACATTATGGATGACCATAATGAGATGCCCCCAATTAATTAGGGTGAATATAGATAATGGATTACACGTGGTGCCATAAAATTAAATTTAACCATGATACTTTCCTGAAGCACAATAAATTGGTTTCACTTATGGATGACCTATTTTTTTCCTTTTTTCCTTTTCTCATTTTTCATTTTTTTTTGTTATTTTGAATTTTTTCCATTTTTTTGATTTTTTGATATTTTAGACACCTAAGATATAAATAAAAACATGGATAAGAATTTAGGCAAATAATATCTTAAGGTGCATGATGTTCATAGGTTCATTAAGGTCCTTTCCATATTTTATAGCTAACTTGTAAGCTCCTGATCCATATTTAGTAATAATGATATATGGGCCCAACCAATTAGGTTCAAACTTTTCTTTCTTATCCCTTTCAACATTAGTATTGCATTGGTTTTCCTTAAGATCAAGATCTCTAGTTTTTAAATCCCTATATTTTATCCTTTTATTATAGATACAATGGAGGTGACTATGGTATACTTGCAAATGATTTAATGCATATAGTAATTTCTCATCTAGAATATCAAGTTTACTAAGGTGTGAAGTGTGATAGGATCATTTATCAATGATTTTTTAGAGGTATATGTGCAAATATGGAATATAATATTATATGGATAGAATATAATCACTACCATATATATAAAAATAAGTGGTTACCCTCATGGGTTTACATATGATTGTGCACCACTAATCTCTATATCTAAGTGTGTAGAGGCATATAAGGTATTATAAGTCTTATAGGCCATTATCTAGCCCACCAATCTATGTATCCATCTACCACTCATGCATCAATAATATCTCTCCTATCCAATCACATCACTATTTGAACATGTGTCCAACTATACCATACTATCTTGGGATCAATAGCTATCCCCCAATATGTTCTCTCTCTAACTGAACATGAAAAAATATGAGGTCCTATTAGAATTTGGTGTCTCACTCCAAACTACCTCATAAACTTATCAGGGTGATATATCTAAATAGTGTATTTGTGAACACCTAGAATGTAACATTATGTCATCATATAGTCCATATATAAACCATCATGTGCACACTAGAAGACTATCTCCCTGTATGGTCTCCAAGTGATTTAATCATCCCCTATCTCATCAATAACTCTTATGTAGAACTCCAAGTCTCTTGAGTATGGCCTTAACGTACCTAATATCATATGACACCCATAAGCAATAGGCTTATCCTCTTCTCATGTGCTCATATGCCCCAAAGGCTACTCCATAGCAATGTTCTCCCAGCACCATACCTATAATAATGTGGAAGGACCAATCATATTCCCATTTGCATACACCACATGATGTAAATCCCTATAAAGATCTTCTAGTACACATGGCCCCCATGTGAACTTCCCCCCATCTCCATCATATCCCCAATCACATCTAGTAAGCCAATAAAGAATAAAATCCCACTTTTATAAGGTAGTATGATGAAATTGATAATAAAAATGAGTACAATAGTTAATGAATTTATCCCTAACTACATACAATAATCTATATCAACTCTTATAACCATTTGAATTAATCCATCACCAAATATCCTATAAAGTGTGGAATCTTGTGACCCCTATCCCCAGTACACCTATCTCCCTCATATCAGGATCTCTAGGATTTTCCATATGTCCTCCAACATTGCAAACATATCACTTGTTGGAAAGTGAAATATTCTAGTGTTGTTATGCCATATCTCAACCAGTGTAGTTAATAGAGGCCTATCTACTTGGATATATAGCATCTAAGTGATGTATGATAAAATTGTAGCCTCCAGCACCCTAAACTCATACTTAGTAAACCATGTTATCTACTCTAAATCCCTTAGCATCCACTCTCATGTCACTAATATTGGTAATACATCCTACAAAAATATATCACATTAGCACAATGTTATCCTACATATCAACATAAAACCCATCTAAATCTAATAAAGAAAGTAAAAACAAATCTCCTTCATTTAATTTTTTTTTAAATAATCAATGCATGTCTATTTTTTTAATAAATTTAACCCATTTTCTCCACACCTTATCAATTTATCAACCTATCTCAACATTTTTGTTATTCATTTCCTTAATTTCATAACTACATATTGCAATTTTGCAATTTCCCTAACCTATCTCCTCCCCAATTATTTTACTCTTCTATTTGATGAATTCGCTACTCATTTTCATAATTTTGAAACTATGAAATGTTAATTTTCAAATCTCTAATTCATTTTCTAATGGATAATATTTTACCCTAACTAATGATTTCACTTTTAGGTTTGATGATTTCATGATTCCCATCAATAATTTCACAACTTTCATTGCCGAATTCTAAGTGATAATCATGAATTTGTTTGGATCAAATATAAATTATAATTGATACATCAAAATCAAAGAGATATGGATCAAAATTTAACTCATTGGAATCCCACTCCTCTTCTATCTTTGATGTATCCTCATACGTTCACTGTAGTATTGGTGAAGAGGGATATGGTCTATCTTCTTTAGGTAGTCAAAGAACAAGTCACACAATCACTAATATTATCAAATCACTCTATAAATCCAATTTCACAAATGAATTTCTTAATCTACCTCCTTTTATTCATACTCTACCCACCCCAATTCAAATATTTTTACCACATCTCTTCATTTTATTCATTTTTCATCAGTTTCTCTTAAAATTTTAGGACAACCTTAATTCAAATGCTATGAATCTATATCAATTACTTGTAAACTATCACCTTCATAAAATTTTAATTCTAATTTGAAAATATTTTTGTTTTGTATTTAGATATGTAGCTTACCATCACTAGGATATATCATTCCCACATCCGTTCACGTGACCCTTGAGTCAAGATCACCAACTAAGCATGCATTCTTAAAATGGTAAATATTCTTTTTAAGATTATTTATCTAGTTTTCAACACTAGGGTAAATTTATTTACACATGCCTTACTCTTACAAGTTTGATATGGTTTGAATAATTTTATTTCTTGATGGCCTTCCTCATTTAATCATTTTACCCTTTCATTATTTTCGAGTGATTGTTCATTTTATCACATAAAACCTCAATGGGGTATCATCACATTCATTATCATTCATATGGGGTAATTATTTATTCTCAATCATCAATGCTCTAATTATTCTACTATTATTTAAAATAGTATTACTTCACAACACCATTTCAAAGATGGGAAAATGTAGACACCTAAATTACATTTAGTGTTAAAATGAACCTATTAACACTAATTCTTCTTCAACAAGTTTAAATTTAAATTCATGTCATTTTCTTCCTTTTTCAAATAATTAAATAATTCAAATTTAATTAAATATGAACACTTTAAATCAAAATTAATTATTAAATACACATTTTCCACCTCAACCAAACATCATTCACCTTTATCTCCATCACATGTTGACTCACTCAACCAATCCCATAGCTTCCTCAACTACCCTCAAGTCATCTCTTGATATGTCAAATAACTTCACCTATTCTTGAAGACTCGACTAACCATCTCCCTATTTCTCTCAACCATTTGAATTGGCCATTATACTCATAGATGAGGATTCATTCTCCACCTTAGATTATTTAAATAATTTAAAATATTTAAATAGTCTTCCACTACTTGATCTATCTTCTAAAAACCTATAAATAGGCATGAAACCCATCACTTTCATCTATCCACCTTCAAGCTAAAAAAGTGCTATCAAAATTATAAGAGACTATAAAGCAAATCAAATCCATCAAGAGTGAACTTGCTTATCAAAACACTACCCATTCCCCATTTAAATTGGAAAAAGGATTGAATGTCCACACTCCATACAAAGAGAAAATCTATCATTGATTGCACAATGGAAACGGTGATAAACTTGGCATATATTTGTAAGTATTTATTTTGATAATTTAGTTTCTTCATTTTATTGTTTCTCTATCTTGATATTGTTTGAATTTAGATTAGGATTAATATCATTTGATTTTCTTAGTTTAGTTGCATCTATATTTCCTTCATACAATGTATAACACATCCATCTAGATTAGATCCTCCAAGAGAGTACTAAAGACTAAAGCTCTTTCTTTGAAAACTATAAAAACATTACTTTCATAATAAAATGAAATTGAAAAAAAAATGAAGAAAAACTAGTAGTGTAATATGCTCCCCTATCTCAATCAACATGAAATTTAATAGAATGTTAGTAAAAAATAATCCAATATAATCAACCTTTTTGGTAATAATTGATGAATAAAATAAAACAACCTATTATTAGAGATAAAAATAGAGGTTGCCTAGTATGAAAAACACTACTAGGTTTACTATTTAAGGATGAAGACAAGCATTACTTGTAATTACATACACCATTATATACCATTAAATTTTAGGAAAATCCTAATTTTTTTATAGATGTGTTAATAAATGATAAATATCACTAATTTTAAATAATTTATAACCCTAACATAGTAGCTAATCCATTATAAAAATTCATAAATATTGATCAAAGAGTGAGTTTTACCTAGATATGCTCTTTTCATTATTGTAAACTTGGTAAAAACTCAATAACTATGAAAAACTATTAAAAAATAATTGATTTCTATTGTCATAATTTAATGATAATCAAAGGTTAAATAAGGGTATTTATTTCTCAATGCATAGATGAAAACTAATATATTATGGAGGTACATTTTGATATCAATATATATAGTATTTAGTATAAATTATTAGTTTGAAGTTGTGAATACAATAGGCCTAGTTAATGTTATAACATCTATAAAAAATAAAATATACATGTCTAAATAGTGCACAGTTATGCAAGGGAGGGAGTACACTTGGCTAAACATATAATTGAATGCTTTGATTGATGCATTTTTGTGAATCTTATGTAATTTCCCCTCCTCTTGAATGATACATTTGTAGAAGACTATTTGCCTATTTCATTCCTATAGAATAATTTGGGTGATGTAAGGGAATATCAGTGTGGGTCACTATTCACTAGTTTCTATTCACTGGCACTATTTGTAGATCACTATTCACTATCACTATTTATGGTGATGTGGTAGGTGATGTAGGTGATGATGAAGAAGAGGAAGTGGCTTTTAGATGAGGTGGCAAAGCCCACAAGAGAATCTCACATGGGGTCAAGGGCATGTGCATGGATTAGGGCATACCACTTCACTTAAGTGACAAATTTAATTACTTTATTGACCACATGATTTTTTACTTGGTGGAAAAAGGCAAAAGGATAATAATGTCACATTTCTTGTAGGATTCATGATGTGGGTGTGTGGAGAAGTCAAAAAGGAGGTTGGGGACTTCATTTGAGGCATGTGGGCATATGGGTGAATGATGACAAGTTCCCATCATTGATTCCCCTTAACATGGTTTAGAGAGGATTCATTATGAAATAATGATAAAGGGAGATGATTTTGTGTAAAGTGAGGAGTTACTTTTGACTCTTGTACATGGTGACAAGCTGTCACTATTAGCAAATTATCCCCCCATGAGGAGTGTTATGCCCCATTTTCTCTCTTTTCACTATTCTTCTCTTTCTTCATCTCCTTTGTAAAATGTTATATTATCATTTCCTTCCCTTGCAAATGCATATTTTTCTATTACAACCATTTTCTCTACAAGTTTGATGGACTTGTGCTTCAGCTTTAAGATTTAAAGATGAAACCCCTTGGGTGTTTGGTGATCAGTAGATGTAAACCCATTGGTTGTTGAATCAGAGACTGGAAAACCTTTGGTTCTTGAGGGTGATCTCATTCATAGGTTACAATAGATATTCATGAAGATACAAATTCAACATGGTTTGTTTTAGTTCATAGTAGTATATCAATGTGTTGTTATGTGGAGTTTCATTAATTTGTAAATTTGTAAGTGTGTTTGTAAGATTAATGTAATGGTTGTTGTTAAATAATATTCATATTTATGTATATTTTTCTTGGGTTGGAAATATTTACATTTGGAATCATAATAAAATTTATAATTTATTAATATATCCTAAAAGGGATATTTTAGTGGCATCAAATTTTGTAATTTTGCCAGTCTGTAGGTCTTTTGTTGTGTGATGTTTCCTAGTAAAAGGGACATAAAAAATTAGAAAAGAGATAAAAGGAAATTTTAATAATAATAAACAATGGAGGATAGGGAATATACTAGAGACTCTGATGTAGAAAGAAAGATTGATAAGATGGTGCAAGGGTAAAAGCATTTTTTTTGACATGTTTGTCCAATTGTTGTAGTTGATATAGAACAAGCCTACCAATAATTGTAAAAAGGGAGAAGCTAGCACCTCTAAATCAAAAAATATGTAAAAATTACTATAGGTGTAATATTAAAATCTAGGAGTAGGGTTCATTAATAGACACCTAAATCTAAAGTTCATTTAGAGAGAAGAAGTACCTCCAGAAGAAGAGACTACACTCCCAAAAGAAGTTTCTCATTACTATGAAGAATATAGATCACTTCCTACTAAGATCTGAGAAGCCATGACATTGAAAAATTAAATATCCATGAGAAATATAAAAGGTACAACAAGGCATGAGGCCATATTTCAGTCAAAACCAAAGGATTTGGAGCATACGCTAGGTACAATAAATATTTCTACTTTTAATGGATCTAATAAATGTATTTCTAGAACATGGTTATAGTAATTGGACACCTACTTGTCTCTTAATCCAATAGTAGAGGAGGAAGATATCAAGTTTTCCACCCTTCATATTGATGGTGTTTCACATGATTGGTGGTACCATGGCTTAATCTCTTGGAATCATGATCAAAAAGAATCATATGATGAATTTTGTAAAAGGTTGATTAAAATATTCAATAGAATGGATCTTTAAGAATAATTTATAGAGTTGGCTCATCTCAAGCAAAGAGGTAATGTCGATGAATATGTTTCTAATTTTCAAAAATTATCTATCATGGTAACTGATATTTTAGAGATGAGGCTCATGGATCTTTTTATAGAAGGATTTTCTAAGCATCTCAAGCTTCTTGTGAAGGCATTTAACCCTTACCCATTGTAAGAAGCTATCAAAAAGGCATTTGATTTGGAGACTTTTGTACCTTTAAATCCCTCACTTTAGAAAAAGTCTAAAGGAAACTTCTAAAATAAGTTTATGGCTACTCTGACATAAAAATATGCACCTTTATACGTGCATAAGAAGAGGGAGATGAGACTAAGAACGAGCTTAGGAGGAAGAAATTTTGTTTCACTTAAAAATATCCCTAGACTCCTTAACACAAATACCTTGGGAGAGGTAAGGTACATTATATAGAGGTCACTTCTGATTATGAGGAGGATGAGGTGAAGGTAGATTCCAACTTAGATAATGATCAAGAAGAGGCTAATATAGAGCATGAAGAGAATACTACAAGAGAACCTATGGCATGAATTATTGATTTTCTTTTAGGATCCCCTAGATATCACCCTTTCAGGGTGAAAATGGTATTACAAAGACACCATGTTACAATGTTGATTGATAGTGGGGAAATACATAATTTCATAGATGAAGGCCAGGTGAAGAAAAGGGATCTTTAGGTATAGGAGTTTTTAAGATTTAATGTTATGTTTTTTGATGGATTTACCATGAGCTACAGGAAGAATATTTCTTAGCAAAGTATTACCTTGGGTAATCATCAAGTGTTGACTAATTTTTATGTTATAGGAATTGGGGAGATAGACATGGTTCTTGGTATTCAATGGTTGAACTCCCTTGGGAAATATTCTCATAAATTTTAGATTATGAATCTCTAATTTAGGCGTGAAATAAAAAAAATGTTGTTCTTTAAGAAATGTATAATGGAGAATATAATCTAGCTTCTAAAAAAAGAATGGAGGCAATATTCTGGCATAGAGATGTGGCTTGGACAACCCATTATTTGATCTCTCCACACACCCCTAATAATAGGTAAGATTAGTATCATGTGGATATCCAATCTATATTAGATAATCATAGTGTGTTTTTTAGTGGTATTCTTCCTAGTATACCACCCGATAGGGGTTTTGAGCAAGTGATAGAGATAGAAGAGGGATCTAAGCCCATTATCATGACTCTTTATCATCGTCCTAAGAGATTCGAAAAGGAAATTAATAAATTAATCAAGTAATTATTGGATATGGGTCATATAATGCCTAGCATGAGTCCTTTTGCATCTTCAATTGTTTTAGTGAAGAAGAAGGACAAGACCATGTGAATGTGCATTAATATTGTGCACTCAATAAGAAGACTATAAAGAATAGGTACCTGATTCCTAAGATTGATAAGTTGTTAGCTAAGCTACATGGGGATATGTATTTTTTGAATATTTATCTTTGCTTGGGGTATCATTAGATTTAAGGTCCATGAGCAGGATATACATGAGATGAACTTTAAATGTCATTATGGCCATTACAAGTTTTTGGTCATGACTTTTGGTTTGACCAATGCTCCTGCTACCTTCTAGTCTTGCATGAACCACATCTTCAAAAACTATCTAAGGAAGTTTTTACTAATATTTTTATATAATATTATGATATACAATAGGACATGGGAAGACCACCTCAAGCATATTGATGAGGTTTTGGGTATTATGGATACATAGTCTTTATTTGTAAAAGCTTCTACGTGTGACTTTGGCATGATAGAGATCCTTTATTTTGAGCATGTGATTAGTACTGATAGAGTGAAGTTTCATCAAGAGAAGATCTAGGCCATCCTAGAATGGCCACACCTAAAGACATTAAAATATTTGAGGGGATTTTTTGACCTTTGAAGTTAATAGAGGATGTTTATAAAGGGGTTTTCTCAATTGGATAAACCTCTTACAAATATCACTAACAAAGGATCTTTCAAGTCTATAGATAAGGATCAGCTCACATTCAATAATCCCTTTGTTTTGGAGTATGATGCATCAGGTGCAGGGGTAAGCACCATGATTATGCATAATAGGCACCCCATTACCTATGAGAGTAGTAAGATCCATGATGTGGAGATATTTTACTCCACCTATCATAAGTATATACTTGCCATCATGCATGCCTTGGTAAAGTTCAAGTAGTATTTGGTAGGTTGATAATTTGTTGTTAGAACAGATCATAATATCTTGAAATATTTCTTGGAGCAAAAGGATCTAAATGAGAGACAACAAAATTGGGTACACAAAAATCAAGCTTATGATTTTGATATTGTATCCCTTTCCAAGAAACCCACTTTGTGTTTAATGACTTAGATTTAAGTTGATTTGAAGGTTCATCTCTTGGCAGAATGAAAAGTACAAGGTGGTAGATGATGGATGGTAGGACTTAAGATGACAAGTACAAGGTGGTAGATGATCTCATCTACTACAAAGACAAAATTTATTTGGTGCCTAAATCAATAATGAAGGAGAAATATTTTAGGACCAGTCATGATGCACCTCTTGCAGGACATTGGGGTTGTTTCAAAACTTACAGATAGGTCAGAGAGTGTATGACTTGTCAAGAGAATAAGTCTAAGCATAACTTCCCATCAGGATTATTTCAGCCATTGCCTATCCCTAATCAAAAGTGGGAGAGTATATTCATGGATTTTATTCTAGGTTTAACTAAGGTGGAGGGAAAAAATTGCATCTTTGTGGTAGTTTATAGGTTGACCAATTATGCACATTTATTTGCCATATTTTATGACTACATGACACCTCAGGTTACAGAGTTGTTCTTTAGAGAGGTTTTCAAATTCCATGGATTACCAAATAATATTATCAATGATCAAGATATAAATTTTCATTAGTATATTTTAGAAAGAGATATTCAAACTAGTTGGCATGAAATTAACCTTGAGCATGAGTTACCACCCCTAAATGGATGGTCAGAGAGAGAGTGTGTGAAAAAATGGATGGAAGGATATTTGTGTAATTATGATGTAAGGAAGTAAATGGGTTGGATAAGGTGGTTATATTTGGGTGAGTATTATTATAATACCACACATCACATATTGATTGGTATGACTCTTTCCTTAACACTATATGGGTATGATATTATAACTTTTGCAGACTTAGCATTTGATGACAAAAGGGCTCCTAAGGCCAAGGATTAGATTCAGGAGAGTCATGAAATCCTTAAGTCACTTAAGGATAATCTTCATCATGCCTAGGATCAACATAATATTTATATGGATAGACACAGAGTTAAGAGGAGTTTTGAGATTGGAAAATTTGTTTTCTTGCACCTATAGCCATATAGATAATAAACATTAAACAAGAGTGGAGTAGAGAAGATTGAGCCTCACTTATATGGGCCTTACATAATTTTGTAGAGATTTGGTGAGGTGGAATATTAATTGGAGTTACCAGAGAGTAGCAGGATTCATAATATATTTCATGTTTCTTGACTCAAAAAGGCACTTGAGCAAAATATCATGACATCTCATGAGCTAACACTATTGGATGAGGAGGGCAGATTGGTCTTAGTTCTTGATGCTATCTTGGATACCAGAGAGAGGAGGTTGAGGAGTAGAGTGCTCAAAGAATACTTCATCAAATGGAAGGAATTGTGCTTAGAAGATGTTATTTAGGAGGAAGAGTAGATTGTTCAGCATCCAAATTTGTAATTGCTTATGGGCAAGTAATTTTGTGAAGGGAGGATTATAATGTCCTTTCATCTCAAATGAGACCTTTGTAGAATACTATTAGCCTATTTTATTCCTATAGGATAATTCAAGTGATGTAAGGGAATATTAGTGTGGGTCACTATTCACTAACACTATTCATAGGTCACTATTCACTATCACTATTCATGATGATGTGGTAGGTGATGTAGGTGATGATACAACAAAGGAGGTAACTTGTGGATAAGGTGGTATGGCCCATGGGATAATCTCACATAGGTTTAAGGGCATGTGCATGGAGTGGGGTGTACCACTCCACTTGAGAGATAAATTTAATTACTTTATTGACCACATGATTTTATTCTTGGTGGGAAAAGGAACAATGAGAAGAATGGCACATTTCTTGTAGGCTTCATGATGTGGGTGTGTGGAGAAGTCAAAAAGGAGGTTGGGGACTTTCTTTGAGGCATGTGGGCACATGGGTGAATGATGACAAGTTCCCATCATTGATTCCCCTTCACGTGGGTGAGAGAGGCTTTATTATGAAATCATGAGAGAGGGAGATGATTTTGTCTAAAGTGGGGAGTTACTTTTGACTCTTGCACATGGTGATAAGTTATCATTATTAGAAAATTATCCCCCCATGAGGATTGTTTCACCCCATTTTCTCTTTCTTCAATATTCCTCTCTTTCTTCCTCCCCTTTGTAGAATGTTATATCAGCATTTACTTCCCTTAGGAATGCATCTTTTTCCATTATAACCATTTTACCAACAGGTTTGATGCACTTATGCATTAGCTTTAGAATTCAAGAATGAAACCCCTTGGGTGCTAGGTGATCAATAGATGGCAACCCATTGGTTAGTGAATTAGAAGACAAAAACCCTTTGGTTCTTGAGGGTGATCTCATTCAAAGGTTATAATTGAGCTTCATGAAGATATAGATTCAACATCATTTGTTGTAGTTCATAATAGTATATCATTGTCTTGTTGTGTGGAGCTTTATTGTCTTGAAATATTTGTACGTGTGTACAAAATATTAATGTAATGGTTATTGTTCAGTAATATTTAGGTTTATGTGTATGTTGTTTGAATTTGAAATATTTTCATTTGGAATCATAATAAAATTTAGATTTTATTAATATATCTAGAAAGGGATATTTCATCTTGAGATATTTTCCCATATTTTATTGATTGAATTTTTGAATGTTGAGTTTCTTTGGATTTAATATTAGTTCTTAAATGCCAAGCTAAATCTCAAACTTAATCAAATGGTCCACATGGTTGTATAGAGTATTTATTTTATTTATTTGGTTTTTCCTTTGCTAAATCACTTTCAACATTGAACATTTTAATAAGATGCCTAGTGAAATATGTAAAATACACTCAATTTTTTTGGTGGACCATATGGCCATCAAATTTAGTCTTTGGTTTGAGTTGTGTTTTAACATTGTTTATTGTTGTAGACCCTCATACATTTTTTATCTTGGGATTCAAAAACAAACAAACATAATCTAAATGCTTTGGACTTATTTATGATAATGTCTAACATGTAATAAAATATAACCTTGGCCATATGTTAATCCATGATGGAAAACATGTTCTTAATTCCAAGTCTAAACTACACTACCTAAACAAATCAAAGAAACTTCACAATGTTAAATAATCTAAATCCATTTGATATATAATTTTTAACACTTGATTCAATACTTCTACAATGGCCCTAGACATTACTATGTTCAAAATTCACTATTAGAATAACTATGTGATACTTATGTTTAATTTATTCTATACTAAATTTAACACTAATGTAACATACATTCTTAAAATTAACACATTATTATTTTATCTAATATAATTTCTTTCTTAAACATAATTTTTTTATTGATTGTGTAAACGTAAATAATCCTTGTGGTGCATTTAGTTACATGTGTATGTTCATATTCTATTTTTACCTTATTAAAAAATATTACAATAATTATAAAAATTACATTAGCATTGAAAGGAATGAAAAATAGAGCATTCCAAACCGTAAAAATCTAAGGTGCTAACAACAAAATATCAAAAATATAATTTTAAAAGATAGACTTACAAATCAATATGTAGAACAAATAGAAATATAATATATTATATCTCTAAAATGATCCATACAAGTACAAGGAAAGTGTCTTGCATATATAGGCAAAAAAGATCTATCATAGCCATAAGATCAAGCTAAGAGATAATATAGGGATAGAAAGCCACTATACCTAAATAGAAAAATATTTAATATCTACACCTAAGTGAGTGGGAAAAACTAAATAGTGCTTAACTTAATAAAGAATCTAGGGAACATTGGCTAAGGTAAATAGCATACTCTAAGACCCCCTCTTAAGTGAAGTTAGGTGCCAAAAATAAATTGGCATATCCATAGTATGAGTCCTAAAATAAATACATAAACAAGTACTCATTTAAAATATATCCAACAAGAGATGAATAAGGAATATGTCCTCACAAACACCCCCAATGGACAAATTCTTAATTTTGAAATCCCAAGCATGCCATGCAACTCAAGGTAATGAGGTGATGCAAAAGGCTTCATAAAGATGTTGGCAACTTGCTACTTGGTTAGAATGTACTCCAAAATAAGAATTTTATCCTAAATGTGATGACAAATTAAGTGCATGTTAATCTCAATATGCTTGAGATGTTGGTATGTAATAGGGTTATATTAAATATGAATTTCACTTTAGTTGTCACACTAAAGTACAATAGGTAAATCATGTGTGAAGATAAAATCTATCAATAACTATCAAAGCTAAAGAACCTATTAACTCATTTTGATTATTTCCCTATACTCTACCTCTGCATATGAAAGTGCAATAGCCTAATACTTTTTGTAAGCCCAAACAAATGGAGAAGAACTAAGACAAAAAAATGGTGCCATAAGTGGAATTCATGTCATCAATAGAACCTATCTAATCTGAATTATTATAGCCAACCAAATAATTAGATCTTCTGGTGTAGTGTAATCCAAAGTGGTAAGTGCCTTACATATATTACAAAATCCTTTTGGTAACCAACTGGTGATTATTATTATGAGTATCATGTTCAAACCAAGATATAATCCCAATTTTAAAATAAATATCAGGGTGAGTATGGGTCAAGCACATAATACTTCCAAAAAACTACCTATATAATGAAGGATCACAAAGAGGAGTAGTCTAGGTAGAAGTGAGAGTGACCCTAGATAATAAATGAGAGGGACTTGGATTATAAGTATCAATCCCAAAATGTTAAATAAGCTCAAGGGTGTACTTATGATAACTCAAATGAATCCCTAAATCTAACCGATAAATTTTCAAACCAACAAAAAAGTGTAAAATATTGAGATCTATCATATCAAACTAGCCCAAAAGAGCCTATTGAATAGCATGAATCTGAGACGAAGAGTTGATTATAAGAAGCAAATAATCAAAATATAAAACTAACATAATAATATCCTCTCTAACATGTATATATATTTTAGGATCTGAATGGCAGTGAAAAAAGCCAATAGAATAAAATAATCCATCTTCTCATACTAGGCTTGAGGGGCCTGTTAGAGACCATAGAGAGACCTTTAAAGTATACAAACAAGAGAAGAATCATGAACTAGACTAGCACATTACTCCATGTATATTTCCTCCTAAAATATTTGTGTAATCAGGCACTCTTTATGTCCATCTGGTGCATTGTCCAACACTACAATACAAAAAGAGAAAAAATAAGGTGCATAGAATATATCTTGGCAATGGGGGAAAAAGTCTCAAAGTAATCAATACCTTTGACTTGTGAAAATCCTTTGAAAAAATTTGAGCTTATACATATCAATGGACCCATCAACTACATATTTGGTTTGGTATATCCACTTGTATCTCACCAAATTTCTTCCCTTAGGAAGAGAGATGAGATCCCAAGTATGATTTTTCATCACAAAAGAATACTCATCAATACATCATCCCACTATTATATCCCATGATCCTATGAAAAATTTTATGGATCTCCATAAAATGCTTGACACAAAAGTCTAGATCCTATAGAATATGCATTATGATGTTTAGTGAGTGTAAGATCCTTTATGAAAGGTGTTACCTCAAAAATTGTAGTATGATCCCAGTTAGAGATAGTGGGAACATGATCCTCATCTAAGTCTTCATACATAACCTCCTCATTGGCCTATTGAATTGTCTCCTCAAAGAAGGTATCCTCAAGATGAAGTGAAGAATCATCAATGAATGAGAGTAAAGAATAAGAATAAAACATGGAAAATTTTGAAGAATCATGAGAAGATAAACACTCATCAAACTGAACATGTGTTTGAAAATGAACATCATGAATATCAATGTCAAAAAATCAATAAAATCTTATGTACTCATAATATTCTATAAAGATCAAGGGTTTTTTTTTCTTATCCAAGGGTTTCTTTTTCTTCTTTTGTATAAAATCCCAAACATGGATCCCAAAAAATATTAACAAAGGTTCCTAGAAAAGCCTTTAGAACATACTAATATAGGTATAAAATGCACATGAAGTAATGAAAGTAAACATTTTATAGAAATTCAAACTAAATAGATTCATTAATAGATAAAACATAAAGATGCACAAATAAAGGTAGGTTTATTAGAATTTGAACAGTCAATAAAAACTCGTATGATTAATAGATCAAAGCAAACAAAGTACTCACTATGAAAAAAAAAATGATAAATGATACATAGGAAAACCATTCAACAACAATATGTATTAATATCTATCACATCAAAACCATATCCACATAAAATTCAACATTATATATAGAATTATATAAAGTGTTGTCTCTTCATATTCTATCTTTCCATTATGCCCAAAAAGAGTGACTCTTCACATTATGAATTATATTATTGTACTTAAAAACGCTGAATACATATAAAAAGATTATACAAAATAAAAAATAGTAAAAGTCACCCACATGTCAATCAAATATACTCTATTATTTTTTAGCCATGTTCTACACTCAACACTTCCGTATACTTAAATATTTATCTCAACTTGAAACAAATCCATAACAAAGGATCTTGATCTGAAGATAGAGTCGAGGAATTGAACTAGAAACAAAATTCATGGTTATCACTCTAGGTGTAATTTACTTGTTTTCACCCTTTGTGCACTACTTATCCACCCTTTCAAGTTTTCAACTAAGTAGCATAATAACATACTACCATTTCATGTTTTTAGTAAACTAACTTAAATAGGTAGCCACCCTTTATGAATTTTTAACTAATCTAGCCTCACTCCTAATGCTTAATGTCATCCTAAAAAATTTAGCCAAAAAGTTAAGAAAACTACAAAATTAAAAATTCATAGTACCTACTAGATAGGTGGTGGCATGATTTGGGTTGGATGCACATCAGGTTATTATGATGATAGTTTTTTGAGAGAAGTGGATGAATCACTTTATTCTGTAAAAACTACTAGTGGATGTTGTTATGGTTATTTGATGGATGATTGCATGCTTGTGGAATTCTTCTTTTATTGAATTATTTATTACAAATGTTGAGGGGGAATTAATTACAATTCATTATAAAGTTATGAAATGAATGGATTGAGTTGAGACAAATGTTTATTTAACAAATTTTAGTTAGTCATCACTTCTTGCATCATGGTTATAAATGTGCATAGTGGGAATTGAGTCAACATCAGGGTCTAAATGTATTCATCTTCTATGATGGTGATGTGTTCATAGAATTTAATGTTTTGATCTAAATATTCTAGGACAATACCTTCAATCAATCTGCATGCTTTAATGTATGCAAATGAGTTGCACAGAATCTTAGTTTACCATGTTTACAGTTTTTGCATGGCCCCATCCCTTGAATCAAACAACTACTTGAATTCTTTATTTATTGATGTAGGGTTATCAATATGATCCTCCATCATAGCTTTGGCCTTCTCTACCTTTTCAAAATTTGGTTTAATTTCACACAATGAATTATTCAACCGTTGCTTCTAAATTCAACATATCTTACTCTATTTGTTTTACTTAGAGTGTAATTGTATCTAGAACCTGTTCATACTCCAAAGCTCATAGCTCATCTTTATTTTTGATTTGATATTTTTTCCTTGTGTTCAAAACATTTTTAGTTTGTGCACATCTAACCAATCTTTAATTAATTACACCAAAATAGTTCAGAATTGCTTTTATTCAAAAATAACTTGGTCACCTAGGACTTGGGTAACTACTGTAGGGCAGTTGGTCTCAATGATTTGGCATGCATTGGTGAATTGAAGGATTATATATGCATTGTCTTCTCATAAATACAAGACTTACTACTCCAAGGTAAAATAATTATATACTATTGATTCTTTTAAATCATTTGCACCTTCAATTTGTATAGTTAGTGGTAATTTAGAAACATCCAAAGATGTTTCTTGCATAGTTATAGCCAGAGACATCGATGTTATCACCATTATTTTAGGGTTCATCATGAACTACACTAAAGGAAGATAAAAATTGGTGCATCAGGTGGATGATTTGGGAACATCCCATAGCAATTAGATAGTGAATTATGGTGTTATATGAGAAGCCTCATCTTGTGCACCTCCTTGCATCATAAGTGTTGGTTACATTGTGCTCTTTGATTAATGCTTAGACTTTGCCTTTGCCTTCACTTTAGCTTTTGATTTAGCTTCAACATGAGCCTTATATTTATCTTCCACTTTATCATTAGCCTTGGGTTATACCTCATCTTTTGATTTAGATTTTTCTTCAGTCGTAACCTTAGTTTATACTACAGTCTTGGCTTTGGCTTTAACTTCCTTCTCTTTAGCTTCTCAATTATCTTTTTTCTCCTCCTAATACTTTATAATTATCAATGCTTCCTCTTTATTATTATACACATCATATGATTATTATTGTTTCCTTAATTATTCTTCTTGTTATTTCTTCTTTGCCTCTAATTATTTGACTCTCTTATTTTGAGCCTCTACTTCTTTATAATGTTTCTTTTTAGCCTCTAATTCTTTGACTCTTTTATTTTGAGTCTCTACTTCTTCAACTTTCTACCTATGTTCTTCCTTTTTATCCTAACATTTATAATGATCCTCTTCATTTTTAGACTTTTTATTTGACTCTTGCTTACTTTTCTTTTTCTCTTCCTTCTCCTTTCTTATAACCTCCTTTTACACATCTAATGGATCCTATTGTTACTGTGCAACTTTGTGTTGTGGCTTTGACTATGGAAAGTTGTTTTCTTTAGGTGATTCCATGGGGGTTGATGAATTTAGCAATATAATTGACTATGAATCTTACAAATAGGATTATTCTAAAATATTTCCCTTCTGTGTATCTATCTTATTTATAGAAGTTATAGGTGGAGTGAGGCTCTTCTTTTGTCTCTTTGTAGACTAGACCTAAGGTTGTGGTTGTGCTTCATATGCTTGCTACATGCCACTCTCTTCTACTAGGCATATTAAAGACACCATTATTTCTATGAGTTTTAGAGATGGTTGAGCTATAGGATGTGTCTATCGTCTGTGCATCAAATTTAGTGTTGGATTTTCTTGTGTTAATACGTCTACTTCTTTCATAATAGAGGAACCTACATCTAGATTTGCTTAGAAAACTTTAGCATAAAACCATTTTTGAGATAATTATTGTCCTAAAATATCAATAATAATAGAATAATTAGTTTGGGTGACGTCCACCCATAAGCATTGTTTACCTGATAAGTGTGCACAAATTTCTAGAAAAATAATTATTTATCCTCTTCTTGTTTGTAAACATCATTGCCAATGTTTGTCATTATGGACTATAGAACTTCCTAATCTCCAAATCCTATATCTACCAAGTCAAATTCATCTAATACCTTTAGAATTTATTTGTTATTGAGTTAGGACTCTATGTGGTGTGCCCTCTTTTTAGGCAGTGATGATGAGGCTCATTGCACTGGTGCCTTCTTCTTTCCCTTGTCAATATGTGATGGGGATTTTATTAGTTGTGTTGTTACCTACGATTGAGCTTGTGTTTGGGTTTGAGGTTGTGGATAAGGTTTTACATGTTATTACACACTTGGGGGCATGCAACGTAAAGGTTGCACTGATCTAATAAATAAGGTTTTCTTTCTCAAAAATTCTACTTGTGCATCTAACATGGTGATGGAAAATGATAGTGGAGTTGTTTATTTAGGCAACTCATGCTATTTAATTTGGATACCATAGTGTAATTTATATAATTCATGTTATTCAAGATACTACATCACATCCTAGGATACCCTAGGGTGTGAATTAATCATGGCCTAGATCTCCAGCCACCACACATTGAATCTCCCCAATTTTTCATAGTATTTCCTTATTTTAGTCCACACAATGTTGGTGAATATAATATCAAGCCAAAAATATCTAGAAAGTTTGATTGGTCATTCTAATGATTTTCATTACATGAAGTACAGTATCAATACCAAACCTTTTTACTAGAATGCATGCACAATGTCAGTGAAGATTTTCTTAGTGTTCATTATGAGTTTAGAGGCCAAAAACTTAGGTTAATTAAAATCCTCATATATTCATATCATGTAATACATAATATCCACCACTCTTTTAGTTACCTACTTCACTTCATTATCTACCAAAACTGTTTGGTGATGCATTCAGCTAGGATGTGCACTAAAACATCTTTGATAGTATCAATGGGAATTCTTCTACCTGTCCTTGCATACTTTTCTTTGATGTTAGATTAAATAGGAGGTGATATACATTTATAAGTTAGAATAAAATTTCCTCATGCTATAAGCCTTATTACTCTTTCCATAGTCATAGGGTTGATGTATATGGTCACATATTGAGCTAAATAAATGGCACCTTTATTATATCAATTGAGGAAATTAAGCATTACCTCATCTAACTAGATAAACTTAAGCAATATGATTAGTCTCTCAACATCAAATGCTTAGTGGAGCTTTAATTACTAATGATCCTACATATACTGCTTTGTGTGCGTCATGGGGGAAAATGTAGCTTCAGTTGCATCTATGAAATCAAAGGGGCTTGGGTCATGATATCTAGTCTATCTAAGGCCTAGACCAATACCCATTTCCTCTTTATTATAAATTTATGAGTGGGATCAAAAATTGTACCCTATCCATGGTTGTTATTATAAACTATGTTAAACACTTTCTATGCTTCATCTGACATTGGTGTGAAATATGTGCACAAGAAGCTATTTTGGATGCAGATCACAAATTTCTAGGTTTTAGAAGTATCTAATGTATTTGTGTTGTCTATTCCTTCTATTATATTGCATTTTCCACTCAAATCCATCAATTCATCATGTATAAATGTGTTGATCTGAATGTGTACAATTGTATCTCCAAAATTTCTGTTACCCAAATATTGTTTGACATGATGATTACGATTCTACATCTAGATTGTTTGACACATCCATAGGTGGGTAGTTGATGTCATATGTCATGCTTTCATCTATCCACTTTATTTTATGGGCCATCTGCCAATCTACCACATGATTTGATTCATAAAAGATGTAATCCCTCAAGTTTAATCAATAATTATTTTGAATTCCATTCACCATCCTTTATTTATACCTATCGTGTTAGCACCCCATTCTTAAACTTAATTGATGACTATTGTATTTCAGCCGCTAGTTGTCCTTCCTTTTGGCTAACTCTGCATATTGATTTCACTATGTAATGTTGTCTATCTAAACTTTGTTCTGATGTGATATGATCAAAAATATCTCACTATAAAAACACACTAACCCTAAAAACAAATAGAAAACAAAATAGCATGAAATAAAATTCCTAACTATATGGTGCTACTCAATACACTCTCTCATTTACAATGATGCATGAAGAGATTAATGATGGTAAGGATTAAGCCTATAACTATTGATGCACCCTCATTACAAATATTTTAAAATAATTATACCCTATTGTGAAACATCCTGAATAATATAAGGTCATTTCCATCTTATGCTCAACTTTCCCAAAAATTATTTAAATTTGTTATCATAGATTAATATTGTTTATTTGGGATTTAATTCCTTATATTGTAATTTGTGATCATGCCATACTTTTTGACTTAAATTTTTGATCTCTTGAGTGCACTACGCACTTTCTATGTTTTCCTCCATCTTGACCAAATCCATCAATATTTTTTTCATGGATTCTTGATCGCCCAACCTCATAAACATTGCAATGCAAAAACTAGGAACAATGTATTCCATAGGCATGATTGCTCAAGATCATAAACCAACTAAAAGGGACTGAATCCTATCACACATTTAAATTTTGTCTTTTATGCCCAAACAATCATAGGAATGAAATCATCCCAATCATGCCTCTGAATATTTCATATCTTCATCAACATTTTACCCAATACTTTACTCAAAGCTTTAGATTGCCTATTTGCTTGAGGATGAAAGGTCATGCTCTTGTGGTGCAATATCATAAAATTCTCAATGAGAGTCTTGATTATGGTAATGATTAATTTAGTACCTCCTTCACTAACCAATTTAATTAGCCATCCAAACCTTGTTATGATATTCTTATATGAAAATTTAGCAACATCCTTCGTATTATAGTTTGGTGTCATAACAACTTCCACCCATTTCATGAAATAGTAAGTTGTAGTAATGATATATTATGCATGATTGCATTTTCTTGGTGGATTTATAGGCCATATAGAGTTGATTCCCCATTGTTAAAATGGTTGATTTAGTATTATTTGTACCAAGGGCATCTCATCACAGTGATTAGGGTTTCCCATTCTTTCACAAACATTGCATTATTTTGTCATCTTGTGTGCATCCTAAAATAAATTTAGTAAAGACTACTGTGAAATATATTCATCATAATAGCTTCTCCTAAAAAATAACTTATTACATATCATTTATGTCCTTTTTAAAGAAGTTTTGGTCACTCATGTTCTAAAGCTACTCTATGTAGCATATCATCCATTCTAATTTTACATATAAATCCATTACATAGCTATAAGGAAAGACTTGTGTAACCATTTTCTTTTCATCCCTTTCAACATAGTTAGTAAGCAACATTCATTATTATGTGAATTTCATGATGTCCTCCATGTTCTTAAGGATCATAGAGGCTCTAAACAAATGTGCATCTAGATATTCATCTTGTATTTCCTTTTATTATTCTCCATTTTGGATCTTACTAAAATGGTCTAGTCCCACATTATCTCAACCTAGATTCACAATAATTATAATTGAAATTCTTGAAATGTCATTATCCACCAAGAGATACATCCATTTAACATCATCTTTTTAATTAGGTATCATAATGCTTGGTGATCTATGAAAAACTCAAAAGGTGTGTCCAAAAGATAATGTCTAAAATTTTGTAAGGAAAACACCATAGCTAAGGCTTATCTTTATTTACTTGTATAAATTGTCTCTATTACTGATAGTTTTCTACCAATGAAGTGTAGGTGATGATCCAACCCACCATCCCCTAACTACACTCAAATAACTACTGTGATACAAAAAGTATCCACATGTACATGAAATGGCTTACTCCAATCAGGATAAACTAATATAGGAAATTTTACTAACCTTTGTTTGAGAACAATAGATGTTGTTTGGCATTTTTACATCCACTCAAAATTTGTATATTTGTATAATATTATCAGAGGTGTATATATTATTGTGTATTCTTTGATGAATTTTTTATAGTATCATGTATGACCTAGAAAGGTGTGAACCTCTATGCAACTAGTTAGAGGTGGCATCCCTACTATTTTTGTAATTCTATCTTGATCTACTTGGATTCTATCACTACAGATGATGTGACCAAGAAAAACATAGCAAGGTGTGAAAAATAAGCACTTATTTAGATTCAAAGTAATATGCATGGATCGATACCATTATAGCATTAAATATAGCTTCAACATATGCTCCTTAAATAAATAAAATACAACACAGTTGTCCAAATAGACTTCCATAAAATCATGGATGAAATATTTAAATTTAGTTACCATAGCCTTAAAAAAATTGTTAGATCATTCTTAAGACCAAAGGTCATTACCTTATATGTAAATTACCCATATTTCATTACAAAGGTTATTTTATCTTGGCCTTCTTCTATGATAGGAATCTGATGGTATCCTCTAAATCCATCTATGAACAAGTATACCTCATGACTTGTGATTGATTTGAGAACTTCGTCTATAAATAGTATTGGAGATGGATCATTAATGCATGTATCATTTAATGTGTAGTAGTCTGCAAAGAACTAACTATCATCATATTTATTTAGATACATAAACATAGGACCAACCCAATCTATCTTTTCATGTAGATAAATGATCCTTATTTCTTGCATGTGATCTGGCTTAACCTTTAATTTCATCTTCATGTTGGGATTTCATTTTTATGGGTGGTTTTTAATGTGTCTAGTGCACTCTTTAAATTAAATATGCATATACCCCAACAATATATCTACACCTTTCAATTTTATGAACTTATTTGAAAAGACATCTTGATAATCTCTTAGTATATGCAATGCCTTTAAAATCTCATGTTGTGCTCAGTAGTCTCCCATAATTACAAGTTTAAGCAGAAACTTTGTTCTAATATTTTATTCCATATTCTTTAGTAATTCTTGATATACTTTGTTTGATCCATTGGGTAGACCCTCTTGCATAGTTTGTTCCCTTTCCTATTCTAAAATTTTTATTTTTCATAGTCTTTCCTCTTCAACTTGTTCTGCACTTGAGAAACTTTTTGGCTTGGATTCTCACTCTAGTTTTAATGAGCCTTCTAAA
Source organism: Torreya grandis (assembly GCA_037957365.1). Lineage (NCBI taxonomy): Eukaryota > Viridiplantae > Streptophyta > Pinopsida > Cupressales > Taxaceae > Torreya > Torreya grandis. The sequence goes on along the minus strand of JARHVA010001734.1, from coordinate 2,704,040 downwards.
TTTATATCTCCATCATTATCACTAGATTTTTTTTATCTTATCTATAATTATATTATATGGTTTAAGAAGAGATTTCTCTTATTTACTATCCTTGTACTTATGAATCATTAAATTCAAATTTTGAGTTACTTCTTGTTGTGATGATGATTATATTGTATCTCTCAAATATTCTACTCAATCATAACATAGAAAAGTTTTAAAATTTTACAATGCATTGTGAGCCACTGGATTGTCATCTTCAGACATAAAAGTTTAAATAAATTCTTATCACATTTATCCCTAATGTTTATTATCCCTCCTATGATACTAATGCATATACCAGGTAATTTGAAGTGATGTTAGTGCATGGCTAAAAATGTGCACCCAATATATTAGTTTAACTCTTTGTGCAAACCACATATCTACACAATTACGAATGTGTAGCTCATAAAATTGGCCTTCTTGTAAAAATGGCCAATCTATTCTCATAGTAAATAGTAACTAAAATCATGCTTGAAAAAAATCACATGCTTTATCCCATTGTAACTCTTGTTCTATATTTACTACCCACCAAGTCATAGTAGTTCTCTTCAACACATAGTTGAGTGTGTTGACTCTTTGATCTATATATGATACATGGTGTTCCAACCTCAAGATAAATGGATTGAGATCCTCTATCACAAAATAATGTGGTAATTGGTGTTTTTGGTGAACACCATGCACAGATGTTGTATCTCATGATATCCCCTAGCTCAATTCAACATATGGGTGTCTAAGTCACCACTTATTAAAGATGTTATTTCCTAAGGTAAGTCACCCTCTGTAAAAGTTTCAATGTAATCCATTATTATTTCACATGTATTATATAGAAAATCTACCTCTAACTTAGTTAAATATCACGCATACAAAGAGGTATATCCTTCAATTTAAAACTAGAGATTTAGAGATTTTGTTATTATTGGCTTATAAATCGACTACATTATTATTTGCATTTGCATGTTTTGTTCTAGCTGTGGTTTCAAAGACTGACATTTTGTAGCTTATGGAGAATTTTTATTTATATCTATACTAAATTTAAACTAAGGGTTATCATCATAGGCATAAGGTGACTCTAGTTCCTTTGTAATCAAATAGGGATTTTGCTCTGATTTATTTAATGGTATGATAATTATAGTGCCTCCTTGATGAGCCTCTAATTTATTTTTCACTATATTGATAGTCATTTGACCATCATAATCCCATTTCTTACCAATCAAGATAGGATAATGAGTCTCATATGTTTTCATGTTAATGACCTCATAGACTTAACTCTAATCTCTACATATTTGAGGTGACCAATTGATTCTACCCTCCCATAGTTTATAACATTGAGAGTGATAGGACTATATCTCAAGTGTGGCCTACCAATATCATCCTAATTATATCTATAAATCATATTGATAGTACTTTCAAAATAAAATATTTCATTAATAATTTCATAACCTATGATCTCAATGTCCATTCAAAGTCAACATTTAATGGTTTCTTAGTTTTGACATACTATACCACCTTGTTGGTATGTTGTTGTCCTCATTGGGTGTACTCTAGGAAATTATGTAAGAGATTTTTAATATTATAGGAGATATCTTTATTTTGTAGAGGCTTGAGAATTTTTAACAAACTTGTCAATGCTATCACAACAACTTCCTACCTCATAATTCACACTATTTGGTTATACATTTGTAAAGCTATGGTTGTGGCATCTCCTTATAATGAGCTCTATTATTGTATGTCCTAAATGACCTACATATCTTGATATATCAAGGTCTTATCTATTATAAGATTAGGATATTTGGCTCATTGAACCTTCCTAATTCCATGGTTTTTTGGTATTTTCTAATAGAAGTAGTCCTTGTTATGTGCATTATTTTCTAGTAACTACTTGCATAAATGCATTTTCCTTAGACTACACATTTATCATATTCACATTACACACTATCTCTTCTTTCCTTTACTTCTCTAATACCAAGAAACCTTCATTTTCATGTTGTCCTTAAACTACATAATACACATAATATGTCTACCTCTAATGATTAGTGGGGCAATTTCATGCAAAATGATTATACTCACTACATAAATAACATTGGATGGCTTGGAGAGCTTGTTGATTATCATTATTATGACCACCTTGATATCCAAATTGCTATCCTCATCTATGTCCTCATCTATTTTTTCTAAAATACCTAATCATGTAACTACTACCTAATAAATCCTCTTTGTTATGTTTTTTATCCATTGTATCCATCATAGTGATGTTGAAGTGATGTTGAAGCCCAATTTGATTATTTTTGTTGACTCACATTGTTCCATGATGATTGATATCATTACTATGGTAATGATGGTATTTAGTTAGCCAAACTTTGGGGTTGATATTCATATTGAAGCAACAAGGACATTCATCTAGAACTACCTTGTGTTGCACTAGTCATCTCTACCTCTAAGTCTAGAATTCTTTGCTTCACAATGGGTAACTATTGTGCTACAAGTATGAATACATTTTTGTTGATATCTTCCTTAAATTTCTATAAAGATTGACAATTCTTCTAATCATGATTAGTAAATTTATAAACATTATAGTATAACTCTAAGATTTTTGAATGTACTATTATAATAGATGACATTTTGAGTTTGTGTGCCCTACTACTCTATAGGGTTCATAAAATTCTATCTTAATTTAAGGACAATCATTCCTATGATGCCCTTCTTAACCAAACTCTATACACCATAAGCCCAATTTAGATTTATCACTTTTGTTCATATCATCCATCCTTTCTAAGAAGAATCTATTTTTGCCTCAACTTTTGAGTCATCTACTAGGCAATATCCATAATCCTCAATTTGTTCCACTAACAAAATAACTTCTTGACCATCAACCTTAGGCAAGAATTTTGACTGCATAATGGCAAATCAAATTCTTGATCATAGCCCTTCTACAAACTAGGTATATTTTTTCTTATCCTCCATAATAAAATACATATTAATCATCACATATGATAGTCTATGATCATAATCCCATACATATTCTCGACTCTCTTATTGAATCTCTTTTAGGTCTTAAATCGTAACATCCCCATAGGGATTTACTATAATAATTCAATAAAAATAAATAAATTTTACATAACACTTAATATTTCATTAGATAATGTTAGTCCTTTAAATCATTAAGTAAATGATTCATTCCAACATGAATCCACCTACGCATTAAGGAACCATTTTTTATAGTGGTTATCCTTTTATAATTTTAGTGCTAGCTAGACAATGTAGTGCATATCTTATTACAACTAGCAAATGGTTAACTATCTCCTAGATTTTTAGAGCATCCTCTAGGATTGGAAAGATGTGATGACTACAATGCAAACTTCATGAGGTTATGGAGCCAGTGGGTATGATAACTAAGTTCCATCTCAGCACTCAGCATTTACCTTCTACCCTAGCAAAGATTCTCCCAAAGGCTATTTAAGGAGCTCAATCTAGATGAAGTGGAAAGATGAATAATTTTAATGGAGCTCTAGAAAAATAAATCCTCAATGGACATTTCTTCAGTAGCTTTTAGGGTTAGAAGAAATTTGGAAGCCATGAAGGCCCCTCTTGTAAGTGCCAAGGCTTGCCTATGAGCCTTTGGGTTGTTAAGTAGTATGAGTTGAGCATATGATCTATTATGAATATTATGAAATCTATACTCTATAATGAATTATAATTAATGAGAAAGACTATTGCATTAAATTTTACTCTATCTAGTTTATTTGTCCTTTTGAATTACTAAAGGAATGCATATGTAGGTAATTTTTTACTTTCAATAGAAATATGTTAATTATCAGTCATGTAATTTATTTGGTTTGCTTTGTTAATGGAGTCCCTATAATAAATGTTGACATCATAATAACTCTCTATAGAGAATGAGTATAGATTTTGTGACAAGTGTTCCTACCCTTGTTAGGAGCACATGTCGAGCATGAGTAATTTGAGTGAAAGTAGCCTTTTGACCCTTCAAACACCCGTATGACACTAAGCTTAGCCCATAAAAGGCTTGAGACAATGTACCTACCTAAATATTTTATCTAATTTCATAAGATCCCTTATTAAATCCTTGTGCCATGGCACAACTAGCCCAACACTAGCCTCGATTCCTTCTCATTTGTACTTTAGGTGAGCACATAAGGATTTTGCCTTATGTGGATTGATGTTGGTGCAATCGAGTGTTTAAATGTTGAGTGCAAAGGGAATATCCCATGATTGTGTCTGGTTGAAGTAAACCAAGAACTAACTAAGACAACTTTGTGCCCTCGTCTACAACATTTTGGTTCTATTGTTGGGACCCATGTTGAATTTTAATGCTATGATGGTGTGAAAGAATGATGTACCAACTTTCTCTATAAAACATCAAACATTGGATACAATATGTGGAAGATAGATTTACACTAAAGCATCTAACTTGCCAAGGACAAAAGCCAATAAAATTGGTTCAAAATAACCTATATGATCTTTCATATAAGGTATTTTTCTATGACTTACCTAAGCATGTGTACAAGTGGTTGGATACATATTCAACCCATGGAAGAAGTTATGGATAATTTTATGAGTGTATGAAGGAGCACCTAGAGAGGCATGAGACCCTAGATGTTACTTGGATTAGAGTATAAATAAATTATGTCAAGGAGATCTGAATAGCTACATAATTGATTTTTTAGTCTCAACATATTTATGCCCTTAGGAAGTGGAGTATCAATTTTTACACAACCCTAGAGGCACATTTGTGAAGTAATTTGATGCAGAGCTCAAAACACTAATGGTGGATTATGGTTTTAAAACTTTGGGGATGGAAGGATAAATTCCTTTTGTATATGAGAAGTATAAAGGATGAGAAGGGGATGTTTAGGTTAGGCATAATGGAAGGGGATGAGTAAATTGACACCCAAGAGCTCAAAAGACAAACCTACAAGAAGAGACAATGTTAAATGCTGGAAGATTTAGAACCTAGAAGTGCTGAGAGAACCTATAATAAGTGGGAAGGTCATGGGGAAGGATCTCTTGAAATACAGTATCTCAAGTATGATAAATATAATGAATCAATGAATTAAGCTCAAAACTTGTTAGGTGTGGAATTTTTTGGGTTCTTATAGGATTTGGTGACTCCATATATGCTTGACATGCCTACCTCCATTAAACTTATCATGTATGCTCATGTATTAGATCCCCACTTGAAGAAAGTATAGAAGTAATGATTGACTATGCTGATGACTTAGCTCTTAGACACTTTATAAACTTGGATTATAACTTTGTGATTAAACAGATTATTCCATACAAAGAGGTGAGTGTAACTACCTATAGACTATTGGGTGCTAGATAATCATAACAGAACTTGAATAAAATCATACCAACTAAACTAATGTTAGTAAAATAAGATGGAAAACAACCTACAATAAGTGGTCTAGTACCATAAATAAGTATCATACCACTAACAACATCAATTGCACCAGTAGTAATGATGGGACTAGTGCCTAACCTAGTGAGTGGAAGCATTGGAGGACCTCCACCAAGATAAGCACGAGAGGGATAGAAAGCCTCAAATACCAATTACCCCCATAACAAATATACTATGAAATCATTATGCACTGGCCAAAGTATGACTACATGAATAATTTCATAGAATATGTGCTAAAATGTGAACTATAATAGAGCACATGAGGTAAACCCAATTAGATCACAAGGCTACCTAGTTTATGACCACTTTATTTGATCATGCCCACATTTAGAATAGTAAATTTGATCATAACCAGTCAATGGTTTACTATGATACCTTGAAGGATTCATTCTTGAAATAATTTGACATTCCTAAGTTTGTAGAATAGAGCATCACCATGCTAAAAGAGATTACCCAAGGACTCTCAAAGAGTGTCCACCTATATGATGTAAGATTAAAAACTTTCCTATCAAAGCTTCCATATGATATTCACCCTTCCCATCATGCATAGTGGTTCATTAGGGGTTACTTGTGTCATTACAAAGAATACTTTCCATGAAGACTTTTATAGACCCCCACAAATCGCTTGAAGCAACACTTAGATCTGAAGAAATCAGAAGTGTAAATATAAATACCGGCCTATTTATGGAGGCATAGATTACATTAATGACCTCCTAAATCCAAAATATTATTGCTAACTCTTTGTATGATGCTCAAAGTCGACTATGGTGCATCAACTATGAATTAGAGGGCCATAATAGGACTAAATGCCCATAGAGGAATGTGCACACCCTAATACTAAGTTGTAACGTCTATTGAGAGGTGCATGACATATATAACTACCCTTTATTGCATTGTTCCAACCAAGTCAACACAACCATTTATTTTTGAGTGTGAGATGCCTATACCTATACCACTACTAATTATCGAATGACTAATGAAATGTATGAGAATATGGAAAGAGGCACATGGAAAGACATAGTATCAGTTATAGGGTAGGCTAAACAAGGTAATGAGGGATATGGCCAATAGAACATAGGAATTGGAATGTGATGAGGCACTAGATGGTGAGGTGAAGGATGCAGTGGTAAGATATTCCCACCATATTCATGTTATAAGTGTGGCTCGATAGAGAATTATCAACGCGATTACCCTAAACATTCCATGTCTGGGTATTTTTGAGGGTCTTATAAGGTCAAATAATGCCCTGACCTATATAAAAAGTTGACCCAAGGTAGGTATTGCATAGATAATAACACAAAAATGATCAAGCATGAACAAAAAATGGAGAAATGGACCCCAAAGTAATAATCAACATGCATAAAAATATTTAAGGTATAGGCAATTACTTATAGTGGATTCACCACTCAACCACCAATTGCACCAGTACCTAAATTATGTTTATAATATGAGGATAAGGGTCAAAATGAGTGCATAGTGTGGCTTGAACACAAAGCTACACCATACCTAGATCCAACATGATAGAAAAACATGTTATAATAGATTATGAGTGTCATCCAAAACCTATAAGGGGAGCTCTAATTAGTGTAAGACCTAGATGTGTAGGCTATTGCCTCTCATAAGAATCAAGATAGCCAAAAAACTAAGATACAAAAATTAACTAAGATCCTATACCTCCTGTAGACAAAGGGAATGTTTTCCCTATTGAATAAATTACTCTTGGGAAATGCGGGTCAAAATCAAGTTAAATTCATTGTGTCATTCATGGAGAAGGCATGAGAAGTTTGACATACACAAAATATTGAATATGACCAAGAAATCCTAGTGGATGCTACTATTGATGGATGGTCTGTCTATGAATTTCTTATAGATAGAGGCACTGAGGTCAACATATTGACCAAGAATGCTTGAGAAAAAATGGGTAGGCCAGCCTTGATACCTTCCCCTCATGTAATCTTCATGGTCAATAAGACATGGGCATAGCCTATCATAATTTTGAATAGTACCATTGTAGATATAATGGGCACTAAATTCTATACTAACTTTGAAGTGATTGAGTTAGTAAAGCAAGATAACTACCTGACATTGTTAGGAAGGCATAGTGTTATGAAAATAATGCAGATATACACTTCAAAAGGCACTACATGACATTTGAGAATGCAAAAGAGAGGGTAGTTATACCCTTCTCAAATGACCAAGGACCCCCTATGTCAAAAGCATGGACATCAAGGATGAGATCAACCACATCTATAACATCATGAAACAAGGCACCAAGACTCTAGACACAAATGATCATGGAATCCTCTCTTGGGAATATTGAAAGTCAACCTCGAACACCACTAATGTTTCTTTTGATTGATGGGTCAAGGAAGCATATGAGACCACTAGTCAAAGATACCACTTGGTGTATTGAAAGGCACATAAACTAGTAAGATTAGGCTAGGTACAGATCGAGCACACCTCTAAAAGATGGGTCCCTTATACCAAAATAGGGGAAAGGGAGTGATTAACCTTAGTAATGGAAAAATTTTAGTGGTCCCAAGATATAAAGGGAAGACTATGTTCATGACCTTGATTCATGTGTCCCAAAAGAGGTGGATAGAATGGATACACTAGTATAGACATTAAAGAGCAATGTTACTCATTGGTGAAAAGCCTAGATTTCCAACTTGGTAGGATGTAAAGGTAGATATTTATACCAGGTTTGGAAAGAGAAATGAGGACATGGAAATTTTAGACTCCTCTGATGACTCTAACCCTATCTCACATATACATTTGTGCAAAGAAATGAGGACTATATATGATTAAAATGCCCCAATGAATCTATGGGTGCACACCTTAAATAGGACATTGAATACTTAGGCAAGATCATGGTACATAGTCAATGAGACACATTATAAGATATCCAATTTGGATACCCTTAAGGAGTGGTTTGTTCACACCTCTTTTTCATTACAAAACCTTGAATTGATTGAGCCACTATAGGTAGTTCAAATTTTAGTGTTTGAGAACACTACAATATTGGAAGAGCACATAAAGGACATTTTTAACAAAAAAGGGTTAGTGTTCCCAACATTATTTAAATAGAAAACTCTCAATGGTGACTCTAGTGATGAAGATGAAAGGCACACAATTGGAAGAATTTAATAGGCAAAAGGAAGTTAGTACACCAAGTTGAGGTTAGTGCCCTAGAAGAAGAAGAACCTACCCATCTTCAGATAGAAACAACTAAGGGAAATATATAAGTTGTTGACTCACACCAAGGGAATAATGAACCCTACTAATCACCATTAAAACTACCAAGGTAGATATTAGTTTAGAGGGTGAACTAAAAATTGCCACTCTGGGTACCTATTATTTTGACATAGAACTAGCAGGTATTAAAGATCTCCTAAAGGAATTCTAAGGGTTGTTCCCTTGGAACTATAGATACATGAAAGGCACACACCCATCCCTTAAGAAGTTGAGCATTAAACTAGTAAATGGTACAAGAACCATTAAGAAGCGACCTTATAAGATGAACCCAAATCTTCATGCCAAAGTCAAGATAGATATCGATGGCATGCTAGCCATAGGCATCATCTAACCCATGCAAGAGTGTAAATGGGTTATCCCCATGGTCATCACCATCAAAAAGGATGGGTACATACACATTTTTTTTTACTATAGACTATTGAAAAGCTCTTATGTGACTGACCCCTTTCCAACTCCATTAACTAATGAAGTACTAGATGGCATCATAGGTTTCAAGATATACACTTTTATTGATGGGATAATAGGATACCATCAAGTCCAAATTGAGGATGAAGACAAGCCCAAAACCACCTTTGATACTAAATGGGATTATTTCACTTACAATTTGATATCCTTTGGGTTGAATAATATGCCAATCATGTTCTCCCAAGTGATGATCACTGCTTTCAAAAACTTCATTCATAAGTTCCTCTAAGTATACTTAGATTATTAAACAGTATATGGGTTTATGAAATATCACTATGACAAATTTTACCGTATGTTTCAAAGGTGCATGTAGTAGAAAAATTCATTGAACCTCAAGAAGTGTGTTTTCATGATGCCATTTAGCACTGTACTTGGACACATCATCTGCAAGTATGGTCTACTCCTTGATCTTATAAATATTGTAATCATCCTTCATCTCGAGACCCCATCAACATAGGAATATGTTTATGCCTTTATTAGATATTACAAGTACTATGGGAATTTCATAAGAAACTATGCCAAGATTATTAGATTACTAGAAGAGATATTGCAGAAGGATGGCCCATTCTATGGGGTGAAATGTAGGAAGATGCATTTGAGACCCTAAAGCTGAAACTAGCAAGTACACTGATATTGTAATTTTTTGACTATATGACTCCATTCCATGTCCACATTAATGTATCTAGTTATTCAAGCAGTGTCATTCTCACATAACTAGGTGAGGGAAAATGGATCATTATATTTCCTTCACAAGTAGAAAACTAACCAAGGTAGAGAAGAATTACACCACAACTAAGAATGAAGTGTTTGTCCGGGTATACACCATGAAAAAGTTTTGATAATATCTACTAGTGACCCTTTCATCTTCTTCACTAATCATAAGGAACTTAAGTACTTAGTGAATAATCTTTTTATGCATGAGCGCATTTTTTGATAGATTATTTTATTTCAAGAGTTCTAGTTCTCTATTGTAGTAAAGCCTATAAAATAAAAATTGGGTTTAAACCATCTATCTCGCATCAACTTTGGCGATGCGGTATCACCAATAAAATATTATATGCTTGATGTGAAACTTTATAGGGTCCATCACATCCTTAAAGACTTGGAAAATATCACCACATTTTTGACCTATGAATATGTGCCCCAAACCATGATGACTAAGAAGAAGTAGCTCTCAGTTCATGTCTCCCCTTTCAACTCATTGGTAGGGAAACTATACAATATGAACGATGATGAGGATATACACTGATGTGCTCTATAGTGCAAATTGGACTCCATACTACAAGAGGCACATGAGTGGATTGCTAAAGACCATTGCACTAGAGATGTCATGATGTGAAAATTACTACAATTAGGCTTATGGTAGCCAAAAAAATTTATAATTTAAAATAATTTTCCAAGGCTTGTGACATCTACTAATGCACATGAAAACCAAACCATCAGGATGAGATGCCTCTCATCCCCATCCTTGCCCAGGCACCATTTGAAAAATGGGCCATTGACTTTGGTAGGCCTATTAATCCTACAACAATGTGGATAGGCATAATATATATATTTTCTACCATATATTATTACACCAAGTGGGTTGAAGTAGTACCAACCAAAGATTGTATAGCCACCACTCTAGTAAGATTTATTTAGGAGAATATCATCAGTCACTATGGATGCCTACTTAACTTAACTAATGACTATTGTGTGTACTTCATCAATGAAACCATTTATTTATTTTTGACTAAATATATGGTGGTACACCATAAAACAACACCTTATCATCCCTAAATGAATGGCATTATAGAAACATTTAATAAAATGTTGGGGGTGTGCCTCACAAAAATATGCAACATTGGTCATAAATATTAGGATGACCATGTCAATAGTATTGTGGGCCTATCATATTGTTTATAAATACTTGAATAAGGTTACACCATTTTAATTAGCATTTGGCATAGAGGCCATTTTACCTATGGACTTCTTAGTGCTCTCATTATGCATCACATGAATTAATTAGTTAGATGACCACAAATTTTTAAGTGCACACTTGGAATGCCTAGATAAGACACATGACCATACATGGTAGAGCTAATAGATTAAAAAAATTATGTTAAAAGGTATGGCATGATAATCACATCAAGCTAAAGATATTTATAGAAGATACAATAGTCTTGCTATATGACTCTAACTACCTCAGACACCCAAGTAAGTTGAAGATTTGATGCATGGGACCTTATATCATCCATAGTATATTAGAGATTGGTGCATGAAAATTATACACATTGATAGGTGAAATTATCCCTGGACATTTCAATGTCAATAGAATAAAGATATATAGTCACTGGGATGGTAATTACACCATATGATAATGACTTCCTAATCACAAGTTGGTTACTTCATTTTAACTATAATAAAATTTGGTGCAATCCAAATATTTCCTTATGTTTTTTATTTTATGTTGAGTGAAAAAGCATGGTGCTTTTAGGCTCATAAAATAACTCTTCGAGTGCTTACATGCATAAATCCAATCAAGTGAATCAAGCATAGTCACTTTTTAACTATGTTAGGCTAGATACCTATGTTTTTAGGCATAAGAAGTTTACCAAGTTTAGAAACTTATAAGTACAAGTTGATAAAAGAAGGCATGCAAGAAATAAAGAGGCGATAATGAGGGGTTGAAGAACTAGCATAAATATTTGCATGGGGTAGGGAAGGCTACAGCAAGAGACATGAAAGTGTAAATAAATTGACCAAGAAAGAGAGGCATACTTCTAAGGAAGCACAACACTAAGGAAGAGATGAAACTAAGGAGGTTGAATCACATGCATGTGAATCACTCCACCTAGGTTTCCATATGAAGGGTGAAGGTCATACCAAGTTAAACCAAGTGCAAGAAAATGACTGTCATGATAACTAGAACCCACCTAATAGTCAGTAAGAAGTGACTCTTTAAATTACCAATCAATTCACCAAATAAACCAATAGAAAAGTTAATGTTAGGTAGTGGATACATAAATATCCACAATAAATTAGAAATCACTGATGGATTTTAGTTTTTTTTTTTGGTTTAGTATATTTAAATAAATCCCTATGATGTTAACAATTAATGAGGTAGATAAAAAAATAGTATAAAGGGGTGAATGGTAGACTTCAATAGCTTACAGACCTTTGTAAGAATTCAAAATAGAGTATAGAGGTGAAGCCAGTAAAACTAGAGAATGATACTAAAGACAACCAAAAATCCATAACCCTTCCATGAGATAATGAAAAACCACAAACCAACTTGTGTTCCACTTTGAGTTTAAAAGGATGCAAGTGGAGAGAAACTGGTAGAGAAATAAGGCAGCAAACATTTTACAAAATGAATAGGCCACCATTAATGGTGAAGGAAACTCAAGATCCAAATGCACAGTCACATTTCCCATGACTATGAAGAAGTGCCAAAAACAATTTTGGGCTTTGATAAGACTAACTAGCTACACTTCAAAAACATCAAGTTTAGGGTGCACAAAAAGAGGCTAAACACAGGTCTATTGTAAGCACTAAAGGATGCAAAGAAAACATGGGTGGTGAAATAATTATATGTCATGAAACAAGAGGTGCAAATGGTGGAATCCATAAGCTTCATGGAAGTAGATCCATAAGCGAGCACAAATATCACCTATATAAAAATGCAATTTCCCTATAGGTCATGGTGGGGGAGAAATTGATGTCATTTGCAAACATATGCAAGATCAAATATTACAACCACAAGATAGGAAGTAATGCACAATATTTTAATCAAGATTGGATGGTATACATAAGTAACATGACAAAGGTAGGTGTTGTACTCTTTGATTTCTCCATCAGGGACAAATTGATAACCACGAGTGCCATACAACTATTTGAGCTACCAAGATTTGGCAACCTAGAAGACTTGGTGTATTTATTACTCTCCAAGGTACATGGTGATCATTTTTACTTCACAAGATGGTGGATGAGGATCTCGATGAGCCCCATTAGTGTAATCATGGGATTACCTAGTGTAAGGGTAGACATTCATGAGATGATGGAGAATGAGGTGGAAGTTGAAAAGGTTGCAAAACTCCTAGGTTTCTATAAGTCAAGGTTTGCATTCCCATCAAGGACATCTAAAACCTTAACATAAGGGTATCATCACACTTGGTTATCTCTCAACTATGCCCTAGTGTTCAGTGGTCTAACATTGGCAAGACCTTCTTATGAATTACCTACGACATGGCATAAGGTGTGAAATTCAACATCTTTAAGTTCATTATTGAGGAGAGTGTCAATAATGCACAAGAGTTCCATTGAGCACATGAAACCTTTTGATGGGAGTATATGTTGATTTTAATAGTGATAAAGGAGATAGGTGTGTTGCATAGTGATGATGACCACTTGTGGGTGTTCCCACCAAAAAATAAGTCCCCTATGATGAAGTACCAAGACTTCATTTTCCCACATAGCTTCTCATAAAATGTACAAAATTAGGGTGCAAGGGTAGTGTGATAGGTACATATAACCTTTTAGGAAGGAGTGACACATCTATTTCTACTCATTTTTTTGCTATTTACATTCAGAAGAAGAAGAAACTAAAGTTAATGGTCAGGGGTTTGTACGTTACCCAGATTAAGTTGTGCACCGTATCCAGACGTTGTAGGAGCTCCACTTTGGCTGTGGAGGAAGACACCTGTAGATAAGAAAGAAACTCAAACAAAGAGAATATTAGACAGATATGGTGGACTGCCAAGCACACACTCAGTCCCAAAAGTGTAAAAACTTCCTTAAGGGATGATAGTCCACTAGTTGACAAAAAGAGTGTTTGTATGAAAAGAAATGGTGAAAGACTAAGAAAGAGAAATAAAGATAACGCGTACCTATTCTCTGCAGTTTGTCTATCACAGTCACTAATGTCAGTAGTCCTACCATCATCAATTTGTAAATATGCTGACGTTGATTATGTTACTGATGTCGATAGGGGAAATGGGCCTTGAATGGGTTTTGGAATATGTCTATGGTCGACAGAAGGGGTTGGGAGTTAAAGGCTCTATGCAGGGTTGCAAGATAGTGAATAGGGTCTGAGGAGAGGCAAAGGTAGAGGGTAGGTATGTCAAAGGAGGTGGGAATAAGAGGAAGGATTTTTAGCCTTTCTCTGGAGGAAGTCAGGTCTGGTTGATAGTATTCAGAAATAGTAAATAGAAACTAATTACTAATGTATTCTAAACACTGAAATGAGATAGAAGAATACTTAGCTCTGTTAGAAGAAACAAGGGTGTTAGAATGCCTATTCCTATTGTGGCTGATGTTGAAGTCCTCATGCAATGCTTCAATCCAATCTGGAGTGACTTGTGCAAAGTTTCTTGGCCAGGTGAGCATTAGTCAAAGTCTGATGCTTGGTCTCAGAGTGTGCGCGTCCACATCTAAGAGTCCCAGGGAGACAGCCAGAGAGAGAGAGAGAGAGATTAGATTCGGGGCTTAGGTCAAGGTTAGAACTTGGTTCAAGAAACTAATGTCGGTGATCTCACTGGCATCGGTTGACATTTGACTGACGTCGTTAGAAAGAAAATGGGTAAAAGGTCTATTTTTAGCCTTTCACCTGTTATCCAGCTGTCATGTGCATTTGCTATTAAAAATGGTCAAAAGACAGGGTTATTATGCACGAGTATTGGTTAGGCGGTTGGAAAGGAGAGAGAATAGGTCATAAGTGACTCATAGGGTGAGAAATGGTCTAAGGGCAAGGTGTCCAAGGTGAGGTGTCTAGGTGATGTCATTAATTTAAAATAGGTAATTTATTTTAAATTAATAATGTGTGTAAGGGACCAATGGGAGTCGACACAATTTTGGTGTCTATATTTGCCCCTTTTTGTCTTGTTGGTTGTTCTTGACAAACTGCAAGACAAAAATAAGGTGTTAGTTGTCCCAGGTATGGGATGAGGTATTCCTCCTCAAAGTAGGAATTGAGAGAGGGCAATCTAAAATCAGTTGTTGATTTGATAGATAGTGAATGGATGGGGTGAAGTTTGAGTGTGAATGCTACAATAGTTGAGATTACACGTATACCACTTCACGTGATAGTCAAGTTAAATTATCACAGGCAAGGTCAAGGAAAGCTAAAATCAAAGTAACCAGGCCCTAGCATTTAGTCGTAGCTAATTGGGTTATTTGATCCAAGCTATAGCTCCAATGGTCATCATGTTCCAAGTATCCTGGGCTAGGAAGTGCTCCTAGAAAACATGAAAATGTCACAAATATTGGGGATTAATTTGGTCATGATCCTACAATACATGTGAGGGTCGTAATATAGGTTGTGTATAATTTGCTAACTATTTGTGAGGTAGCATATATGCAATCAAAACAACCAAGGCAGAGTTGTCTCAAAAGTGGTCATGGTCTGAGGAGATTGTCATGATCTCTAAGGTTGTTGGTCGAGTCGAGTTGAGATATAAGTGATCTCAAGTATCGTTTGTTGTGGTCAGGGAGATATATGTGATCTCTAATGTGCCCAATGAGGAGTCTAAGGTGACTTTTGCAATGTCAAGGCTGGTTGTTTGGTCATGATTTTAGACTAGGTTAAGTCATGGTTAGAGGTTATATGGTTTGTCCATTAGGTAGATGAACAAACAAATGGCCGACGTCATCAGGGAGACAATCGGGTGAATGGCTAAGCTAACCCCAGAAGACTTCATGTCAACTGAGTGATACCTACATAGCCCCTATTTTAAGGTCCTCAGGCCAATTTAGTTTTTCCCCAAAAGGGAAGAAGATGATAGGTTATGGATTGGTTTTGACTTAGTTAGGTTATGGTTAAAGATTATATGGTTAGTCAATCAGGTAGACGAATGAACGAATGGCTGAGCTAACCTCAAAAGACCCCATGTCAACTGAGTGCTACCTACATAGCCACTATTTTAAGGGCCTTAGGCCAATGTAGTTCTCCCCAAAAGGGAAGAAGAGATAAAGTGGTTGATAGTTGTTTTGGTCAGGTTAGTGTTTTTAGCATTTCCCATATGTGTGATAGTTCATGCTTGAAATGATAAGTATATGACGATGTTATAGCCTTTTCCATATTATGTGATGGTGTATTCTGTAACATTGGTGATGTAGTTTTTCATCCCTAGCAATTTTCCATATTAGTGATGGTGTATGCTAAAAATGAAATGAGTAATGATGTTATAGCCTTTTCCATATTGTGTGATGGTGTATTCTATAACATTGGTGATGTTTGGTTGATAGTTTCCATGTGTATTGTTTTCCATAGAAACGAGTGAGAATGGGATATGATAATTCATATAACACAAATTAGTATTTGCTTTAAATAAATCATGAGGTTATGTTAAAAATGTGTTGAATTGGTTTGGTTTGGTTTGGTTTGACTAGAAAATGTTTTGGTTTGGTTGTTATCGGTTTGGTTTGGTTTGGTTAGGTTAGAAAATTTTTTGGTTTGGTTAGGTTTGGTTTGGTCGTATGTGATGAAGGTGTATAAGAAGTGAAAGGCATGTTGCTCTTTCATTGACAAGGACCATAATGATAGCATAGATAGGAGTTTTTGCAAACAATAGCCCCATTCATGCATTGCGTCGTTGACAATTGGTTTATGTTAGAGAAGTATTCGAATCGCTTGACATTAAGTGAGCTCAAAATCCCTTGAGTATGTTGGGCTAATAGGTTTGATTATGTAATATGTCAGGATAGTGTAACCCTTTTTAGCAGGGATAGCTTTGCCCCTTTCATAGGTGACCCTGAGAACAACTATAGACAAGTCCATGACTTAATTTTTTTTTTTTTTTTAATGGTAGACTGATCAATGCGAGAAGTTTACTTAGGGATGTAGTTTTGTTGTACGGTCATATTGAAGTTGATCAGCATGAGAAGTTTCTAAGAGGGTTCTCTATATGTAGGCAAATTTGGGCATAGCCATCCTTCGATGGAGTGGTCTATATTCTGCTTTATAAGTTTTGGTGTCTTTGAATAGTTGTCCTTCAAGGAAGCAGTCTATTAATTGTAGCAATGATGTAGCTGTCCTTGAAGGGAACAGTCTACATTGATAGTTAATGACTTTTGAATAGGCATCCCAGTTTTATATTTTTGTGTTGACTGAACTTTTGGTCATGGACTAGACTATAGATGTTTAAGGGTTCCCTTTTATTAAGACAAAGCATTCATGCTTGACAAAAGGGTTAACTAATGTTTGTAGGGAAAAGGGTTGAAAGAAATAGGAATGAGGATGATGGGGGTTACTCAAGGGATGAGCTCAAGTTAAACGTTAAGTGAATGATTACTTGATTAACAATAAAATGGTCGAAGATGTAAGGCATTAAGGGGCTCAAGTTCTGGCCGATCTTCGAGAGAAGATAAACGGTAAGTGCCTGATCCATACTTGTGTGTTATGATATGAGGTCTAAGCCAATTAGGAGAAAACTTGTCTCATTTTCTTCTTTCCATATTGGTCATGTGTTAAAGATGATTAAGAAGTTGGTTGATGCTTGGTCGATGCTTGATTGAGGTTGTGATAGTCAGTACAAAGTTGAATTCACCTAGTTGCTTCTGACAGGGACAATGTTTGACACCCGTAGCAGATAATCAATGTGTTGGACAAATGAGATAGAGAGAAGATGATGAAGCTCCTCTTTGAAAAGGAGTGCAACACAAGGATGCATCCTATGAAGCTTTTGCCTGACAGGCTTAGTTTGAAAGGATGGGATCCTGATCTTCCAGGTTAGAGGCAGGAATCTCAGATACACTGAAGGTGATGGAGGCAACGGTAGGTAATGATTTGATTTGAGCAGCCAGTGGTTGGGGGTCTTCAAGTTGGACCTCCACTACCTGTAAAGCTTTCATTAAGGCTTGGTGATGTTGTGGAGAGCTTTGAATTAGGTCATACAAAGACTTCTTCACATGGGTTTGGTGAAGTTGTTTCACCTTGGAGTCATGAATTGCTTTTGAAGATGTTGGTTGAGATGTGCCCAAGATAGGAATCTTGGGATTTGGTGGTTGAGAAGGCTTGATGAATGGATATGTCCAAGGGAAAGAAACCTTCTCTTTTTCTTTATCCTTCATGGTTTGGGACCTGGTGGCCACATTAATAGTGTTGATTTTGATTAAAGGGGGAGAAGGTGGTAGAGGGACCATAGTTTGATGATGGGATCCCGACAAAGGTGAGGAGGTTTGGGAGGCATAAGATGATGTCAGTGATTTGTTGAAAGGGTGGTCAAGAGGATCCTTAATGAGAGGGATGTCCTTTTTCAATTTTTGATGAATGACAACCTTAAGAGTGCAGTAACGCTCAGTGTCATGTCTAGGTGTGCGATGATATGCACAGATTTTAGTGTCATCGAACCAAGATGGTTTTGGTCCAAGAGGTTGGTATGGTTTAAGGGGTGGGAGACTGATGCTAGAATATTGCAATAATTGGGATAATATTGAAGCATAGGAACCCACTAATGGGTATGTGCTCTTCGTTGTAGTAGGGGTTGACAACTTTTGTTTAGGAGTTGTAAGAGGAGTTTTTTGTACCATCTTTTTGGTAGGTGGTGTGGCCACATGTGTAGACGGCACATTATTCATGAGAGGTGCCAAAAAATTTGGAGGAAATATATGTATGATGAGTAGAGGGATGAATGGAGGTGATTTGTTTTTGTAAGGTGTTGGAGTAGGGAGTGCTCCTATTAAAGTAGATGGATGTGGACCCAAAATAGAGGGTAATGGTGATGGTGGGGGAATAGTTGTCACCACCTTTTTGGGTGGGGGAGGATTAGACTGACGTGGTTTAACATCTTTCCTCGGTATGGTTTGAGGACCATGATTGTGTGGGGCGAGGTTCAAATCTACCTTCACTTGTGGGTGAGTGAGGTTTGATATAGGGCAAACACCGAGAGATTTAATCTATTTCGGCATCATGGACACCTGCAAGGGTTTTACAATCAGTCCTTTGGAGGATTTGGGTGATTATGAAAGTGGAAATGTGTTGGATGCAGTGATCTCAGGTAAAAGGTGAGAGAGAACCGTCACTGGATCTTCCTCAGCCAAAGTGGGTGATGTGACAATTTCTTCTCTCAGTGGAGAAGGGATTGGAGAATGTGGCTCTTTAGTTGGATAGAGCATAGGGATGATCATGGTTTTTGTGTGTGGTTGAGAAGCGGGGAAAGTATGATCCCCCATTGATGATAAGAAAGGTGAGGGCGAGGCAACCAACATTGGTGCCATCAAAGCATCCTCCAATATGGGAGAGGTCAAAGTAGACTCTCCCACGTGTGAAAAGGGGTTAGATGGAGGATTATCTTCCATTTGTGGAGGAAAAATAGGAGAAGAAGGCTCTTATACCCATGGTGGAGAAATGGGTTGACTAACTTCTTCAGACTATGGGAGAGGGGTTAGAAACCATGTCGACCATGCGTATATTATGCTCTTGAAGGTCATCAGTTATGGTCTAAATGTTATTCTGACTAGGGGGATGGTTAGGAAATGGTTGCCTAAAGATATCTATGTTTTGGTAGACCAACACATTTGGGTTATCCAAAACAAGATCCTCTTTGTCCAACATGTCTTGAATAATGTTTTTGAAGGTTTTGCAATTATCCATGTCATGACCTTTGACACGATGATAGTTACAAAAGTCATTTTCCCTATACCATGTAGGGATGGCTTTTGAGGGGTCAAATTGACGTGGTCAGATTTGAGGGAGATTGAGGACTCCCTACTTCACTAGTTTATCCAATACGAAAGCATATGATTCTCCTATTGGAGTGTATTGATGCTATATATACCATTGTTGGAATTGTTTTGTGATGCTTTGTGATGTGGAAGGCTCAGATTGGTTGGTTGTGGTAGAAGATGATGATCTAAGTACCACTGTATTTGTCGATCCCTTGGATTTGGAGTGGGAAGAAGAAGGTCTGGAAGAAGGGTCATTGGATTTTGCATTGGTATTTTTACTACACAGTTTGACCTTATCTTCTTTGACAGTGCGGAGTTCAAGCTTTCGGGCCATAGTGAAAGCTTCATCAAATGTTTGGAATGTTTGAACCTATAAATTAGATGATATGTGCTTGGCACATGCTCTTGAAAAGAGCTCAATGAGCTCAGGTTGAGGTAATGAGAAGGAGAGTTGGTTGATCAAACCTCTCCAACGGGCAACGAAGTCAGCTATTGACTCGTCATCGAATTGTTTAATAGAATATAGGTCCATGATGGAGACCTTCTTGGTCATGTTAATTGAGAAATGGTCAAGGAACAGTTGAGCTAGTTGAGTGAAGGTAAAAAGAGAATGACTGGTAATAGAACTATACCAATCAAGGGCGGCACCAGAAAGTGACATGGAGAACGTATGAAGTAATAACGCATCATTATATGCTATAAGGTAGCAAGTGTGTCTAAACACTCGTAGATGTTGCTGTCGGTCCTCTTTACTCTAAAAGTAAGTAAATTTCATGAGTTCCCACTGGCTGGGGTATGGTCAAATAGGCACCAAAGGATGGATAGGTTCATTACAGATTTTTTCATATGAAAGAACATTGTTTGAACCTGAAATGGATGTCTCAAGGTTGGACATCTTATCCATCAGCATCTTTATTAGATCGGCTGATGGATTGGTAGGTGGTGCCCCCCCTAGGTTGTAAGGTACTTGGAAGATGTTGGGAGGGGTATATGATGTACTTGGTTGTCTTTGTATAGGTGCCACATATTGGTAGTTTGTCATAGGGACTAATGTTGAGGTCAAGGGGGCTTGTGCCATGAAGAGAGAAGGCACAACTTAACTAGGTGCCGCCAAAGGTGGTTGGATGGTGGCAACACTAGTTAGAGGATAGGTAGTCACTCTTGTATTTATGGGCGCAAGAGTGGGTGGGATAGAAACAAGCAAGTTTTGAAAAGGTGTTGAACTTGTTGGCATTATTTGTGGTTGAGGGCGTATAGAAACCTTGATGGAGGTAGGTCCATAAATAGAAGGGGAGGCCAAATTTTGAACACTAGCCATGGTTGGGTTAATAGTTAAAGTAGTGGCTTGAATGGTCATAGGTTGGATAGCAGATGCGGTTGAAATCATTGCCGCTTCAACCAAGGAAGTTGGCATCCCAAAAATAGGATTACCTGAAGGATCTCACATTTGGCTTCTTGCGAGATAGTGGTGGAGAGCCTTGATGTTGTGGTCAAGGAATCTCTCAAAGTCTTGATCCCCTATGGGAATAATAGGTAGTTGATTTGGGGTAGGTTGGACAAAAGTATGCTTAGTATCTGAAGTATACTCCATTTGGTGACTTGATATGAAAGGTGAAGGTGGAAGTGGATGTTGACTTGTGTGGTCAATAAGAGTTTTAGCTTGACTACATGTCAAAACCATTCAGGACAAAATGTGTTCAAGTTTTAAAAACTATGTATTTTAGTTTCAAAAAACTAGAATGTGTATTTAACAGCAAAAAACTCAGGTTTTAAGCTTGTTATTTGGAAAGAAAATTTGTTGACAGTGACTGACATCAGTGAAAAAATTAATGTCGGTGAAGACATGTTGCCGATGTCAGTCAGATGATCGATGTCGGTGAAGATGAGTTGTTGACGTCAGTGGAAAAACCGATGTTGATTTTTGTTTATTTCTAGAAATTCAAAAATTTGAAAGTTTTTGGAAGAAAAAGAAAGTTCTGAGTTGTTTTTGGAGCTTAGAATGATGCAACCTCACCAGCTAAAAAAATCAGATAAGAACAGAAAAACAAATGATGGAAAGCAACCTCTAAACGTTAAATTCCTAAGAATAAATTTTAGAGTCATGGTGGCTTATGCCTTAGAAGAATGTATTTGGGAATTGGGCTTTTAGAACGGGTCTTAAAGAGGAAGTCTATGGTTGGTTTCGGGTTATGTTTTGGTGCTCAAAAATCTATGTTAGGTTCTGTATGTGGCCTGGTGCTAGGGGCTTGCTCCCTTCACTTCATGAACCTAGAGCCAAGCTAGGTTGCTTAGCCAATATATACTTTGCCTATAGTTTATACTCTGCCAGAGAACAGAGTGGGTCCTCCTCTTGGTGGTGAAATCCAAGTAGGATCACTAGGAAGGGTAAGGTATCCGTTAGGTGATGAAATCCTAGTCGAGCCTTGTCTCAGGTATGTTTAAATGTTTAATTTGATGTGAATGTGGTCTAGTTGTGTAGCATATGTGCACTACGATTTATTCATAATGTATTTTAATTACTAAGTGAGAGGGCTAAGTATGCATTCAAGCAGGAATGAAATGCAACAATTTTTAACCCAAATTGAAATGTTTTGTTCAGATGCAAACAAGTGGAGAAAAGGTTAAGAGCATGAATTTTCACTACTCTAAGATGCAGGCAAGAAATGACAAGAAGAAAAAGAAAAAGTTCTTTTTAACTTGTGCTAATGGTTTCTTTTCAAAATAAAGAGATAGAAGAAAAGGATGCAAGAAGAGAATTTTTTCCTAATGCACCTATATGAAAGTTTGCTTTTTAGAAGAAATGAACCCAAGGAAAACTCCAGGGTCCCACCAGGCATGCTAGAATATTTCTACTCATTTTTTTCCTATTTACATTCAGAAGAAGAAGAAACTAAAGTTAATGGTCAGGGGTTTGTACGTTACCCAGATTAAGTTGTGCACCGTATCCAGACGTTGTAAGAACTCCTCTTTGGCTGTGGAAGAAGACACCTGTAGATAAGAAAGAAACTCAAACAAAGAGAATATTAGACAAAGATATGGTGGACTGCCAAGCACACGCTCGGTCCCGAAAGCGTAAAAACTTCCTTAAGGGATGACAGTCCACTAGTTGACAAAGAGAGTGTTTGTATGAAAAGAAATGGTGAAAGACTAAGAAAGAGAAATAAAGATAACGCGTACCTATTCTCTACAGTAAGTCTATCACAGTCGCCGATGTCAGTAGTCCTACCACCATCGATTTGTAAATATGTCGACGTCAGTTATGTTACCGATGTCGGTAGGGGCAATGGGCCTTTGATGGGTTTTGGAATATGTTTGTGGTCAACAGAAGGGTCTGGGAGTTAAAGGTTCTATGCAGGGTTGCTAGACAGTGAGTAGGGTCTGAGGAGAGGCAAAGGTAGAGGGTAAGTATGTCAAAGGAGGTGGGAATAAGAGGAAGGCTTTTTAACCTTTCTCCAGAGGAAGTTGGGTCTGGTTGATAGTATTCAAAAATAGTAAATAGAAACTAATTACTAATGTATTCTAATCACTAAAATGAGACAGAAGAATACTTAGCTCTGTTAGAAGAACCAAGGGTGTTAGAATGCCTATTCCTGTTGTGGATGATGTCAAAGTTAAAAAATAGGGTTATTATGCATGAGTATTGGTTAGGCAGTTGGAAAGGAGAGAGAATAGGTCATAGGTGACTCATAGGGTGAGAAATGGTCTAAGGGCAAAGTGTCCAAGGTGAGGTGTCTAGGTGATTTCATTAATTTAAAATAAGTAATTTATTTTAAATTAATAATGTGTGTAAGGGACCAAGGGGAGTCGACACAATTTTGGTGTCTACAACATCCCTCAGGAACTTACCCAATAATTAATGGGAATAGTAACCTTTATCATGATTCAACACTTATGTGTGGTGAAACTAGCACTCATGGATGGGAACCTATTAGGGTGGCTCTAGTTAAATTACATGTTCTCAACCAAGTATATCAAGGTAGTGCTAAGGAGAATCCCTAATGTACAATAGCTCAATATCCTAGTTAATATTGTGGATCAAGATAGAATCAAAATAAGGCACCAGTTTGTGCACCCTGAAGCCAAGGTTACCAAAGATGAGGAACATGACACCTACAATATGGACATGCATCCCCTCCATATAGTGATAATAAATGGGAGGATCTTCAACCTATACTATAAAATGAATATACACAAGAAAGATGGTGTTTCTACAAAGGATGATGATCACCCCCTCTTAGTCAATGATGAAGGGAAGGTTTCACTGATGCTATAGGAGACACTCCAAAGGAAATTAGATGATAAGCTTGAAAATGTCATGAATCATATTCAGTTAAAGATTTCCCACTAAGAACCAATTGTACCTCCAAGTCCAAATAAGTGTGTGACTTTAGTGTAAGAGAGTTCTTCCAACAAGAAGCACACGAAAGAGACTAAAGGACCTATTTCATTCCTGACTATAAATCTTACAAAGATGGAGAAAGAGGTAACCCTTGTACCCATAATAGAGGAGGAAACTAAAGAAGACCGTGTAGGGACCTATATCCTACAGATAGAAGAAGGAGAAGAGGAGCCAAGTACCAAGGATGTATAGGAATCTCTACAAAGTGGCATGATCACTATGCTTAAGGAAATAGAGGAACTAACAAGCCCATCATCTAGTTAATAATCCTCCATACCACCTCCATAAATAATTGAGGAGAAAAGAGTGGATTGGAAGAAAATGGGATTGAGTGAGGAGGACATCAATAAGGTGTTAGTGTTTGAAGAGAAGAAAAGACTTGATTTGGAAAAGGAATTATCTAAGTTAGATAAAATGGCCTTGAAGGTTCCCATAATAGGAATGTGCCAAGTGATCCCACCAAGAAGGGATAAGAAGTTGCACAAGAGGCACACCCAAGTAATGAAGGGGTGCCTGATGAAAAATAAGGAGATAATAATGCATTATAGAAACCAATAGAGATATCAGAGGAACTCCAATAGCAACAAGGTGATGCGAACACCAAAGTAATTTCCTTAGAGGTATGTATTGATAAACCCCAGGATGAAAAAGTGGATGAGGAGGAAATTTTCAAGGAAGAAACCCTAAGGATAAAACAAGTGTCCTCTAAGGAGAGGGCCAAAGAGAGTGGTGATGTCAATGAAGAGGAAAAAGTATAGAAAGAAAAGGTCATCATCAAGAAGGACAAAAAAAAATTAAATATAAGGTATAAGGCATAAAAGGGATGGGTGGAACATGAAATCTATATGTATGACACTATGCCCCCCCAAAGCTGCCATGACCAAAATGCAAAAATAACTCTCATTTATACTAGACCACTACATGGATGAGACCCAATTCAAGTTCCCTAGGGTGGATACATAGAGCTTGGATGATATTAATGATGGGTAGGACTCTCTCCTTATTAACCCTCATGAAATGAGCCCAATCCAATCTGGGAATGCATTGATCAGGATGTCCATAGAAGTTGTACATTGAAACATTAACAATGATGGTAAGGTGAGGAAATGGAAGAAGCTCCATAAATAAGCTAAGGATGAAGTAAAGGCTACCAAATTAAATTTTTAACAACTCTATTAGTTCATGGAGGTGTCCAAACCATCTCTTCTAGTCAAAGTTGATACTTTAGACCTTTCAGAAGTTGACAAAATTTGTGTGTTGGTTGAGTAGATACTCCCAAGGTTAAAACCTGATTTGGTGCAAGAAGAAGAAGAAGAATATCCCAGTGTTTCACTATATAAATATCTAGATAATAATCTCAAATAGGTATAAGACCTCTTTTTTAAATTATAGGAGGGGATGGATGCATCAAATGCCATTTTCTTAAGCTTCTCAAACCAAGCCTCAGTCATAGATGTGTACCTAAAATAAGTGAAAGAAGAGAAGGATAAGTTGATGGTGCAAGTATACTTGACAATAGAATAAAGTGGGTGAAAATATTGGGGAATGTTAACATGCTCATCAACCATATCAAGGATCAAGAAAAAAACTTGGAAGCACTCTTTCGTACTCTATAGATTAAGGCCAGTGAGTAAGGAGTGATCTTAGATGGAAGTGTGGAAAAGGGGAAAGCTAATGTTGAGGCTTTTTGTAAGGAGATAGATAAAATGTATGTGCTTACACTCACTAATTCATCCATTAAAATAGATATTTCCATCGGATAAATCAAGCTTGACATTAAGGGCTTTGAGTAATTTAGTGCCAAAATGAAGGAAAATATGCCCAAGTATTTCACTCCCAAATCTTAACATCCTAGTCCAAGGATGGTCCAAAGTTTATATATGGGATAATTTTTGACCCCTAACTTGTTAAATAAAATATTTGTGCCAACACATATCCACCTAAGCATTAATTAATCATTATGTGTAGTGCTTAACCTTTTGAAATTTTAGTGCTAGTTGGATGGTGCAATGCATAACTTGTGCCAACTGGTAGATGAGTAACTATCTCTTAGATTTTTTAGGGAATCCTTTATGAATGGTAATAAATGGTGACTATAGCATATATTTTTCAAGGTTATAGAGTTGGGAGGTATGATCACCAAGTTTTAGCTTAGTTTTTAGCATGAACTTTCCATCTTGGCAAAAATTCTCCCAAAGGCTATTAAAGGTGCTCGAGCCAAATGAAATGGAGAGACGAACAATTGTAGTGGAGATCTAGTGAAATGAATCCTTAGTATACATTACTTTAGTAGCCTTTAGGTTTAAAAAAAGTTCAAAATCCATGAATGCTGCTCTTTTAAGCATCCAAGATCGCCTATGAGCCTCTTGGTCATTAAATAGTATGAGTTGAGCATATGCTGTGTTATGAATGTTATGAAATTTATACTTTGTAATGAATTTTGATTAATGATTAATATTTTTTCATCAAATTATACTTTGTCTAGTTTATTTGTCCTTTTAAATTACTAAGGGTATGCATATGTATGTAATATTTTACGTTCAATATAATTATGTTAGTTAGTAGTCATGCAATTTCTTTCGTTTGCTTCATTAATGGAGTCCTTGTAATAAATGGTGACATCATCATAGCTCTATATATAGAATGAGTATAGGTTTTGTTCCAAGTTTTCTAATGCTTATTAGGCTCATGTGTCTAGCATGAGTAATTTGAGTGAAAGTAGCCTTTTGACCCTTCAAGTGCCCATATGACACTAGGATTAGCCCACGAAAGGCTTACACCAATGGATCTACCTAAATCTTTTGTCTAATTGCATAAGACCCATTATTTGAGACATATACCATGGCACAACTAGCTCAATGTAGGCCTTGGTTTCTTCTCAGTTGTGCTTTAGATGAGAACATAAGGCATGTGTCTTGTGTATTGATGTCAACATAGCCGAGTTTTCAGATGTTGAGCATAAAGGAAATATCCCTAAATTGTGCCTGGTTGAAGTAAACTAAGAACTAACTGAGACAATTTTGTGCTCTTTTATATAATAGATTGCACAATGAGAATATAATTAGTGATGTTAGCATACTAACTATGTTAGACATAAGTAACCATCTAGCATTAACAATTATTGATTACTAACATAATATGTAACATAACATAACTACATAAAGAAAGTAATTATATAGAATCTAGGCATGGTTGGTGCAATAATATAGACACTAATATCAATGTATTATAAATAATCAATTACATTTCCAAAAGGCATTGTGCCTCAATATAAATACAATAATAGATACAATGTTCCATGGAGCATGATTCACTCTAACTCCAATATCTCTGATGATCTTAAGTGTAGTGTCCACTAAGTACTATAGTGGAGAGGGAGAGCATCTGAGCACTTTTCCACACTAATCACAAACCATCAATCCCCCACACAATCTCTAAAATAGGTAATGATTCTCCCTTCATAGAAGGGTAGATAGTGACCGTGTGGGAATCCAAAGAGACATGGTAGTACCCGTGTGTTGTAAGATTTCTAATACATGAAGTGTATCACAAAGAAAATATCTTTTACAATCATATCATATAAATATGTAAATCATACATATGAAATGACAATGGATATATAAACATTAATTTGGCCAAAGTTTTAAAATAACTATTGATCTCTAGGATGCGTCAAAGTCATACACACCACTTGATCAGATTACCTTCATCTAGAATTGGTGGTGCTAAGTAAGCTAGTGAAGTCTGACTCACTACTTAGTTAGTACCAGCAATGCAAGTTTTGGTTAAAATTGATATAAACAATATATTCATATTTATTAATTCATACTAGCAAGTATAACTTAAGCTATATATAGGAATAATCACTTTAAATACATTTAATCTATCAAATGTATGAATGAATATCTATTCTTATTCTTCATCACAAAAATAATAATCTTGACAAATAATTTTAATTACCAAATGGGTAAAATACAACTCATAGTACATGATTTACTTTCCATAAGTAAATGCAAATGTAATAAAATCAACATACTCATAATATAATGCGCATACAATTCAATTACAACAACAATCATAATGATTTAAAAGACATAATTAACTTATAAATCAAAAGCATAATCTTTCATTATAATAAACCTTTTTGGAGGCTTTATATAATTATAGTTCCCTATCCTTTAGGTTTTTATAACTTCATTTCTTAGTCAAAAACTAGAAGTATAGGTACACATCCATTATATTCATACAATCTATATATGTGTATGTGGACCTAAGTTCACATATAAATATATAACATATGTTTATACACTTTTCATAATGTATATATATCCTTGCTATGTCATGTTATGGTATTTTCCATTTATTTCAAGACTATATAATTCAATAACCTTTTTATGAACAAGCATATTGATCTAAAAAGGGTCTTAGTATTTCCTTTATCCCATAACTAGATTCATAATAAATTTCACCTTAGATGTGGTACAATTATGACCCCAAAATCATTTCAAATACAATACCCTATTTTTCCTTTAAAAATAAGTTCCTTGACTGTGTAAATATTATTGGAAAACATATTATAATAAACATAAGATCAACACTATGCTTTTTGTATCCACTAGAGATTTATATCCTTATTGAGGTTCTAACTAAAACTCATGATTCAAATCAATTTATAAAACATCCCCAACAAACCTTACTCATTTGTAAACATTTCTAAAGAGGTAAACTGTTCGCAATCATCCATCTATGCCTTTATATAGTCAGAGTTATTCTTTACTATATTTAAAGGGCATTTCCAATATAAATCTATCCTCAATTAAAATGTCCAATAACATTTAAATGATATAACCTTCCCTTTTTTTACTATTTAAACATACTATGTTCCCAGTTTATAATCATACTACACAATTTGTTTCATATTGTGTTCATAGTGATTATTGTAAATCAATATCATAAGTTAAATGTATGAAATTGATTAAAATTTATAATAAACATTTAGTCCATAAAATATATAGGTATACTCATTCTATAATGTATTAAATAATTCAATTATTTGTCAAAGTGTAATGTTTAAGACTTATAATTATGACTTCAACATAATTACATGTGCTCTATATTTCATGCAACAGACGCATATTATTATATATAAATATATATTGATATATGTCACATTCACATATTAAGCACACATAGGTCATATATGAATATGTATATGCACCCTATGTCTATATTTTCCTAAATACCCAATCCATGTATATGTATATATATACTAATTCTAGTCATAGTTTTATCTATCAAAAATTACATAGTCGTTATAAAGTTGAAAATCCATACATCAACTTCATTATGTATGTATAAAATGTAATGATAGTATGAAGACTTCCATATTAAACCATTTAAAACCCTTTTTAACTCATACCTAGTTAGTATATAACATTCCAGACCCATATATATATCCTTATACATAGACATGTGTGTGTGTGTGTGTGTGTGTCTATGTGTGTGTGTATACACACTTGATAGGTCATTTTTATATTTATAAGTCTCTCTCTCTCTCTCTCTCTCTCTCTCTCTCTCTCTCTCTCTCTCTCTCTCTCTCTCTCTCTCTCTCTCTCTCTCTCTCTGTCTCTCTCTCTCTCTCTCTCTCTCTCTCTCTCTCTCTCTCTATATATATATATATATATATATATACACACACACACACACACACAACAATATCATCTACCCAAGGCTTTGATTTAAGTTAGGGAATTGTATTTTCAAAACAACTAACTTAATTTACTCTAATGGCTTAACACCAAGTCAAATTTGTTTGTAGTATTAGAGTTTTTTAGTAGATATATGTCTTAATTCTATGGATGGTCAAGCCATCTACAAGACTAAGCCCATATTCTCAATACAAGATTTAGTTTAGCTAAAAACCCTAATAATCCAAACCATAAATAGTAATTGTACAAGAAAATGAAAGTAATTACTTCACCAACCTTGTAAGTCACTTTTAATCTAAGATAAAATGAACCCTAATTCTTTCTCCTTATTGCTTTGTACTTTCCTTCTCTTCTTCACCATACCCGATTCTCCACTTAGCTTGCCTCTTATATTATTCTACTTGCCCATCAAGTCTTTCCTGTAAACTCTCCCAACTCTTAGTCACCATGCATAATCCATGTTTTTTTTCCATTTTAGTAGTGACTAAAACTAGTTAACTTCCATTAATAATAATTAATAAAACCCTAATTTCACTTTACTCAAAATTTCCTCCTTTCCTTAGTCAATATTGTATTCATTTCAAATCTTTTCATGTTAATCTATGTTACATGTTTGAGTACTCTACTCAAAAGTCTACATTTAACATTTTACAAAATGATAACTATACTTTTAATCATAACATAGTCCATGCATGTTTATAAGACTAGACTTACATATTAAGATAGTATTTAGGATAATTCAACATCCTTCAGTAATTAGTAAAGGTAATTATCTCATCTCTTTTCATGACAACCTGACTAACACACCATTAATTATCTTCATTTATAAAAAATGATAGAATAGATAATTATTTATTTTAATCATAACAAGATAATAATTTGTGTTATTACTAGTTTACATAGGCTATCTATGTCTTTCATTATCTTAATAGCTTAATGCATATATTAATGTTATTGAATATCAATAATAGCAAGCTTAATGTTTTAAAACATTGTAAACACATTTTGTTAGTTTATATATAATAGTAACAAAATATCATCAACATAGATTTACGTTCCCATAGTCATAAACAAATATAATTAAAGTAACCTAACATAATCATATTATAACATTATGTACTAAGTCTACAAAATGCAATCACATACAAGATTTATTCCATATTTATGTACTAAACTTAAAATAACATTCACTAACATGAAAAATCTAATCTTTAATTGTAATTAACTTTAAAAATGTATTAACTCAATAATCCAAACACACAATGAATATAATATATAAAATCTAATATGCTGTGTGCATGGATTTTATTAGTTCCTTTGTAATCCATCAACATCTCCATCTACATCACCCTCTCTGATGATGCTCTTCTTCCATCATAATTTAAGGGATGAACTCTCCTGCATCTAAATCATGACAAGAAGGTAGTTATCCCAATACGTCTAATATATATCATAAAATAATGTTGTAATAGAAAATATAACATAATCATTACGTACATAATAACAATACAGCTAAATCATAGTAATCAAATCATGAAATCCAAGTAACATACAACTATCCCATAACAACATATGCCTTATAATTTAGTTAAAATTTAAAAAATCAATTTAATAACCATAATAATCCATGAATAATTAGGTAAATCAGCTTAGTGAGAAATCAAGATGTAACATCCTTCCCCTTAAATTTGGGCATCGTAATGATGACACTAATTCAAATAATAGTTATGAATAACAAATATTATTTAGTGGATAAATAACATAGTATGAAGCATCAAATCAAGAAAAAAAATATGTAAGTAGCCTATTAAACTTATTATGTCTTATTAAGTAGCACTATCCTTAGATTATTAGTCCCACAAGACCTTGTATTGTGACACTTCTTGATACAGAGTTATTCTCTTTAGCCTGTAATTCTCTTTCACTTTGCTTATAAACTTGTAAAGCTTCTCTTAAACAACACTAGGCCAATCTTGTTGAAAAGGACCAAAACTCAACCACCTATGTAATAAAAGTTCCAAGGCACTTAAAACATGATATCACACTATTTCAAACCATATCAAACCACTTTTATCATCCATCCCCTTTCCTCTTGCTCAAAAGTCAATCTCTTGCTTTCACTTACTACTAGCCCTGTTTTAGGACAAAACCTCTATTATGTTTCATAAAACAACTCATATAATAAAATAAAATATATTTTTAGTACCCTTTATCAATACCTTACTTTACAAAAACTTTTAGGTTAGCTTACTTTGAAAAGTTTAGTACCTGTAGGCTTACCTGGTTTCCCAATTAGCCCTCCAAATGGATAAACCTCCTTGTTCTAACAAAATTAAAATTACCCAAGGGAAAATAATTACCTTATTTATAACCCATTATATTTCTCCATCTAAATTAACTCTTATTCAAGTCTCACTCTCAACACACATACCCTTTTCTTCTTTGGCCTATCTCACTAGGTCTCATTTAGGCCTAAACTAACTTAGTCCCTAATATATATATATATATGGGGAAATACACCTATTAAACCTTAAAAATTAGTTATATAACATCATTACTGACAATACTAAAAATTTTGGTGAGATTTGGATGGTTAAATCTTCTTTTATACTCTAAACCCTAAATCTAGGGTTTTTAGGCCACTGTATAAGCCAAGAGCCTTCCAAAAGGCATAAATTTGGTTTCCTTAGGTTTAAAATCACAAAACATATTAAATTAGGTATTTATAGACCCTAAATATCTTTTCCCTTCAATAAAAAAACTCTAAAATTAGTCAGACCTCTCACAAACACAAAATCTTAGTCAACAACCCTATGTTTTCCTGTTAACTAAAAGAGGGGTGTCTAATATTTCACTACCTTTTCAACTTCAGGGCACTCTTGGATTAATAACATGGTTGTTTCCATATTAAATTACCATTATAAGCTCACTTCATTCTCTTTTTAATCAAACAAATCTCAATGCTTCCATAACAGGGTATAAAATTATGCATTTATAGGTTGTATGCATTCAATAAGTAAAAATAGTGACCAAAGTGAAAAACTTACTATCTCTTATCCCTTTTTCTATTAAAAATATATTTATCCTCAAACTTCATATGTTTCCCTCTAATAATCCCACACATAACTCAATAAATAAGGGTTCAAATGCTTGGGTAATTATTTAACATAATTGTATGCATGCATACCCTGTTAGCAGACCTATCTCTCTTCACTTTGAGTGACTTATTCCACCTCAACTTAGAATTATATTTATAAATATATAAAATATGACTTTATCAAAATAATATCACCATGATTATAAAAACTATTCACCATATCAATCATCTAAACACATCATGTACTTTCTTCCAGCCATACAACCAAATGACACATAGAATTGTTTATGCCTACAACCTTATTGAAACACATCAGGTCCCTATTAGCACCAAGATCATATAAAGAACCATATAAACATAAAAAATCACATTTATTACAATAATCCTTTTTCAAAATAACTTTATTTATTGATTTGCATTCACACAAAAGTTAGACTTACATAGTCCTTCATTCCTCTTGGCAAACCTTCTCACTCTTGTTTGCCCCTATTTTCTCTTCCTCATGCTCTTCCTACAGATTACCTAATACTATATAACCTTACTACCAATTCAAAAATTCTCAAAACAAGCACTATAACTATTTCTTGATCAAGAAACCTCTTCAACACTCCTTCACTACATAGGGTGGTGAACCATGACTACCACCTCACACTTTTTTTCAAGTAGACATAATGACTCAAAATATTATTAAGACCTTTAAAATGACCTTATATATCTATTACAATATTATTCAACATGAACATAACTTCATTACTTCTTAACCAACCTAGATCATTCTTTATCCCTTACTTTCAAGTTTGAAAATCCATATTGGAAAAAGGTGGGAAAACTCAAAATTCAAATTTGACTTATTGTCATGACTCCAAATCACATCCAATTTCACTTTTTAGTAATTCCTAAGATTCCCCTACATCATACTCCCAAGGGGAGAATATAACTTAACTCCAATGTCCTTCTTCATTCTAGTTTTCATATAAATGTGTGTGTTCCTTACTGCCATAACTATGCCTTTACTTCTTCATCCAAGTGCTCCTCTGTTCTTCCTTTTGTTGTTGTTCATACTATTTCTTATACCTATAATCACTCTTTTTTATTTTCTTTCTTGTATGATCCTCTTTAATCTTAATAAAATTGAGCATGAATTTCCATTCTCTTTCTATTGCCTCCTCTAGAAATGTTATTTATACCTCTTCATATTCATACCTGATCCACTACATAATCTCTTCCTATTTTAACCATTCCAATGTCTCTTTCTTTTTCATATCCTACTTATCATCATTTTCTATCCTACTATCCTCCTTTATAGTTTATCCTTCTTTAAATATCTAACTAGCTATCTATTCACCTTGCATCTTATCTTTATGGACTATTAACTTAGTCTCATCTTTTTTACCTATTCTTCTCTTTTATTAAGCACTTCATGTGCTTCTTACTTCTTATCTAATCCTATGAATTCTTCAAAAAAAACCTATGGTGTCCTTTTAAAACACTACATCTTCATCCTCAAAATGTTCATCAAAGATTACATTATTTGTTATGCCTTTGTTGTCTTGATCACCTATGGTTTACTTCTCTTCTTTCCACTCTTATACATTAAATAATTCACCATCTTCAGGGAGTCAAATCACCTCATATTCAGGTACATCTTCTCTCTTCCATGCATCATCTTATTTTTATTTATGGATTTTTGTCCAATCATCTTCTTTATGACAATCATACTATTCACTTTCTTTTCCTTTACCTGTATTCAACCATGACAAACCAATGTTAATTTGAAACTTTTGAGGCTATATTTCCTCTCTCTCCTCCTTAATGGCAAGTTATTTTTCCATCTTCTTATGTTCCTCTACAATTGTTCCATTACTTGTTGGTTCTCTCTCTCTTGCATTCTTTCTATGAAGTTACACTTGATTCTTTTTCTAATCTTGAATCCATATTATAAACTATACACATTCCACATCCTCAATATCTCTCTTTCTATCCTTTCCAATATATTCTTCATCTCCTTTATCTATTTTCCCATCTCTCTATCACGGTGGCTTGCATACTCAACCATGCCCTTCACTTTTCTCTCTACTTCTTTCATCTTCCTCTTGAGTACTTCACTTGGATACATACTCTCTCTCCTTTTGTTGGCCTCACTTGGACCATGATCCAAAACTCATAAGTTTTGGTTGATAAATATTTCAAGAACATATAAATAACATAGTAACAATGAATTCTCTAAGAAGAGATGTATTATTACTCAAGATCGCAATATAACTATATGTTTATCTATAAGAAGAGATGTCTAATTTTCCATTTTAGGTTACATATTCATTTATACCCATTTTTAAAGTAGGGGGAGGATGTGGAAGGTCACCAATCTTGAAGGATATTAAGTGGTTCAACTTCCACACTTTAAAAAAATACAGAATTTGAGGAATTACTATTTTTAGAAACTTACTATTTTTATATTGCACTACTAAAATTGAAATTTGGGGCACTTCCATTGCATTTTTGGGGGTAAAACTACATTAAGAATAGATACTTTCCATCTCACAATTCTCTCCTCATTTTTAGCTTTCCAATGGTTCAAATGGTGAGTCAATTGTAGCTACGGTGTAAAAGTTATGGCTCCTAAAAGTTCCATCATCAATTGAGGTGGAACTGTCACCCAAATTATCACCTAAATTATTGCCCAGATCATTCCTCCCTCCTTGAAAAGAAATGTTCCCCATTGCATCAATGTTCCTCATTAGGTGTGGCATTTTTTTATTTATTGTATTATCTATGAGCCTCTCACCTTGGTGGCTAAGATGGCCCCTTTTGACCACTCGATAAAGTGGAATTGAGCATCTTCTTGTTGTCTTCATCCAAGTGTCCAAAATCTGATCCTCCTCCACTGGAGCAAAAAAATTTGGATCAAGCTCATCAATGTATAGTTGTTCTACTATAACTAAAGTGTCTAATAGAGGTGGATGATATGGTTTGAGGAGCTCCAAATTGAATATTGGATACAGACCATGGTAGGCTAGTAGGTTCTACTCAAAATAATTTTCTCCAACTTTTCTAGTGATGGTGTAGGGACCTTATCACAAAGGACAATTTTTTTGTGTGGGATTTCAATTCATTCCTTCTGAAGATGCAACCAAACCTTGTCACCCATATCAAAATGGTGTGCAATCCTATGTTTGTCATGGCATTTCTTATACTTTTGTTTCATCTTCTCCAAGATGTCATGAACTTGTTGCTGGATGTGTTGCATTTGTTTAATGAACTTTGTTACTTTTGTTACCTTAGATCTTCCATGAGGTGTGTATTCCATGGTGGATAATGGAACATCTATATCAATTGGTGCCATGGGTTGGAACCCAAATCATACTTGGAATAGACTATGCTTGGTCGAGTTGTGCAGGGCCTGATTATATCCATGTTTTATGAAAAAAAGCCCCTCATCCCATGTGCATGGATGTTCGGAGTGATACATCCAAATCATGTGAAAAATTTAGTAGTTCACCACTTCTATGTGACCATCAGTCTGTGGATGGAAGGCTATGGACTTCATCAGCTTGGTATCCATCATCTTCCATAGAGTGGACTAGAAGATGCTCAAGAACATGTTATCTTGATCTAAGACAATGGACTTGGGGAGACCAAAATGGAGCCATACATGACTAAAATATAGTTGAGCAGTTTCTTTAGTAGAAATAGTTTTCTTTCAAGAAATCATGATAGCCATTTTTTTAAAATGATCAACTACCATAAAAATACAGTCATTACCATGTTTTGAAGTGGGCAGACTTGAGATAAAATCCATTGAGATAGATTCCAAAGGCTTGGTTGGTTCTGGCAATGGCATGTACAATCCCTAATTCTTATTTTTTGGCTTGGCTATCACACATGGGGTGTAATATTTGAGATATATTTTCACATCCTTTCATATATGGGGCCAGTAGAAGTGTTTTTGAAGAACTGTCAATGTCTTTTCTATACCAAAGTGTCCAGTTATCCTACTAAAATGTGCTTCCCATATCATCTTTTGTTGCTCTGTAGCTAGAACACAGATGTGCCCCATATGACAGAGGAAATTATCTTTCAAATAGAAATTAGAAACATGTTTACCTTTTTGAAGCACTTGATATGTATCAGCAAAGTTAGGATCTACTTCATACAAAGCACCCCAAGTGGCAGTCTCATCTCCACACAGGTCAATAACTATTGTGAGTGCAGTAATTGGTGGGTACCTTAGACAATCTGAAATTGTATTTAAGCTCCCCTTTTTGTGTTTGATGATGAGATGGAATTTTTGAATATATGTGGCCCACTTTTGGTGCCTCTCATTTCATAGTTTGCTCTATGTCTGGATGAATTATAATGGTCTATGGTTAGTGTGGATGACTGTCTCTTTCCCCAAGATGTAGTATTTCCATTATTTATAGGTTTTCCTAATGGCATAGACCTCCTTATCATATGTCATATATTTCTTGATTATATCAGTGAAAGTTTCACTATGATATGCAATAGGATGGCCATGTTGCATGATGAAAGCTCCCATGGCATATTCAGATGCATCTATCATCAAATCAAAAGGTTAATGCAAATCTAACAAGGCAAGAATAGGAGCTGAGTAAAGTCTGTTCTTCAAATTATCAAATTCCCTTTGTTATATTTCACCCACTAAAATTTAGCTTTAGCTCCTCCTTTAGTCACTTGGGTTAGTGACCAAGAAACATGTGAAAATCCAAGAACAAACCTATGATATAAATTTCCAAGACCCAAGAAGCTGCAAAGTTCTTTGAGGGTCCTTAGTGTGGGCCATTCTCGAATAACCCAAATATTTTTTAGATCAACATGGACCCCTTCCTCATTCATAATGTACCCAAGGTACTAAATTGTTGTCATCCCAAATGTGCATTTGTATAGATTTACGTACAACTTGTTCTCCCAAAGAGTTTGAAGCACCTTACAAACATGTTGTAAATGTTCCTCCCATGTTCTACTATAGATGAGTATGTCATCTAGGTAGACAACCATGAATGAGTTGGTGAAGGGTCATAGGATGTCATCCATCATCCTCATGAAGGTTTCAAGTGCATTAGTTAATCCAAAAGGCATAACTAACCATTCACAAAGCCCCTTCTTAGATTTGAATGCAATCTTCCAGACATTGGTGGGATCGATGGAAATTTAGTGATAGCCAGATTTGAGATCAATTTTGGTGAAGAAATTTGCACCATGGAGTTGGTCTAGCAGGTAATCAATCCTAGGAAGAGGGTAGTGATTCTTCACAGTGATTTTATTCAGGGCTCAATAGTCAATGCAAAGCCTCCATGTTCCATATTTCTTTGGTGCCAAGATAATTGAGCTACCACAAGATGAAGAGCTTGGGCTGATGTGACCCTTTTGGATCAATTCTTGAATCTATCTTTTTTTATCTCATCATTCTCCAAAACTATATGTGATACACAGCACTGTTAGGTAGAAGTGGTCCTGGGATCAAATTGTTAAAATGTTTTACCTAGAAATGTAATGAGACTCATGTGGGTGACTTGAATAAGTTATCATGTTCTCCTATGATTCATCCTATCTACTTTTGTTTTTGTCTTGATTGTGTAGTCAAAATTTCAACATCAGCCTTCTTGGATTCTTGTGGTTTGATCACCATGAGAACAAATTGCTTTGTCTTCTCCACCAATCTCTTACATTGCTTATCATTGATCAGGGAGATAGATGTGGGAGGTGGTACCTCTAGTACCTTATAGCATTGTGTTCTAAGAGTGAGGGTGATTCTTTAGGTTCATGATTCATAGATGCCATGTCACTCATACATGAATGGCTAACCAAGGAGTACATCACAAACATCTAGATTGACCACATCACACAAGACTTCATCTTGGAAAGGTTTTATTGCATATGAAAGAAGACACTAATGGGTGACATGGAGGTCTCTCTTTGGGCTCAACCATCCAATATTATATGGCTTTAGATGAGGCTTCATGGATAGATTTAGACTTTTTAAAACTTTAGCATAGATTAAATTCTTTTGACTCCCACTATCAAGAATGAAATGTAGAGGCTTACCTTTTACCCATAATTTGGAGTGAAACAATCTTTCCTTATCATCTAGCCTTTCCTCACATGTCTATAATGAAGTGATGATGGTGTTGGGATCAGCATCTACAATTTCTTCTTTGTCCTCTTTGACTATGGGTTGTGTATGAGACAGAGTAGTAGATGTTGAGTATTGTGACTCGAAAGTAGTGACTTGATGGCTCGACATTGTTTTTTGGAGTGAGTTCCAATTTTTTGATAATCACACCATCTTCTAGCCTTCCCCTTCTAGGGTTTATTATCTTGAAACTCCTTTTTCTTTCAATTTTGGCCTCATGTTTGACCTTCTTTGTCACTTTACCATTTTGAGGGTTGACTCTTCGTATTCTTTCTGCCATGCTTCTGCTCAATCTTCACTATGAATTTGTATGCCTCATCGAGGGTTTCCAAATTAAAGAGTTCCATTTCCCCCCATATGTACCATTATAGTCCACCATGATATTTGAGAGTCTTATGTTTCTCTCTTTCTTGGAGACCCAATCTTATAGACAACGAATGAAAGATGTTTATGCAATCTTAAATATATTGGTCCTTACCATGGTGAAGTTATTGCCATTATATGTACAAATCATCATATTCTCCAATGGGATACTATTCTTCTTTCACCACTTCCATGAAATCATCCTAGGTAGGTTTCACCTCAAGTCCAATGTCATCTATACTGAACCTCTTTTTGTACAATTCCCACTATTTTTTCATGGGCAATGATGCTTTCAAAAGAGAAAAAGTGATCTTTTCTCCATCGATGAATTTATTTACAGATAAGTAGGAAGATAATTGATCTAACCAATTTTTTATTGCATTAGCATTGATTTTTCCTTCAAATGTAGGAATATCAAAATTCACCTAAACCTTGAAGGGTATTCAGGCACTGAAAGGATGTTCCATGGATGAGAAGCCAGGAAGTGTAGCTAAGGAGTCAAAATTTCTTATTGAGAGTTATTGAAGAATTTGGGAAAATTGTTATAGCATCTGTGCTTGTTTCTATTAGATGGCTTCATTCACCATTTCCTTGAAAGGATTGGATGTCTCAGTGTCATCCACCATTTAAAGTTGTTTAGAGTGAATAGGTGGATAGTTTGGAAGCTCTGTTGTTTTCCACCCAAGCTTCTTGTAACCTGACCTCATCTTAGGGATCATACACTCTCAAGACAAACTACTTTAATACCACTGATCCAAAACTTAGAAGTTCAAGTTGATAACTATTTCAAGAACACAAAAATAACACATTAACAATGAATTCTCTGAGAAGAGATGTATTATTACTCAAGATCGCAATACAACTATATGCTTATCTCTAGGAAGAGATGTATGATTTTCCATTTCAGGTTACATATTAATTTATACCCATTTTTAAAGTATGGGGAGGATGTGGAAGGTAACAAATCTTGATGGATATTAAGTGGTTTGAGTTCCATGCTTTAAAACAATATAGAATTCGAGGAATTACTATTTTTAGACTACACTACTAAAATTGAAATTTGGGGCACTTCCATTGGGTTTTTAGGGGCCAAACATCATCCATCAGAGCTTGATTCCATCTCATAATGTTCTTCTCATTTTTGTCTTTCCAAAGGTGCAAATGGCGAGTCAATTGGAGCTACGGTGATAAAGTTATGGCTCCCGAAAGTTTCATCATCAATTGGGGTGCAACTATCACTTGAATTGTCACCTAAATTGTTTCCCAGATCAGACCACCTCCTCTTTTGGTTCACACTTGGAACCTCTCACTCTTTTCTATCTCATACCTCACTTAGGCCTTTCCACTACTTGTCCTTCATGCTTGGACTATCTTCTCTTCTCTAAGCTCTATTTATGAGCTTATCTCCTTTGAGATTATTAATAACTCTCTTTTCTACAGGGTTTCCACTTCACTATGTGTTATTATCTTTCTTCACCTATCACATATTATCAGCAAAGTATTCAAACAAATAATCAACCACAAAGCTTCTCATACCTTTCTCAATTTGTTGTCTCTCAACAAGACTCCTTACCACTTCCTCCTTGCTTGCTTACCTACAAGATCCTGATCAACATGTAACATGCATTAATTATCATATTCATACCAATACCAACCAATTCCTAGATCATCTACATGGCTCTGATAATAAATGATGGACAGTTATTCACTTTAGCCTGTAATTCTCTTTCACTTTGCTTATTAACTTGCAAAGCTTCTCTTAGCCAACACTAGGCCAATCTTATCCAAAAAGACAAAAAATCAAACACCTATGTAATCAAAGATCCAAGGCACTTAAAATATGATATCACACTATTTCAAACCATATCAAACCACTTTCATCATCCATCCCTTTTCCTCTTGCTCAAAAGTCAATCTCTTACTTTCACTTGTTACTAGCCCTGTTTCAGGACAAATCTTCTATTTTGTTCCATAAAAAAATTCATATAGGGAAAAAAATTAGTACCCTTTATCAAGCTCCTATTTCACATAAAATTTTAGGTTATGTTACTTTGAAAAATTTAGTAACTGTAGGCTCACCTGGCTTCCCAATTATCCCTCCAAATAGACAAACCTCCTTGGTCTAAGAAAAGTATGGTCACCCCAAGGAAATAATGACCTTTTTGGGCACCCATTATCCTCCTCCAAATCAATCAACTCTTATTCAATTCCTAAACCAACTCTCACTAGGTCTCTTCTAGGCTGAAACTAACTCAGTCCTTCAAAATCTATACAAATGGGGATGTACACTACTACAACCTTCAAAATCAGTTATCTAACATCAATATTGACAAGACTATAAATTTTGGTGATATTTGGATGGTTAAATCTCCTTTTATACTCCAAACCCTAAATCTAGGGTTTTTAGGCCATTATATAAGTTGAGAGCCTTCTAAAAGGTATAAATTTGGTTTCCTTGGGTTTAAAAACCCCAAATATCTTGAATTAGGTCTATCTAGACCCAACACATATTTTCCCTTCAATAAACAAGTTATAAAAACACTCAGACCTCTCAAAAACACAAAATCTCAATCAATAGCCCCGTGTTCTATTAACTAAAATAGGCATGTCTAAGATTTCACTACCTTTTCAACTTTAGGGAAATCTTGGAATTATAATAGGATTATTTCCATATGAAATTACCATTATAAACTCACTCCAATCTCTATTAAATCAAATAAATCTTGATGCTTTTATAACAGGGTATAAAATTATGCATTTATAAGTTATATGAATTCAATAAGTAAAAATAGTGACCAAAGTGAATAACTTACTATCTCTTGTCCCTTTGTCTATTGATACTATATCTATCCTCACACTTCATATGCATCCCTCTACTAATCCCACATAGATCTCATGAAAGAAGGGTTCAAATGCTTAGTCAATTGTTTAACATAATTGTATGCATGCATACCCTATTAGAAGACCTGTCTATATTCACTTTGAGTGACTTCAAAATAACCTTCTTGATTGATGTGCATTCATACAAAAGTTAGACTTACACAGTCCTTCATTCCTCTTGATAGACATTCTCACTCTTATCTGCCCCTATTTTCTCTTATTCATGCTCTTCCTATAGACTACTTAAGACTATATAACCTTAATACCAATTAAATAAATCTAAAAATAAGCACTATAATGGTTTCTTGATTAAGAAACCTTTTCAAAACTCCTTCACTACGAAGGTTGGTGAACCATGACTGCCACCTCACACTTTTTTTAAAGTAGACATAATGACTCAAAATCATCTTAAGACCCTTAAAATGACCTTATAGGTCTATTAAAATATAATGAAACATGAACATACTTTCATTACTTACTTAACCCACCTAGATCACTCTCTATCCCTTTTAAGTTTTAATATTCAAATTGGAAAAAGGTAGGAAAACTCAAAATTCAAATTTGACTGATTGTCATGACTCCAAATCACATCCAATTTCACTTTTTTAGAATTCCTAAGATGTCCTTGCATCAATTTTCTCTTACACAAACAATTTTTTTGAGTGTCAATTACTCTGATTGATTCTATCATGAGCACTCTAGGATCTAAAACCTGCAAAGCATTCCAATCCAACACATCTGAAAGATCATCTCTATAATTTTTAAGATAAGATACTTGGAATACATTATGAAATAAATCTAGTACTAGTGGCAATGCAAGTATATATTCTACAGTATTGACCACTTCTAACACTTTGAAGGGTCCCACATATCTCAGTGAAAGTTTTGTTGACTTCCTGAATTTAATCAATCTCTTTTGCAACTTAACCCATAAGAATACTTTATCACCTACTAAATACTACCAAGTTGTTCTCTTCATTTTAGCGTATCTCTTCTACCTATCATTGGCCTTGACCATTCTCTACCTAATTATTCTAACTTGATCTTCCATTTTTTTAAACATCTTAGGTCTAAAGACTACCTTCTCTTCCAACTTGTCCCAACTAAATGGTGTCGTACACCTTCTTCCATAAAGTGCTAAAAATGGTGCCATTTTCAAAGCAAATTGGTATAAATAATTGTATTCAAACTCAACTAATGGAAGGTATTACTCCCATTTGTATTGTTGATCAATGCAATACATATGAATAATATCCTCTAACACTTGATTAAATCACTTAGTTTGACCATCAATCTGT
Organism: Torreya grandis; assembly: GCA_037957365.1. Classification (NCBI taxonomy): domain Eukaryota; kingdom Viridiplantae; phylum Streptophyta; class Pinopsida; order Cupressales; family Taxaceae; genus Torreya; species Torreya grandis. The sequence goes on along the minus strand of JARHVA010001734.1, from coordinate 2,660,340 downwards.
GGGTGATATGCAGTGCTAAAGTTTAGTTATGTACCCAAAGCTAATTTCAAAGTTAACCGAAACCTAGAAGTCATTCTTAGATCATGATCTGATATGATCTTCTCTATAAATCCATGAAATTGATACACTTACTTTATAAATCTCTTTACAAGAGTTGGTGCATAATCTGTCAAATTGCTTGGTATAAAATGTGTTACCTTGGTTAGTTTATCAACTACAACCAAGATCGTGTCATGCCTATTCTATAAAAATGATAATCCTTGGAAAAATTAAATAATGATCACCTACCATTTCCATTCTGGTATGTCATGTGGATATAACAATCTAGCTAGATGCACATGTTCATGTTTCACTCACTGACATTCTACACAATGTGACACAAAGTACATTACATCTTTATTGATTCCCAACTAGAAATAAAGTGGTTTAAGATCTACCAATATCTTGGTTACTCCTAGATGTCATGAATATGGGGCATTATGCAATTCCTTTAGCATAGTGCTCCTCATATTCTCCCAATCTGACACATAGATACTTCCATTTCATCTTAGAAGACCATCACTCTCTAACATGTATCCTTTATACCTAGGATTCTAAGCATTCTCAGACAAAGCTTTCCTAAACTAGTCATAAAATCCATCTCCTAGTGAAAATTTAATCACACAATCTATAAAAGTAATCCTGATAGCAGCCATAGTTATTATGTACCTTATACGACTTAAGGCATCAGCTACTCTATTTTCCTTACCTTTGTTGTAATTGATATCAAATTCATAGTAAAATAAAAACTCTAACCAACGTATCTAATGAGCATTCAAATTTGGTTGGGTGAAGATGTATTTGAGTCCTAAGTTATCAGTCTTAAGTTCAACTGGTTTTCCCAACAAATAATTCCACCAAAATTGTAAAGCATGAATAATTACCATAATTTTAAGGTTATGAGGGGCATAATTCACCTCATAAGCCTTCAACTTCCTTGACTCATAAACTACCACTGCACCATCCTGCATAAGGACTCCACCTAGTCTATACCCAGTTGTATTTGTGATTATTAAATATTGGCCATTGGAATCAGTAACTATTAACAATAGTGTTGAAGTAAGCCTTCATTTAAATTCCTAAAAATATACCTTATCTGATCAAATAAAAATTTGATTATTATGTTGCATAGAGGTAATTGGATTATCTATCTTGTAAAAATTCAAAACAAATTTCTCATAATAGCCTAATGATCCCACTAATCTCCTTAACTCATGGAAATTCCATGGTACTAGCCACTCCATAATGGCCCTTATCTTAGTTAGATCAACTGAAATGCCATTTGTTGAGATAATATGTCCTAGATATCATGCTTTCTTTTTTAAAAATGCATGTTTGGACAATTTTTCATACAACCTATGCTTTTGTAGACATTGTAAAACCATCTCCAGATGTTGAAGATGTTCTTCTTCATCCTTATAATAAATAATAATGTCATCTAAAAATATCAAGAGAAAATGATATTGGTAATCTTTGAACACACTGTTCATGAGATTCATGAATGTTGCAGGTGCATTCATCAAACCAAATGATAATATTTTAAACTTGTAATCCCTATATCAAGTTATAAATGTCTTATTTGGAATATCTTCATCTTTTATTATTAAATGATGATATCCATCTCTAAGATCAATCTTAGAAAAGAACATTGCTCCTCACATTTGATCAAAAAGATCATCTATTCGAGGTAGAAGATACATGTTTTTGATGGTCACTTTATTCAACATTTTATAATCAATGAAAAGTTAAAGAGTGTCATCCTTATTCTTAATGAAGACAAATGGTGCACCCCAAGGTGACACACTTGATTTGATCACTCCTTTGGACAAAAATTCCTAAACTTGTGTCTTTAATTTAATTAATTCAAATGATATCATTCTATATGATATCTTAGACTGAGGTTCCGATCCTAGTTTGATATCAATAGAGAAATCAAACTCTTGTTTAGGTGTAAATATTGGTAATTCCTCAAAAAAAACATCATGAAAATTCCTTAGGAAAGGACAATCTTTAATTGATGGTTCCATAGTTTCATCCATTTCATTTATCTTGATTATAAATGACTGACATCCTTTTCCTTGAGCCTTCTTGAGTTGCATTATAGAAATATGCCTAAGATTTAGCTCTCTTTTCTCACCCTGAATCAGTGTCTGATTACCATAATAATCTAGACACTCAACCTTTTTTAGATAGTAATCAATCTTGGATTTATGCTTCGCAAGCTAGTTAACTCCTAACATCACGTCATATAACCTTAATGGTGTTACATAAATATCCATAACCATTGTGAATTCAAGCAATCTAATTTATGCTTCAACTAAACACTTGTCAACTTGGAATTTATAATTGTTCCCATATTTTATTGACCATGCATTTACCATTACACTAGCTTTTCTAGACAATTTATTTAGAGTTCTAGGAGATATAAAAAAATGTGTATCCCTTGTATCTATCAAAATTAAAACTAGATGTTCAAATAAAATACTTTATAGTTCTGTGGGTGGAGCTTAGAATTTGACTTACCAATTATCACCTATTGTATGAATATGTTGTTAAAGGTTCTTTGCTAAGGGGCAGAACCTTTGTTCCTCAACTTATCCTAGGTACATTCACAAGAAAAATGGTCACCTCCACATATGAAGCAACCTCATGGTGGTCATTTCCTATCAAATTATTGATTTCCCTTGGAACTACCTTTGAAACCATTACCCAATTTCTTGCCACCTGAACCACTATTGAATCTAGTATTCTGGCTTCTGAAATGACTCTTAGAGTCTCCACTCCTCTATTTCAATTTTTTCTTCTTTAAATTTGGCTTATAACTTTAAAAAAAATTATTAAACTTGTCCCTGACCTAAGTAAGAGATTTTAACTTTTGCTCATGTTTGACTGATTTATCAAAGACATGGTCCATGGAAGATGGTCCATGAATGTCCACCTCTCCACCAATCTAGGTTTCATGATGCAAAGATCCTAATTGATCTCAGTTAATATGGATACAAAACATAATCTCATATGCAAAAGGTTCAATTAACCTAGATCTAATCTCATTAGACTAGATCTATTGATCAATAATCACTTCACAACTTATCTTCTTTGGGAAGAAGGTTAAATTCCTAAAAAATATATTCATGAGGAGGAAGGTGTAAGTCACTTTGTTGAAATAAAGAATTATAGCTCAGAGGAGATGCAAGAGACTGTTGTTAAAGCCTATGGCAAGAAGAAGAAAGGTAGTTGCTCACTGTGTGTTAGGACTGCTAATGAACTTGAGGAGCTTAAAACTAAGATGTAGAAGAAATGAATGGTGATGGTAGAATTTCATACTAAGGCTCTTCATCATGTGGCATCTATGTTTGTTCTTGTTAAGGATTTTGATGAAAAGGTCAAGGATGTGGGTGTGGAAGTTTTGGTGATTATAAAGATATGGTCAAGTTTTTGGCCAATTGTGGGACTGTTGATAGTCCATAATGGTTCTATTACTTTTCTTATTTTTGTGTTATTCCATTTTTGGTCTATTGTTAATGTGTTAGTAATGTATTATTCTAGGCTCATTTGAGGCCTTTTTTCTCTTAGGGCTGCTTTGTATAGGGTTTAGGACCCTTTTTTCCTATTGAACTTAGAAAAAACTTATCTTCTTTGGGTACAAGACTCTTAAGCCACTCTTGAAGCATCAAATTTCTCACTATTTTCAAACCCTTCTCTCTTAACCTTATATAAACATATGTCAATTCCTTATAACTATCTAATCCATTTTCACACTCCCCACTACTCAAATTTTAACTGACCTCTTTTTCCCTTCTTGTCCCCTCACAATCTCTCACTCTTCTCTTGTTCCATATGCTTACCTTATGACTATAACACATTGAAAACTTGATCTATACATGGTTATAATATTCTTGACAACTTTAGGGTTCTTGTATCTAACTACTAACTCATTTCAACCCTCTTATACCTTATATTCAACTCACACACCTTCAATATTGATTGTCTCTTTCTTTTGTCACGATTTTTCTACTAGGCTTTTTTTAGACCTTTCATCTTAGTATGGATAGGTAGAGACTTGTATTAGGAAACTAATAAATTTTCTCTATTGCCTACCTTCCATAAATTTTTATTCCCTAACTCTTCTCTTAAGGCACCTTACTAGCCACTTCATAGGCTTTATTTAGGCCTAATCAAGCCTACTCTACCCTAACACACACAGAGTCATACAAATATATACTCATAGATACCATAAAAACATAAATCCTTCAAAATGTCTCTTATCACCTTAAAACACACCTAATCAATGATTTTCTTGAAATTTGGATGGTGGATACTCTTCCTACAATAGTTTTGGTTTTGAAACCCTAGTTCAAGGTTAAGACTATCAATATGAGCCCGAGAGGGATATAACTACTTTTTAATGACTTTCCCCTTACTGTGAAAATTAATCAAGGCCTGTTTAATCACTTTTTTCCTTTATAAACTCATTGTATCTCTTTTAGACACATATGTCCACCATTTAACACAAACTTATGGATTGACTGTGTGTACTATTGGGATCATTCATTGATCCAAAGTATTTAGTTTTATTATTTTATTGTTATTGTTTTAGTTTTATAGGTTATATTCTCGTTAGTTGGTTTTATAGTTTTATATCCAACTTCTATAACATTTTATAGCTTGCTCTTATATAAATATAAAATATAAGTTTTCATTGAATTCAATTTTGTTTTTGATTCCTCTTGATCTATGGGCTATCAGTTGTATCAGAGCCATGATAAGGAGGAAGCAGAGATTTTTCTAAAAAAAATTATTAGAGCTTAGAAAATTGAAGAGGAAATTGAGGAGTGAAGAAATATGTAGAGCCACATTTTGGAAGAAGCCTTGACAATGGAAGAAGAAATAAAATGTTGAGATTCCATGTTCAAATTCCATTCAAAACAACTTAGACTTTCGTGAGGTATCTTTGATCTGCTAATACCACTAGTGAATCACTCATTATAGATTTGAGTGACTCATCTCATGTATTTTTGGAATCAACTAAGGAATCCTTTAAGTTATTCATATCATACTTATATTATAGACACCTAAAAATGGCCATCGATAACCTCCAATCAAGCTTTTGGCCAATTTCCACCTAAAATATACAATTTGGCTTAAAAACATTAAAACATGCTAAATGATGTGAAACTAATATATTCAAGTGCCAATTTTGGCTAGGGTATCCCTAAATGGGGCAATACAATTTATGGACCAGCTAACTTGGATCAGATCATTCTGAGTCAAAATGCCAATTTTGCACTTAGGTGTTTTGGATTGCTATTTCCTGTCAAACCTCTTACACGAGACATGTGCCTTTGTTATTTTTTGTTGGTAACATCCTAAATGAGAATATGATTCCAATTCATCTAAAATCACCTTCCAATTCCAATCAAGTTAAATTTTGGACCAATAACAAGGCATTCTGATCAATTTGAGTAATTTGTGCATAAAGTGCTTAAACATGATTAAGAGCTAATTAATCTAAATCAAGGCCTATTTAATAATTCCATGGAAAAATTTTGAAAACTTATTTTTGGAAATGAATATTGAATATCTATATCATCTATTGACCTCATTTCTTGGGAAGACATCCCTAGGCCATAAATGCCATAAATATCAGGATTCATGCCCTCCATACCTCATCAATGCATTCCATGATGCCCTTCATGCCTCTTAATTGCCCCTTCTTTCAATGTCATGATGAGTATAATTACAAATTTAATTCCAAAAATTGAATTAATCCTCAACCACACATCTTAATCTTGAGATGGACGATTCAGGTTGATTCTGGACATTCTCAAAAATCTATAAATAGATAGGCCAAGAACATCATTTATAAGCTATTTTGGTGCAAATTTATAATGCACAAATATCTTCAAGAGGCCATTTAAATTGTTTTAACATGCCAAATTTATTCCAAGCCAAGCCATAAGCCAAAGGTGCCAAGAAGAGATGGAGGTATCCAAGCTTCCATTGTCAAGGACTTCATGAGCAAAAAATTGAGCAAGCCACTACTACAAAGGAATTTAGATCATCCAAGGAAGGTGAAGGAATTCTTGTGTTTTATTTCTTACTTTTTAGTTGTGTTTGTCATTTTTTTCGTTAATTAAGTTCTCCCTAGTGTCTAGGCCTAGAGATGTTATGCTATTAATGTATTTATTTCATTATTAATGTATTTATTTCATTTTGTTTTTATTTTGGAACTAACACCATACTAATCATCCTCTCTTGAGTCAAATTCTTAGATCACATAATGGCACACCTAGTGGGACTCAATGCATCTCACACCTGAAGAAGATCATTTTGCAAATCTAAAATATTTATTTGGACCTTTAAAACTCTTACAAATTGATTTTCTAACTCTATTTTACCATTTTTTATTTGTCATAGTCTTAAACAATAACCGACATTGGTAAGTAAGACTAACATCGGTTACATATATTAACCAACATAAATTAGCAAAATCGACATAGGTTAGATTTCAGTTAGCCAAGGTAGCTGATATCGGTTTACATAACCAATGTCGATCACTATGTTTTTCTAAAAACACAAACTTGAGAGCTAATTTTCCAAAGTTTATTATTTCAAACCAAAAATAGCTTCAAAGATAAAAGACACACTGACATTTTTACTGTAGGACCAAGCTTGACATTTGCTTAAAACATGTTTAGATCACCTTTTACATGTTTAAAAATCAATTAGGAAATTTTTTTGGTGATTTAAATTTTTAGATGTTTATGATGAATGTTTTCAAAGTTTGCAACTAAGACCAAGGGGTCAAATGAACACCACCTCACTTTCATTTGGGCTTAAAATTTAACACACTTTTCAATTCTTGTTTTCAATAGTTGTTTAGATTAAATCTTTGTTTGGTAAAAATAGGAATGTTGTGTGTATGCTCTTCCATTTGTCCCCTATATGGAACCCTTCGAATCAAAATTACCATTCCTATTGTAAATAGCCTATTCCAAGACTTAGAAATAAAGTCATCTAAAGCACTCCCCAAAAACTCATCAATTTTTGGGTGACCTTGAAAATGACCCTAAAGTCTTTCTATTTCATGTTTTCATTATTTTTATGCAAACTTGGATTATGGGGGGGGACTTCATCACCTCCCACAAGTTTTTTAGCAAAGCTTTGACCCAAGGTTTCACCTCCTAGAATTGACTTCATTTGGCTCATTTGGAGTTGCACGTAAGATGTAGTGGTTTCAAAAATAACTAGACCTTTTTGCAACAAGCCAAGTGATATGGACCCAAAATCCATACTTTTCTTTTGCATTGTTTGGCATGAAAGTCATTGTGTAATTAATTCCCCTAGATCATTTGAAAACTTATTAGATCTTAGATAAATCCCTGCTTTCCACGGAAGTATTTTTGGTGCAAGGTACACCTCAAGGTCCATGTTGTAGTATTGTCATTTGAGAGAATGTGGGTGTAAAAACCCTATTATATAATTTGCATTTGCTTTTGGATGAACACATAAAATCCTCTCAAATGATGTATATTAATGGATTCCAAAAATACCAAGTATCCTTGTCAGTTTAGGATCTAAGAGAGATTAATTAGGGGGTCTTATCCTAGATTAAAGTCTTGTTTGAAGTTAAAACTTGGTATAAACAAACAATTCCAAACCAAACACATAGTCCAAATCTTCCTTTGAACAAAGAGGTGTTATGCTATCCATGTGAGATCATCAATTTGCCTTGTTCAAAAAAAACTTGAGAGTCATATAATCCACTTTGGCATAGTTATGCTACCCAATTGAGTCTAGACTTTTACCAAAATTGTTTAAGTCCTTCACTTATAATATAGATTTGGAATTCCACCTTTACAAGTTTATAGGGTTGATGTTAAGTGGGCTTGCCATTTTCACTAAACTTGAGGTAACTTAGGTTTAATTTCAAATTTGGGTTGAAGGTCATTTAAGACTCATAATCATTGTCATCACTTGATAGACTTAAACCATTTTGTGCTAAACACTTGCACTTTGAGTCTATACACCACAACATTTTAAGTCAAGAAAAGTAGGGTTATGCTATCAAAATTGTGGAAAAATGTCTTTGCCTTAGAGAGTCTTTGAAACAAACTTTTTTATCACACCTTTTAGGTAGTATAACATCGTTATGCCACCCAAATCATTTCAAATTTTGTTTCATAAACCCTCTTAAATAGATTTTATTTTTTTTCCTACATTTTCAAACCAATCCAAGTGTGCTTTTGTGATCCTTTGTCTAAAGTACAGTTATACCGATCACCTTTGTCTAGCTTGTTTGTCAAAAGAACCAAGTTTTATACCATTTTTTGTGATAAAATAAACTATTTCTAAAGTGCATTTTATTTCATAACTTATACTTAGTTGACCAAGTTCATGTCCAAAAATAAAATTCTTAATGTTTGTTAGAAGTGTTTTAAATCCATTAGATTAAACTTTCATTTATTTTCAAACTCTAGATTTTGACACCTTTTGGCCAAGAGTCCTAGCACATGCCTTGTTTGAGCCTAGATTTTGATGCCACGTTTGGCCAAAAGACCTAACAACTTTTAAATTCCTAGATTAGATTGATTTGAAACACTTCAACCTTAGAGTTTGGAATTTTTATTTTAGGTCCATTTACTTGTTTATCTTTATGTGAATAGTGAAACATTAGGTACTTCACACTAGCTTGTTTCCTCACAAAACTTTGCATAAACCTTTTTGATCCTTTTAACAACTATAGACCAAGTTAGAACATCATCTATTTTAGACATTTTCATTTTTAGAGTTTGTATAAATCTTATTTCAAAGTATTTACTATGGATCCCAACATGTATTCTTGCACTCATAGTAGACTCATGTATAATCTACTAGTAATGTAGTTGGGTAGGAAGAAATGGTGCAAGACCGCTATGCAGATAATATTACTTATGAGATGGATTTTTATCCCTCTTATAATACTCAATCAAGGGCACAAAGCCAAGATCCATTAGCTAACTATTTAGTTAACACACCACCTTATTCAGAACAAGAACAAGAACAAGCCACACAATACCTAGCTACAATAGCCATAGTGGACAAGCTAGTTCTTCAACAATCATATTCTAATAATACGGCTTCCATTTATGATCCATTTTTATTTGAGTGCCATTTTTTAGAGGAAAAAGATGATATTTTAGTTAGATCCATAGAGGTAGGGGTCAAGTTTTAGGCAGACTTCCCCCATGAAAATTTACCAAGTCTAGTAAGAGTTCACCACAATATTATTTACGATCAATAGGATTATTCTATTAATCCTATGGCTCTAGTGTAAAAAACGTATCAAGACCCTAATATATCCAACCAAGGAAAAAACATCATGGAAGATCACTTTAACCAAATGCAAACAACATATCAAACCTACCTAAATCTACCATGTGATTTCAATCAGGTGAACATGGTAAGCCTCTTATTGACTTAGTACCTTTAACAACAGTGTTGATAGAGTTAATAAGACAAGATATTTTGAGTTTTAACCTATTCATACAAGCCACTTTAATAGAGAACTTGATGCATATGCCAATTATTGAAGAAATGTCTTCAACCTCTACACAAAATAGTGAGCCAAATGTAGTGGATAATTTTCAAATAATGTCCAATCTTGATTAAAGTGGTACTAACGCACAAACAACTAGCCAAAAACATGTGCCTAAAGTTAATCCCATGAATAGTTCATCATACTAGGGAGTAGGAGTTTCTACACCCCAACCTCAACCAACTGCTTCCTCAAGTGTACAACCTATGGGATTAGGTAATCAAGTAATGGATAATGTCACACCTCAATGACAAAATGTGATGAACCCTACTCTTCTTCAACAAGTAACACGTAGTATTCCATAGAAATAGGTACAATCTAGTGTATCAACATAATAGAGGACAAATACATTTCTACCTCAATCAAGGGCAACTAATTTTCCACCTCTCTAGGTAATTACAAACATACCTCTTCAATCACAAACTACTATGCCAATCCAAAACCAAGTAATGACTAGTCAATAAAATGCAAATATGGGTCAACAATAGATGCCAAATCTAAAACCTACTTTCACTTCCTCATAGGGATTCATGTAACAAGGAGGTCCCCATATTTCCCAAGTACCTACTAGACTAATGTTAGTTCAAAATGTGCCACAAATTTAGAGACAGGGTCTTAGTCCATAAGTTCCCACTTCACAACAAGGTTTGATTACTTGATAGCATGTCCCTTTCCAACCATAGTAGGCACAATATAGTTATATCCCTCTGTCCCAACCACAAAATACCTTGATTTAAACCTTTATCACCAACCCAAACCAAAATATCACACAACCAAATGTGCAACTTCATGTACATCCCAATCCATGTATGCATATTTTTGGTCCATTCCCCAACCAAACCAATATACCCCAATAGGTATCACCATCATACCCTGGCCAAAGTATCCCACTTATGAGCTCCTAGCCATCTACCCAAATTCTCCCTCAAACCAATATTCTTCACAGTTTCTTGTCCCAAGAATTGCAACAGATGAAGGATGCAAGTGTTACCATTCAAGCTAGTAAACAAACTAAAAATTTCAAATTGGATGATTTATGTTACAATCCATTCAACATGGAGTATTTGTAGATATTGTTTCCTTTAGGCTACAAACCACTAAAATTTTATAAATACAAAGGGAAAGGTGACCCTGAGGCTCATTTGACCAAATTCTTTGATGCATGTCAACCAGTGGCATATAGAGACAAATACCTTTTGTTGTTTTTTCTAAGGAGCTTGGCTAGACAAGCCTTGAAATGGTTTTTAAAGTTTCTCAAAAATTTAGTAACATATTTTGATGATCTTTCTAATAAGCTTGTGTAGCACTTTTCCTATAATCTTGAGCATGAGATTTCATTAGTGGACTTAACACAAGCAAAGAAAAAAGATAGTGAGAGTTTTGAAAGTTATTTACAGTGATGGAAAGCCCTTGTAAGCTATTTCACCCATAATTTACAAGATAAACAATTAGCCATTGTGTTTACCAAAAATTTGCATAGTGAGATAGCTTATCATTTGATACTATGATGTGCACATAATTTCAAGAAAATCATCGATAAAGGCTTGTTAATTGAGTCGGTGCTCATCAATAAAAGAGTTATCAAGATTAATTCAACTAATCAAAATTAAGGTACCAATCAAGAAAATGACCAACATCCCATTCAAGCACAAACCTCATAATCAACACAGGCCAATAACCAAGAAAGATCAAAGTAATTCAACCGTAATATAAATGTTATGGGAAATGGAGTAACCAAATATCATCATGTCCAAATGATGCAAACATCATCTACACCACCTTTTTATCTTACTCCTACCTAGCAACCTCTCCAACCAATAATTCAAACACAAAAACCAAAACCTATACAATAAATATAGTAGCCTTTACCATTACAAACCCCTCCTAGGAGAACCATGCCTGCATGTCATGTCTTTAGTGACTTAGGAGAACCTATTGAGTCTATATTTCACAATCTTGTTATCTCTAATCTGATTAGTTTGCATATACCAAAGCATTATTCACAAGGCATTCATTATCCTAATTATTATCGTGAAAATGAATTATGTGACTATCATCGGGTCAACGGGCATAATCTAAGAAGATATGTCCAAATCAAGCATTTAATTGAGAATATGTTAGAGAATGGGGAGATAACATTGGGATTTATCAAAATCCCTTTCCTTGACATAACAATTAGTAGTAGTAAAATAATCAATAATAACAACAATGGCCAGTACAACAACAAAATCAATAGTATCAAAATTAAAGACTGAACCAATAGAATCAACAAAATCAATAGCAAAACCCACAATGACAAAACAACGTAAAAAACCAAGGTCAAAATAGTAATAACTAACAAACCTACCAAATAGTTATGCATGACTACAACAAGGTTGTAGGTCATATTGTAGGACGTAGTGTTAATGCCATCTCTATTAATCGTAGACCAAGCACTAATCAGCTTAGACCATTGCTAAAAAACAACATTCAAATAAATTACATGGATAATCCTTCTTTGACCTGGGAATGCATATAGATAAACTAGTAGACTAGGACTTCCCCTTTTGGACCTTATATCGACAACTCATCCTTGCCATGTGACCACATTTGAGTGCATCAACAACTGAGACTTATCCTATCTAGGCCAACACCATTCCAAAAATTGGTTAGTAATAATAGTCCAGTATTTAATCTCGATTATGCAATCACAACTTGGTGGTCAAAGATTATTGTCCTAGGCCCACAACCATCTACTACTTTGCCTATCATCCAACCAACTGTTTAGCCTCAAAATAAACCATTCACTACTAACCAAGACAAGAAGTTTGATATTATGAAATAATTACAGAAGACACCTACACAAATTTATATTTTAGATTTGTTGCAAACATAAATAATCCAAAAAAACATCTTGAATGAGTTTTTAACCCAATACACAATTGCTAATGACATATCTCTTGATAAATTTCAAGCTTTACTTGGACACCTAGCTCCAACCCAACAAGTCACATTTAACCAAAGTGATATGTCTTCCCTTGGCCTGCTCCATAATAATCCATTATACATATAAGTTTATATAAGATGGCATAAAGTGAAATGTGTCCTTATATACAATGGATTTGGCCTCAACATAGTGTCTCTAAAGCTCATCAAGCTTCTTAGGTACATAATGATAGATCTCCAACCAAAAATAATAACTATCAAGACCTATGATAATCAAAAAAGAGAATCATAAGGCACTATTAGTTTATTAGTTATCATTGGGCCTTTGACCCATGATACACTTTGCCATATTCTTGATCTTAAGTTATCATATAATATGTTTCTAGGTAGGCCTTGGTTATATGAGATTCATGCATTCCCATCAATGTTGCACCAATGTATCAAGTTTTCCCACTTAGTGATGGAAGTGAATATTCTAGGATATTTATGCCCATATGAACACTGCAAACATCTTGAGGCTAAATTTCAAAGCTACAATTATCAGTACGTAATGAATCTAAGTTTCAAGTAAGATAAAGGAAATTATATACTTATTGATCCTTCACCAGATAATTGCATAGATCCTAATACCTTGGATTCCCTTTCCCACATGCCATCTCTTGAAGCTTCCAATCATTTTACCATTTAGGATAATGGACCAAGAGAGTATGTGACCCATGATATATTTCATATTGCCAATCTTCCTCAGAATCTTAAAACCTTTAGGTGACCTAAAATCATCCCACATATGGATTGCTAAAAAAAAACAAAGATAAGGGACCCGTCACATTTGTACCAGCACCTAGCCTATGACCTGACCCTCTTGAAGGGGATGAATCATGGTTATACAATGAAAACTAAGTGAATTGTTATAAAAGTATAAAGTATCATATTCCCAATAGGATCATGAAGCATCATAATTATGAAGGAAGAGACCTCAAACCAAATCAATAAGGAACCATCAAGCTAATTTCTATGACTAAGCATGAAAGACCTTATGGACTTGGATTTAAACCTCTTGGGGTGACCCCACATATCTTATTCAAACTCCATCACCAAAAACTAGTGATGATGATGTTGACAATGAAGTAGAGTTTGATCATAGCCTCACCTTTGATAACCTAGTTGAATCCAACCTATTTGATAACAATGCTATTTATACCCTTACCTTGGCCAATCATTGCAACACTTTTCCATTATATTATCCCCAACTAATAGATTGGCACCAACAAGAATTCAGTCTATCGATTCATGAGTTCCATAATGATAAGGCATTTTATGATCACAAATAAGGATTCTCAATCACATTATATCTTTTAGCCTATTTTTGAGAGTGAGTGAACACCCTTAGCCAAAAATAAATAAGTAAAAAATTAATGTTCGAAAGTGAAAACCTCTTTGAGGCACTTTCTGACTAGGAAAAAAGTAAAGATAAAGGCCAGTCTAGTGGTGAAAACTTATTTTAGGTGCCATTAGATGGGGGTGTTCATTCTTATTCAAATTTAAATCAAGAGACTCCTATGGATTTGAGTTTAGATTTTTTAGATATCCCATTAGGGGACTTAGATTCATCATGCCTAGGAGAAGTTGAAGAGCAAGTCCTAACAGAGGACCTTAACATAATTCAATAGTTTAAGTCATTGCCTACTATCCTATAAGATGGTTCAACCCTCTATTTGAAGATATAACAAAGGTAAATATCAAGACTCCATTAGACCTAAAATGGATAAAATTAGGTTCATCCCTCACTGAGAAGGAATAGGACATCTTTACAGCTTTATTGAGTGAATTTGTAGATATCTTTATATGGGCCTATTCTAACATGCCAGGTTTAGATCTTGCCTTGGTTTTGTACCACCTTGTGGTTAATCCTAATGCCAAACTAGTAAAATAAAAGCTACATAAGATGCATCCTCACATTACTATATTGGTAAAGAAAGAGTTGGAAAAACTCTTAGAATCAAGATGTATCTAATCCATTAACTATATTGGTAAATAAAGAGTTGGAAAAACTCTTAGAAGTAAGATGTATCTAATCCATTAACTACTCAGAATAGATCTCTAATGTGGTACCTGTTAGTAAAAAGCTTAAAGGGATCATAACTTGTACTAATTTTTGAGACATCAACAAAGCTTGTCCTAAAGATAATTTTTTCTTGCCTAATATCGACATGATCATTGACTCTACAATGGGTTATGAAATGCTTTCACTCATAGATGGCTTTTCAAGATACAACCAGATCATAATCACATCAAAAGATTAGCATAAAATAGTGTTCACGACTCTATGGGGAACATTTTGTTATCAGGTGATACCATTTAGCCTTAAGAATGTTGGAGCTACATATCAAAGGGCCATAACTATCATATTCCATGATATGATACATGATATTAAATCCAAACCAGGGCCAACCATCTAGTAGTGTTGCGTAAAATATTTGAAAGATTATAGGAGTACAAAGTTAGAATCAATCCAAAGAAATGTGTGTTCAATGTAACTTCAAGTAAATTACTTGGCTTCATCATGTCTCATAGAAGTATTTAAGTCGATTCAGCTAAAGTTCATGTTATAATCGAGATGCCACCACCAACTAATTTAAAACAACTCCATAGTTTGTAGGGTAAGATCCAATCAATTTGATGTTTCATCTCTCAATTAGTAGACAAGTACCATCCATTTACACACCTTTTGAAGAAAGGAGTTGCATTTCACTAGGAATATCACTGCCAAATAGGTTTTCAACAGCTTAAAGACTATCTTGTTAACCACCTATTTTATTACCTCCTATGCCAAGAGAGCCATTCTTGCTATACCTATCAGCTACCAACCATTCTCTAAGGGCACTCTTGGTTCAACATGATGACAATGGAAAGGAGCACATTTTATACTACCTAAGTCATACCTTCATTACATATGAACATAACTATGCACCTATTAAAAAATCTTGTCTAGCCATGGTCTTTGCTGCTCAAAAAATGTGCCATTACATGTTGAATAATAAAACCATGGTCGTTTAAAAAGTAGATCTTCTCAAGTATCTACTATCTAAAATAGCTTTGCAAGGTAGAATGGCTAAATGGATCATGCTTCTCAATGAGATTAACATAGAATATGTCAATCAAAAAGTAATCAAAGGATAAGTTCTTGTAGATCAACTTGTTGAAACACCTCTCATAGACACATAGCCACTCACATTCCAATTTCTTGATGAATCCATCATGACCATCATAGACCTACCCCTTGAGGAGCAGGCCTAGAAGCTATATTTTTATGGTTCATTTACTACACATGGATCAGGGGTAGGCCTATTATTTATTACACCACAGGGGGATATAATCCTTAAATCATTTAGAATCAGCTTTCCTTGTATAAATAACATGGCCAAATATGAAGCACTTATTGTAGGTCTTTGACAACCAATGCAGTGGAATATATCTCATCTCCAAGTTTATGGTTATTCTTAGTTAATCATCAATCACATCACCGATCATTTTTAGACCAAAGATGACAAGCTAGTTCCATATAAAGCTATGGTTGACAATTTTAAACCATAAATTACAAACAATCAGTTTGAGAACATACCAAGGACTAGTAACAAAACTACAGATATCATGGCTACTATTGGCTCTCTGATTTGAAAAATAGATAAAGCTACAGAGTATCAGTTCCTCATTGAGAATTTATCAGCACCAGCTCATGAACCTTCAACCATTGCCATGATTTATGATATTTTTGTTCCTAGTTCTATCTATTACTCAGACCTTTATAACTACCTTAATGATCGAGGTATACCACATAACCTCTCTTGAAAATAAACTAAAGTCTTTATTCATCATTGCACTCATTATACTCTACTTGGATACACCCTTTACCATCATAATTTTGATGGAACTCTACTTCATTGTTTAAATTTGGTAGATTCTACATTATCATTAAGAGAATTTCATGGAGTATGTGGAGCCCATTCTAGTGAGGAAGTCCTATCCAAAAAGCTCTTGCATACTAATTATTGGCCCATAATGGATGCAGATGTTACTGTATATATAAAAAAAAGTGTGATAAATGTCAATGAAATGCTAATATAATTCATGCCCCAGAAAAAACTCTGAAACCAATGTTGACACCATGGCCATTTTCTATATGGGGAATTGACCTCATTGGGAAGATGAACCCCACTTCATCTGATGGCCATAAACATATCCTTATCACTACTAAATATTTCACGAAGTGGGTTAAATCTATACCACTCACTTACATGACTGGAAAGCAAATTTCCAAATTCATTTTCAACCATCTCATTTGTCGCTATGGTATCCCTTCTAACATTATATCTAATAATGGAGGATCATTCAAAAATAAAGATATAGATTAGTTTTGTACTAAGTATAACATCACACAACATTTTTCTATAGCATATTACCCTCAAAGTAATGGCTAGGCCAAGGCATCCAACAAAACCATTTTATGAACTTGAAACATTTAGTGTCTTGTAATTCTTGATTGAGTTGAGATACTCCAAAACAATTCCAAAAATATTTAAAAAATCATTACAAAATTAAAAAAATACTAACCACTTCTTTGCCTTAAGGATTTTGGGAACCCTTACTAAGTTACAAGAAAATCACTTGTCATTTAGTTTCCCCATCCTTTTTAGAATTTTCTCTCACACACTTACCATTTAGCAAGACCATTCATATTCTTCTATCACATCCATTATGTTTTTTTCCATCAATTAGCACATTCTTCCCATTCCCTAGAGAACTACATTTAGCCTAAAGTTTTTTTACTGGATATTACATCCATGGAACTATGTAGGTAGCAGCCACTTGCCTATTGCATCTAGAGATAGCTTAGCCACCCCCTTTATTTTATTCTATTCCTCCCTTTTGTTCATTTTTTCAGTTATCACCTATTTTTCTAGGGGAAATGTTCATATGATTTCTATTATGTTATTTATTTGTTTGTCTATCTGTTTGTTTACTTTTAGCACTGTTGCCTTGATTCAGTTTATGTGTGTTCATTGGGTGATTCCTTGCCCACACTTATACTTGAATCTATCCATATTCATATGTTTACTTATTATCATGGTTTCTATCATTGGTGCATTGTTTTCTATTGAGTATTATATTATGGGAGTCAGTCCTCATGCATATTTTGGCCAAGTCCTCATGATTTTATACCATGATGCCTTCCAACACATGCTATAAAAAACCTTAGTTTTAAGAAGTCTATTCAGTAATGGAGGCATCTCTTTGGCATCAACATCCCGATCACATCTTAATCATATCCCAAATAGAGTAATTAAACATGAAAGAATTTCAATCTTTATTAGTTCAGATGAGCATCTCCCTACTAGTAGGTTGTTCCAATTTATCATTAAACTCTATGTTAAATTATCATCCTCCTCAACTAATTTTATCATGTTTTCGATAATCGGATTATAACCTCTTATGGGAAAATCATTTTACACCATCCCACCTACATTTATCAATGATTATAACCACCTTTGGGTAAATCATTATGTTGTCACCACTTTACTTTTTCTGCCCATATAGGGGCATGTTATTCTCTTGTTTGTCTATCCTAATTGGGGTAACTCCATCTTCTCAATGATTATAATGACCTTTGGGAAAATCATTATGTTATCATACCACATTACCACTATCAAGGTAAAATGATTATAACTACCTTCAGGCAAACCATTGTACACCATCCCACTTGCATTCTCAATTATTTTGACTACTTTTTCACTATAATTGTGTTTTCACCCCATCATCTTTCCTTTCTTTGGTCCTCTTGTTTTGCTTCTTATCGAGGGACTATTTGTTAACCTGCTTATGCCAATCATTCCCTCAAGGGGGTATCATATAGTTAGTTTATCATCATTGTAATTTTAGGCATACAAAACCTTTTCATTATTTGAGAAGATGTTACTATACTTATAGCTTATAATACATTCCCAAATAGGGGCAAATTGTAGACACCTAAAACTAGCCACCAATAACCTCTAATCAAGTTTTTAGCCAATTTCCACTTAAAATTCATAATTTGGCTTAAAAATACTAAAACATGATAAATGATGTGAAACTAACATATTCAAGTGTTGATTTTGGATAGGGTATCCCTAAATGGGGCAATGCAATTTATGGGCTAGCCAACTTTGATCAGATCATTCTGAGTCAAAATGCCAATTTTACACCTAGGTGCTCTGGATTGCTATTTCTTATCAAACCTCTTGCATGATACATGTGCCTTTATGATTTGTTGTTTGTAACATCCTAAATGTTAATATGGATCCAACACATCTGACATCACCTTCCAATTCTAATTCAGTTGAATTTTGGATCAATAATAAGGCATTCTGATTAAATTAAGTAATTTATGCACAAAGTGATTAAACATGCTTAAGAGATCATTAATATAAATCAAGGAAAAATTAATAATTCCATTAAAACTTATTGAAAAATTATTTTTAGAAATGAATATTGAATATCTACATCATTTGGTGACCTCATTTCTTGGGAAGACATCACTAGGCCATAAATGCCATAACTATTAGGATTCATGCCCTCCATGCCTCATCAATGCCTTCCATGATGCCCTTTATGCCTCTTAATTTCCCCTTATTCTAATGTCATGATGAGGATAATTACAAACTTAATTCTAAAAATTGAATTAATCTTCAACCACACATCTCAATCTTGAGATGGATGATTCAAGTTGATTTTAGACATTCTCAAAAATCTATAAATAGAGAGGCCAAGAACATCATTTCTAAGTTATTTTGGTGCAAAGTTATAATGCACAAATATCTTCAAGGAGCCATTGAAATTAGTGTTACCACGCCAAATTGATTCTAAGCCAAGCCAAGCCATAAGCCAAAGGTGCCAAGGAGAGATGGAGGTAGCCAAGTTTCCATTGCCAAGGACTTCATGAGCACAAAACCAAGCAAGCCAATACTACAAAGGCATTTGGAGCATCCAAGGAAGGTGAAGGAATTCTTATATTTTATTTGTTACTTTTTAGTTGTGTTTGTCATTTGTTTTTGTTAACTAAGCTCTCCTTAGTGTCTAGGCCTACAGATGTTATGTTTTTAGTGTGTTTCTTTCATTTTGTTTTCATTTTGGAACTAACACCATACTAACCATCCTCTCTTGAGTCAAATTCCTAGAGCACATGTATTCTCTCAATTTTGCAAGAATATTGGTCTTTAAACTTGGCTGCAAGCTTCCTACATCAAGATCCATTTTATAAATCAAAGATTTAACTTCATCCAATCTAGATTTGACCTCTGAAAATTTGTATTTGTTTTTTATTTAGAAGGTTGGTTGAAGTGCAATTTTTTTGATAAATTTGTAGAGAATTCATAGTATTGTCTATCATTTACACTTTTTTTTGTTGGAAATATAAAATATCAAAGCTGATAAGTTTCCTCTACTGTGAAAATGTTTGTAAAAAGATAAATACTTTCTGTGAATGACATCTACCTATTGAGAGGGTGTAATTGAGATCCATCAGTTTACATGATTTTGGTTCATATATGCAACATCTCTTATTATGGGAAAATCCACATACCTTCTAGGCTACACCAAGAAAACCTATACTATGTGTTAGGGCACGACAAGGTCTTAAAATAGTGTGGGCCCTGTCAAACAAGGAGGGCATAGTTATTTTTCATATGAAGAGGTAATTTGAATTTTCTTTATATAAACTCGGTTGAGATTTACATGATTCATAAAACTAAGAATATGTTTAATATTATCCTTTCAAACTTCAATTAATTTATAGTAGAATTGGTTATTTGTATTTTAAAAATTACTTGCATAAGAAATGGTTATGGTTTCAAAACCCATTTGATATCATTTTGATCAAAATTATTATTTTTTGATATCAATTTGTAAAAGAAGTTATAAGGGTGTGATAGATTTTTTTTACATTATTTTTTTGTAATGGAGTAATAAGGGTAAATTTGGTGATATAAGGGTGTAATATGGTATATAAGGTGCATTATTTTTACAAGCCACAAGAATTTTTTTATATTCAAAAAACTATTTTTGAAGGTAAAGGTAAAACCTCAAAATAGTATTCCCTTGTCTTATTTTGCACCACGGCTAAAATTGTGAGCTAATTTTTGAAAATGGATGTTAAACTCTTAAAAACTATAAGGAATGGTTAATGAACATGGAAAATATGTTAATTTTTAATGACTTATGGAACATAGTTGAAAAACAACCCACATTGCCCACTGAAGCTATAAAGCTTACTGAATTCCAAAAATGTGATAAGCATGCTCTCACATTGTTGAAATCAACTTACAGTATAAAAGTCATAATTCACGTTGAATCCATCAAATATGAATCATGGAAAGCTCTAAAGGACTTGTATGATAAACAACCTATTTACAAGAAAATTGATCTTCTTATGTAGTTACTCAATACTAAACTTGTTGATGATAAAGATGTTTAAGAATATGAGTCGCGCATTAAGAATTTGAAACAAGAATATGGTACTACTGGTGGGAAAAGTGATGATGAAATTCTCATTTCTATTTTTTGAATGGTCTTAGCCCTAACTACAGGAAATTTCTCAAGATGCTACAGCTTAGTGATAACCTTGATAAATCTACATTTGATTCAATTTATGAGTTGCTCACTCAACATGAGTGATAATTTACAAAGAAGAAAGAACAACTTACTGAGGAGGCATACTATTCTAAAACAAGAAATCCATTGTATAAACCCAACAGAAGACACAAAGAGAAATAGAAACACTCTCACAAGCACACTTCTAGACCTTAGCATCATTCTAGACATAGAGATCATTTAGGATCTTCAAAGCATAGACATCATTCTACTTCTCCAAATCATGACCATCACCACAAACATTCACATAGACACAAGCACAAGCATAATCATTATTCTTCATGTTTTTATTCTTACTCTAGTTCTAGTGGACGTGAGAGAATATGTTATAATTATGGTGGCATAGGACATCTTTCTACAGAGTTCCCCTCCAAAAGGAGGTCCTCTTGACATCGACAGCAGGTAGAAGCAAACATTATTGATCACTCTAGTCACTCTTCTAGATATTATTCTACATCATCTTCTGATGGATGGGATGATTGGAAAGTTGTTTGCTTTGTAGTTGATGACTATATCTTCTGAGATAGTGATACACCCATCTTGTGCGAGTTGTTAGGCTCAAGATTTGGATTTTATGTAGTAGCATTTTTTGGCTTGTGTACTTTTCTTTCATATATGTAATGTTGATATGATCTTTGGTGTGGAGCATTACAGTGTTTTGTACTTGGTTTATTAGTTTCATGGCTTCTCACCTCTTGCCTGATAGGGGGAGATGATATTGCTTATTGGTTTTTGATCAGTCATGAGTGATTTTTGGTATGAGTCAACATTATGTTGTTATCATTATTAGTGCTAAGCAAAGGCCTACATGAGATGTTAGTGATTATTTGGCATCATTTTGAGATGTGTAATACATAGTATAGGGGGTAGTCATTTGTTGGATGAATTCTATGTGAGGATCGATGTAGTTAAATAATGTGTGGTTGTGTTCTATTGTAGTGTGGGGATGATCAAGATATGGATCAGTCTAGGATGCATAGTATACTAGTTTTAGTTGTTGCATAGTGTACTTAGATGACTCACAATTTGGTTCTCCAGTATTTCTATACCCCTTTGGATCAAGAGGGAGTTTGTTGGGACCATTTATTGATCCAAAGTACTTAGTTTTGTTATTTTATTTTTATTGTTTTAGTTTTATGGGTTATCTTCCCATTTATTGGTTTTATAGTTTTATAACCAACTTCTACAAGATTTTATAGCCTAATCATTGTAAAAAAATAAAATATAAGTTTTAATTGAATATAATTTTGTTTTTAATTCCTCCTAATCCATGGGCTATCATGTACATACATAGTTTTATACAGTGTTTGAATACTCTAAATGTGTTATCTATATCTAAATGAGTTAAAACTTAAAAATAATATTTAATAACATTAAAATCAATATCTTACCAATTTATATAAGTATTCATATCAGTTTTCTTTATAAACTTTCTGTATACTCCCTGAATTCTCAATCATTTTACACAAGCTATAGGAACACAGCATATAAGAACACAATCTATGCAAGTTAATTCTTCATAAGCATTTTGTAGACAATTTAAATAATGATCTAGTAATATTTAGAAACTTTTATCAAGCATACTAACTTCATAATAAGTTTCAAATTAATTTCATGATTATACCCTTTGCCATTACTCTATTACACATAGTCCTTGTCCTTGCACAAGTACAAGAATATGGTCTGCAATCATTAGTTTTCAAAAACAAAAATCTTTCTATTCATTTCCTTTGGGTTAAAAAACATTCCCCCTTCGAATACAACCCCCATAAATTGACTCTCACATAACCATTTACAATTCTTTTTACGTTATGTAACTACTCTAACTAACTTTCAACTCCCTCATGGATGTTGGGAGAATGCTAACTACCTTATCCTCTAACATGAACATAAAGATGACTAATCATATGAGTCACGTATGTATTGAAACACCTTTGAACCCTTTCTATATACTAACCACATAAATTATAACATTAAAACTTCTTTCTATAATATTGAAGTCTCCAAACCTTGACATGAGAGTTAGAAAATTGAAATCAAGACTTTAGTAGGAAAAGGCCAATGTGACTACAATTCAAACTTGGCATAGATCTATCACCTAAGAATGAGTCTTATGGAACTAAAATGACTATAATGACTTACTAATGACTCAAAACATTTGAAATAAACCATAATTTACAAAGAGTAGTGATTTTCATGCATCATACTACTGAGGATCAAAGAAAAACTTTCTAAAATTTTATAACTATTATGGCATTGATGTTATGTTCAGCATATCTTGTTCAATGGCATGTCCTCCTAGATCCTAATGTATATTTAAATCATGTAGACCTATTTAATCTTGATTAAAATTATCATGGATCCTCCTTTGTTGATCTCTCTCTTACCATGTATCTCCAAATTGATTATGAACAATTGATGCTTGTTGTCCTTCCTCTAAAGGCCTACACATGAAGCAAACAAGTCAACAAAACCACTCCTTTCTTGTCCTCTTGAATTTCATTTTTTTCTATTCAAATGTTTTTTCTCTCTAGCTTCCAACTCTTCTTCATCTTGGCTTAAGATTGTCTTCAATGTAAATTCAGCTGCTATGATAGAGTCTTTGTCTCCTATTAGAGTCAAATCTTATGATTCTTACAATATTTTCTATCACATCTACTTCTCCTCTATAGTATATTTGTCTATCTCTATTTTATCTTTGATTGGTACTAAATAAGACAACTGTACCTGCTACAACTTAAACTTTTCATGCACTTAAACATGTGTTTCTTCTTCATATTCTCCTACTACCACCTCATAGATTTATTCTTGCATGTCAAGCACTTATTTGGGTGCCTCTATTTATTTTTGTCCTTCCATTAGCTTATTCAATAACTTCAATGTTTCATCATATAACTCATCTTCATCAACATTCACATTACCATACTCTTCAAAAAAAAACATTGAAACAAATATCGTGTGTTTCTTTACTCTCTTCAAATCTTACTTGACTCAAACCTTCTTATTTAATGCTCATCATGAGGCATGGTGTTGTTGTATACTCACTTTCTCCTTCTTCTTCATCAATTGATTCACCTTATTCAAGGTATTATAGGATTTTATTACCATACTTAGCTATCCAATAGACTTATTCCTCATCATTAGCATGTTATTCATGCTTCTCTCTTGTCATCCATTCCTTGTCATTCTTGACATCTTCTTCATCTTCATTCAATTATTTACCTATATACACACAATCCAAGAAATTATTATTCATAATATTTTGAGGCCTTCTTTCTAATTTTCTTCCTCTCTTATTTTGCCTTGCCATTTATCTTCTCATCTTTTCTATCATTTGCTTTAGAGGCCATCTCACTGTCCTCTTGATATGTACATGGAATCTTGGTCTCATATCTTCCAAGACTTGAGCTAACCTTGCCAATACCATCTTCATCTCAGAAATATCCTTTTCTCTCTTTAATTCTCTTTGCTTCACTTTCATCTTCTTGTGGCATTCCTCACTCTTCAAGCCCTTCATCTCTCTTTCAATCTTTTCTCTCTTCACACTCTCTCTCTAGGTCTCACATTAACTTTTCTTCTTATTGACAAGCCTACCTACATGTATATTTTGACCTCACCAAGGTCTCTCTCACTTGACTCTTACTATATTAGAGTCTCTTTATTTCTTGTCCTCACTTAGGAATCCTCTTTCTATCTTAATCTCTTCTTGAGCTTCTTTCTTGGAGCTTCCACTAGCTCTTCTCTCCAAGCCTCTTAGCTTGAGGGATTTAACTAAAACTTTCACTTTTTTGCCTCTCGCTTCTTTCATTCAACTTGAATTAGCATTCACACAATAACATTTCAAATAAACCTTTAAATACATACTCAATAGTACCTTCATACACATGTAACTCACATTTGAAAAATATACCTCATCCATAGAACATTCCAGCTCTGATACCAAATTATGCAAAGTTCCTTATTGATCTTGGTTAATATGGATGCAAAACACAATCTCATACACCTTTACCTCTACCTTTATTCACCTATATCTTATATCATTAGACTAGATCTCTTGATCTACAATCACTTCACAACTTATCTTCTTTGGGTACAAGACTCTCAAGCCACTCTTGAAGAATCAAATTTCTCATTGTTTGAAAACCCTTCTCTCTTAACCTTACATGAACATATGTCAAGTCCTTATAAATATCTAATCCATTTTCATGCTACCCACTACTCAAATCTTAACTGACCTCTTCTTCCTTTCTGATCACCTTCTTACCATCCCTCACTCTTCTCTTGTTCCAAATGCTTACCTTATGGCTATAACACATTGACAACTTGACCCATACATAGTTTTGAGATTCTTGATAACTTTAGGTTTCTTGTGTCTAACTACTAAATAGTTTCAACCCTCTTGTACCTTTTATTTAACTCACACAAATTCAAAGTAAAGACCTTCAATATTGACTTTTTTTCTTTTGTCATAGGCTTTCTACTAGCCTTTTTTTAAAACTTTCCTCTTCGTCCAGATAGGTATGGACTTGTATTGGTAAAATAAGACTTTTCCCAAGTAACCTCTATCACCTAACTTCCTTCTAAAAAAATTTATGTCATAAATCTTCTCTTAAGGCACCTTACTAGCCACTTCTTATGCTCTGTTTAGGCCTAATTAGGCCTACTCTACCCTAACACATACATAGTCATATAAATCCATACTCACAAATACCATACAAACATAAAACATTAAAAACATATCTTCATAACTTAAACCACATGTATTCACTAATTTTTTATAAATTTAGATGTGGATACTCTTCCTACAATCATTTTGGTTTTGAAACCCTAGTTCAATGTTAGGATTATATATATGAGCCCAAGAGGGATATAACTTCCTTTTCCAACTTTATAATGACTTTCCCATTACTATTAAAAAATTTCAAGGTTTATTCAATAAAAAATTTCCTTTATAAACTCATTGGATCTCTTCTAGACACTTCTATCCACCATTTAGTATAAACTTAGGGATTGATTGTGTGTACAGACATAGTTTTATATAGAGTTTGAATACTATACATGTGAAATATATATCTAAATGAGTTGAAAATTCATAATAGTATTTAATAAAATTGAAAAAAATATCTTACCATTTCATATAATTGGTCATATCAATGTTCTTTATAGACTTTCTTTATACTCCCTGCATTCTTAGTCATTTTACACAAGCTACAGGAACACATGGTATAAGAACACAGTCTCTGCAATTTAATTTCTCATAAGGAACTTTGTATACAATTTAAATAATTATTTAACAATATTTATAAAGTTTACTAACTTCATAATAAGTTTCATAGGCATTTCATTATTATACCCTTTGCCATTACTCTATTATACACAATCCTTATCCTTGCACATGTACAGGAAATTGGTCTGCAATCATTAGTTTTCAAAAACAAGAATCCTTATATTTATTTATTTAGGGTTCAATAACATTTCCCCTTCTAATATAATCCACACAACTTGACTCTGACATAACCATTTACAACTATTTTTATGTTATGTAACTACTCTAATTGACTTTCAACTCCCTCATGGATGTTGGGAGAATGTTAACTACCTTAATCTCTAACATGAGCATCAATATGACTAATCATATGATTCATGTATGTCTTGAAACACCCTTGACCTATTTATATAGACTAACCACACAAATTCCAACATTGAAACTTTTTTAGACAAGATTGAAGTCTCCAAACCCTAACATGAAAGTTTGAAAATTGAAATCAAGAATTTGGTGGGAAAAGGCCAATATGACTCCAATTCAAATTTAGCATAGATATAACAACTAAAAATGACTACTATATACCTAAAATTACTATAGTGACTTACTAATGACTCAAAACATTTAAACTAAACCAAAATTTATAAAGGGTAGTGATACTTTTGCATCATTTTAATCCCATAATGAACTTCATAATCTTGAACCTATCATCTGCCTTATATTAAGGTACATATTTAAGAATTTTGGGGAACTATTCCTAGTAATATTTAATTAATAAGTCTCCTTATTTAAAATTCTAAAAATCTATAAGAATTTGGTCAAAATAAAGTAGTGAAAGCCACTGTGATATGAGTATTATCACAAACTACTCCAATGTAGTGGTGGTTGAGTTCATATTCATTTCCAAATTCTTGTTGGCCCACCATGTAGTTACTTATCCACCCAACTGATAAGCTCCCCAAATGGATTTATTGACCTTATATTAATTTTGAATCTTTAAATACTTCTCCATTTCAATCAACCATACTTTAGCTCCATCTCTCATAATAGTTATATCAAACTTAGGTAGATTCACCTTTTTCATATCCTTAGCCAGTTATGCAGCTACACATACTCTCATGTCTAGAGGCATTTTTTCATGTCTCTAATATTGAGGGGTTTCTTGCTTAGTAAGATGCTATTTAGGCTCATCTTGGTGGGATTCCTCCTCAAGTCCATGAATTTCCTATTCTAGGGATACGATTTTGTCTATAGTCTCATTCATGGCTGCAAGAATCTGATCCAACTTTACTACTTGATCAACATCAAATTAGTTAGGATGAAATGGAGGGTTATTGTTGTTTACATTTGAATTAACCTCTCCATATATTATTTCTTACAACATTATTATTTCTATTAATAGAACAATATGAAAATATTAGTTAACTCATTAAGTCCTAGAGTTCGAGTCACAACTCTAATACCATAATGTAACATCCCCATAGGGATTTACTAGAATAATTCAATAAAAAAATTAAAATTTTCCATAACACCGATTCTTTCATTATATTTCACCAATAGAATCTAATTAGTGATCTTATCATACTAATTATGTTAGACATACGTAAATATGTATCATAATAGTTATCGATCACTACCTCCACATATAGTAGTATTAAATGTTATTGTAATATATAAATCACTATTACTCTATATATTTATATTTTGTATTATATATATATATATATATATATATATATGTAATACATTAAAACAACTATTATTATTATTATTATCATATTAATTTATTATATGTAATTATATATACTATTTTTTGAATTGTAATAATGTTCAGTAATATATATATTATTTTAATCTATATGTATATAATACAATGATGTAGAATATAACAATGCATTAAAATATCATATTATATATGTTAATATTTTGTATATGTATGTTATAATAATATCTTTGTAGTTAGTAGTGATATGATATATTATTAAACATATTTAATATATTAATTGTTATTAAAATATAATATAATAATATATGATATAGTTGTTATAATTTATATGGGTATATTTACATATTATTATTACATTATATATTATACTAATACAATATATATTTTTTTATTGGTGTTAGGGAATTAACGGGTCCCTGGCCCTTATAACATATTAGATTTGAGAGAACAAAAGGATGGTCTAGCCTAATATTAAAAATATTAAGGCATATTGACGATCACACAAACTAGATTAATACATAATTTAGGATGCCCAACTATCACTATACAAAAAAACTATCCAACACTTACTATTTAGCCCATCAAAAAACTTCCTAACATTCACTATTAAAACTACTTAAAACCACAGTCAGTTTAGAAAAGCCAAAAAAGACTAGACAAATAACATTCATTTCAATATTACTAATTTTATAAATTTCTTATTACTAGATAGGAAATGACCCATCTTCCATGAATTAATAAACTTATTAAAACCACTGGAATGAACTTCCTAACCCTTATCCTCAACAACTATTCCATTTGATGCCACCACCTTCCCACATTCTACTCCCTCAACCTCCTAAAACTTAGAGAAAACTAGATGATGATGCATACTCCCCGAGTCCTTCAAAAACAATTTTTTACCTTTCCACCATGGGGGAGTCATGACCACCCCCCTCGACACACCCCTTGCTATCCATTTCATTGCCTTAGTTGCCTTTTTAGTGCCCGCTAATCTTCTAAGCCTGATATAGGCTAAAGAAAATCTTGGACCTCAAGCAAACATATACTCCTATTCCTTTCCACATTTTACTTATCTACATATGCCTCATCCATCTCTTTATAAAAATTAACTAACACTAAAAACCTAAATTCTAAAGCACAAAAAATAGACAAAGGAATAAAACCCAAATAGTCTCTACCAAAAAAAGGAAGATTGGGTGATGAACCAAGATGGATAGATTAAATTTATGAGAGCAGACCCTATATATATTCTATAAGGAAATTACTTCAATAATAAAGTAGAATAGTAGAAGTAGATCCAACTATGACTGAAATATATCTAAAAATATGATAATAGATAAGCCACTTTGAGGGGGCAACCTCCACAAGCTTCAATAAGAGTAGAATTCACAATATGATGATAATTAGTTACCCACTACCTCCTATATATAGTCTATCTAGGACATGGTTACTCCATAGGCTGACTTGCTAACCAAATGAATGCATAGAGAAATGTGAAATAACATCAAATAGGGATAAGTAAGCCACAAGTCAGCTATTCCTATCCTAATACATGCAATAGGTTAGGGGTTTAGCATGCCCTTCCCCTTTAAACCAACATTGTCCTCAATCTTGAATAACTCTAGATGTTGTTGCAAAAAATCTTCACCTTACCAAGTTGCATCTTCACTACTCAGGTTCTTCCACTTGATCAGATATTCCTTAATATCTCTGGTTCTCAACCTCTTAGTATGTGTATGGAGGATCTTCTCTGGTTCCAAAATGATATGTCCTTCTTCATCTAGTTTTGGAAGCTCTGTCTGGGTTGAAACTTTCTATCCAATGACCTTCTTCAAATAGGAAACATGAAATACTAGGTGTATGTGAGATGAATGAGGTAACTTGAGCTTATAAGCCATACTTCTAATTTTTTGCAAAACTTGATAAGGGCCATAATACTTAGGAGCAAGTTTGTTGTCCTTTTTTTGTTACTTCAAGGACATTTACTTGTAAGGTTACAAACATACAAATACCCAATCACCCACCTCAAAATTTTGCTCACTATAGTGTTGATCTACTTGTTGCTTCATCATATTCAATGCCAAGTCCAAATTCTCTCTCAAACTAGACAAAACCTCATGTTGATGTCGAATGTGCCCCTCCTTCTATGGCAATGTAGTTGGATTTGAAGTAGACTAGTTGGGAGAACCACCCTAGTGGGGTTATGGAATAATGATGGCTAGATGATTTGACTAATTATTTTTCAAAGTCATCATGATATCTACCAAACTATCTTGTATGGATTTCATATTAGATTGTATGCCTTGTACACAATAGTCAAGCTGGTTCACTTTTTGATCTATGTTAGAGAACCCTAGTACAAAGGTCTAGTAAATCCATCTCTTCCTTGTTAGGAGTTTTACCTGGAGTTTAAACACCCTTTCCTTGGCCTTGATTTGTGGACCTACCATAAAAGGGCTTTATGATGTTGACCCTGATTGGCACTTTTGACCCAAATTAGACCAAGTTATTTTGGACTTATGTCAGCCTCAAATCAAAACATACAAAGAACATACCCTATACAAATTTTTATAATATTTACAAAAATGTAAATAACTCAAAAAACTTCTTTGAATTGCGCACTATAGAGAAATTTTATGAAAAACCATAAAATGGTGATAACTTTTGAAAAAAAGATCCAAATGATCTAAAATTTTAATGGAATATTAATTTCATGGTTTCTCACCTCTAGTAAAAAAAATTGTAGAGAAATTCACAATTATTTTTTAGATATAGCCAAATTTAAAAAATTAGGGTTTCACTCGCAAGATTGCCCAAATCACAGCTCTGATACCAATTTTAATGAAATTACTTCAACATTAAAGTAGAATAATAGAATTAGATCCAAATATTACTAAAATATATCTGAATATATGATAATAGATAAGCCACTTTGAGGGGCCAACCTCCACAAGCTTCAATAAGAGCAGAATTCACAATATGATGATAAATAGTTACCCACTACCTCCTATATATAGTCTATCTAGGCCATGGTTACTCCATAGGCTGACCTCATAACCAAATGAATGCATAGATAAATTTGAAATAACATCAAATAGGGATAAGTAAGCCACAAGTTGGTTATTCCTATCCTAATACATGAGATAGGTTAGGGGTGTCAAAAAAGACTAGACAAACAACATTCATTCCAATATTACTAATTTTATAAATTTATTATTACTAGATAGGAAATCACCCATATTACATGAATTAACAAACTTATTAAAACCACTGGCATGAACTTCTTAACCCTTATCCTCAGCAACTATTCCATCTAATGCCACCACCTTCCCACATTCTACTCCCTCAACCTCTTAAAACTTAGAGAAAACTAGATGATGATGCATACTCCCTGAGTCCTTCAATTTTTTTTTACCTTTCCACCATGGGGGAGCCATGAACACCCCCCTCAACACACCCCTTTCCAGCCATTTCATTACTTTAACACATTCTTGTTACATTTTTAGTGCCCGCTAATCTTCCAGCCTTGATTTAGGCTAAAGAAAATCTTGGACCTCAGGCAAAAATATACTCATATTCCTTTCCACATTTTACTTATCTACATAGGCCTCATCCATCTCTTGATAAAAATTAACTATCACTAAAAACCTAGATTCTAAAGCATAAAAAATAGACAAAGTAATAAAACCCAAATAGTCTCTACCAAAAAAATGAAGAGTGGGTGATGAACTAAGATGGATAGATTTAATTTATGAGAGGAGACCCTATATATTATTCTATCCAAACAAAAAAATCCACCAATTTCTAGACTTGATCTAAATCTGAGATAATCAAACAAAGATTACTGGTAAAAAAGAAGCCAAGTTTGAATTGAACCTTACTCGATTGCATGCTACCAGAGTTGCCATCCCCAATGCTTGCTCGATGGATTCTACCACCTCCATCATTAGAATCTAGAAGACATTAAAGAGACATGTCCATGACACCATTCCTCCAAACACCATTGCTTTTTTCTTGGCCCTATAGAAAACCAATGGCCACCCCATGAATTCCACCTAGAATTGATCCATTTTGTCAAAATAACATGCAAAATTGGCCCCAATATAAATGCTTGACCCTTAATAAAAATTAACTCACATTCATATTGCTCATAAACGCATCCCAAGTAATCAATTTACTCACTTCAAATCTTATGGAGGCCATGATTAGAAATAAAGGATTATCACTTCACTAGATACTCGAGTAGCCTACACGATCTCAACCCAATGAGACACACTTTCAGACACATCATCAAAAAAATTAGATATCACCTTTCTAAAGACATAAAAATATGAATTTAAATTTTATTATAAAATAAAATTAAAAACACCTATATACTTGAATTTAATTTAGAGATCAATTTGATCAAAATTTTTGTAATCTTCCCAACTAGTCTTGACGTTATCCATTTTTACATCCATGGTTTGGTCTATTACTGCATTATTAAATAAGTCTACAAATAAATTAATTTCTTGAAAGTAATGAGTGCATGGCCAAATTTCAAATTTATCTAATTTGGGCTAGATAATATCTAAAATATTAACAATTTTCCATGATTTTGCCTTTTGATTATTCAGATCTTGAATCACAACCTAAGAGTCCCCTTCAATCTCTAATGAGGTTATACCACATTCTAGAGCCATCTTAACTCCTATAGTGAAAGCATGAGCCTCACCTTCATTATTAGTTCCATCTAGTAGTTTTAGAGATAAAGCCCTAATTAGAGAACCACTATAATATTTTATCACATAACCTGCTCTTGAAGCCACTAGATTACCTTTGCAAGCCCCATCAACGTTCAATTTAAACCAAGTAGGTTTAGGTGGTTTTTAGACTACCTCTTTTCAATTTTTATTTTCCTTCTTATTTATCATTGACCCCTTAACATGGGGATGTTTGATATATTTCCAATTTTCACACATTTACATGTCCCATTGAGTCAACATACCTTTTATTCTCTAAAAATGTGCAAAAAATACTTCAAAAATAGAGACTTCAATATCTTTTAAAACCACATGCAAAGGACATGATTTATTTAAAAAATCCTATCATTCCTTTCTTTCCATACTATCCAAATTAGGATGGCTGGGCTAAAACTCGATAATCTATATACATAATTCTTAACATCCCCTATCGGCCAAGATGTAAAAGCTTGAAAAAGTGTCTTTGACCAAGCCCAAGACCAACTAAACTTATTGCAAAACCATACCTAACACCAATTATCAAAAGAATAGTTAAACAATAGATGATCCATTGATTCCTCCTCTCTCTCACATAAACAACATCCAGATGGTCTCATAAACTCAATCTTCTTCAATCTATCTAGAGTTAAATAATGACCATGAATTTCCAACCATGCAAAAATAACTTCTTTCTATAGACCTTTACTCCAACAAAGGGAACTTGCCCAATTTGTAGATTCATCTCTATCTTCCACCATTTGATAACCTAATCTAATCGAATACAATCCTATTTTTTCCCTAATCTAGTGTAATTGGTCTTCCTAATTTTTCAAAAAAATTTATTTTCCTAAGACATGCTTCAAGAGAAAGAGTCTATTCATGAGGAATGTGAAGGTGATAAAAATTTCCCCTCTTCAATCCACTCTTATTGTTTGAGAATCAGATAAATCATAATCCCTCACTTTCACTCCCTAAGTGTTTTCTAGTAGAGTTATAATCTGACTATCCCCAAACTCCTCCATTAGAGGGCGATGACCAATCTAGGATTCATGCCAAAAATATACCTTTCTCCCATTATTAGTAGTCTGGAAAACATGTTGAGAAATAATCGATCTACAAGTTAGCATAAAGTTCCACACATGACAACCTCTAAGAAGATTCATAGTTGAAACCATTCTCTCAAGAGAGTTCAAGTCTAAATACATAGCTTTGAGAAGTCTGCACCATAATATACCTAGATCAAACACCATTTTACACACCAATTTAGCTCCCAACACTATATCTTGAAAGTAGAGATCTTTGATACCCACTCCACCCTTATTTTTCCTCTTCCCAACATGCTCCCATTTCATCAATGAAAATTTCCTTTCTTCTCCATAGCCTTGCCACATAAAGTCTTTCATGATTTTGTTCATAAATTTATTATCCTCTTTGAAGGGCTGAGAATCAAGAAATAATAAGTTGGAAGAGCACTTAGAACTACTTTGATGAGCATTATTCTACCAGCCAAAGTAATCTATGTTCCTTTCCAAGAACTAAAATGGGCCTTAAATATATCAAAAAAATTCTTCCAAATTTTTGAGGAACCAGTCCCTTTAAAAAAAGGAACCCCCAGATATTTGATTGGAAGTTTTCCAATTTTAAATCCTATAATATTGCTCAAATTTCTTTCAATCCTATGACAATAATTCACAAAATAAATTTTAGACTTACCTTCATTAACTCTTTGCCCAGAAGCTTCTTCATAGCTTTTCAAAATTCTTTTATACTCCATAGCTTCTGATACTACAAATTTTCCAAAAAGAAAAGTATCATTTGCAAATTTATGATGAGTTAGAATATTAAAATTGTCAACAATTTGTAAACCATGAAACCTTTCTCGAGCTTGTGTCTCTTGAATTGCTCTTCCTAAGGATTCTACCATAATTATAAAAAGAAAAGTAGACAAAGGGCCCCCTTGCCTC
The DNA here is from genome assembly GCA_037957365.1 of Torreya grandis. Lineage (NCBI taxonomy): Eukaryota > Viridiplantae > Streptophyta > Pinopsida > Cupressales > Taxaceae > Torreya > Torreya grandis. The sequence goes on along the minus strand of JARHVA010001734.1, from coordinate 2,625,440 downwards.
AAACCTCTAGAGATGGATGAAAAATCAGAGGGAATACCATTTATTAACATTGAGAATTTTAAATTTGAGATGTAGCTAAAAATCCATTCACTCTAATCTTTGTTAAATCCAAAATTTAACAAAATTTTAAACAAAATTCTCTGATTTAATCTATCATATGCTTTAATTATATCCAAATTTATCATCATACCTTTTTAATGATTATGTGACAGAGAGTGAAAAATTTCATGCACCACTATTATACCTTCTTGAATACTTCTCCTTGGCACAAAACCTACTTACTAGAAATAAAAAATTCTAAAAAAGGTTTCATTCCTTCTATAATTACTTTAGATATAATCATATATATATTATTTTAGAAAGCAATAGGTCTAAATTCCAAGAAATAAGATTGAGATCACCCTTTCAAAAATAAAAAAATAAAAGTCATATTTATCTCATGTTTAACTTTCTTATTTTTAGTTCTTTTACCATCTCCCAAACATCTATACACACCACCTCCCACAAGTGTTGGAAAAAGGATATAGGAAAACCATATGGACTAGGAGCTTTATCTCTAGCCATAGAAAAGACCACCCTTCTAATTTCTTCTAGAGAGAAAGGATCCATTAACTTATCATTCATATCTTGAGAAATTACTTCAAAATAAAATGATGAAGTTCATTTTGGGCTCTTAAGTTAGAAAAAATTTCATCATTTAACAAACTTTGGAAAAATTAAATTGCTTCTAATAAAATCTCTTCATGAGTTTCTAAAGCCACCCCTTTCCTAGAAAGGATATGAACTATCTTAATCACCTTCCTTTCAGCTTCAACTGATTGATGAAAAAAGGCTAAATTTCTATCCCTTTTTTTGAGCCAATTTTCCCTTGATTTTTGTTTCCAATTTTTTTTCCCTATAGATAACGTCCTCATATTTTCCCATCAATGATTTCTCTAGATGATAAGCTTCCACATCCATCCCTTTCTCAATTTTTTTTCATTCAATTGATTTAACTCACCTTCAATCCTAACTTTTTCTTGAAAGATATTTTAAATGTGTTCTTGATTCCAAACTTTAAGCTTTTCTTTTACAAACTTTAATTTCTTAAACATCTAAACCATCTTAGAACCTTGAAACTCTAGGCATCAAAACCACCAATTATTAACTAGATCAAAAAGAGATAGATCATGAAGTCACATCAACTCAAATTTGAATAAACATCTTTCTAGGGTGAATCAAAATCAATTTTCAAAACAACTAGTTGATGATCTGAACCTACAAACTGAGAAACCTAGCAATCCATTTTTATGTTACTTTGATTCCAATTAGATGTAATAAAAAATTTATCCAATCTCTTTAGAATTTTGTCTTTACCCAAAAACCTATTATTCTAGGCAAACTAGCCCAAATTGAGTAAAACATATTTTAGATCATTCTGATCATGAACTTACCAAAATATTGAGTCACTTGAGAGTCTACAAACACACCTCCTTTCTTATCCTTTAAAATAAATATGGCATTAAAATCCCATCATAACACAAACTTTTGGATCTATTTTTATTTTAGATAGGATAAAATATTTTCCCATAAGGTAGATTTAAGTGCAGCTCCTTGAGGTCCATAAATATTGACCAACAAAAACTGTAGATCAGATTTAAAGCTTGAAAATTTTCTTGCTTGCCAATTTTACCTAGATGCCAACATTTATATGTTAGAAGAAAAAGGTGACAAAATAAATTCCATACCCCTTGAAGTTCCTATTACCTCCAAAAAAACACCATTCTAACCATGCCCAAAAGAACTCAAAAAACTTTCTACTTCTTCCTTATTAAGTTTGGTCTCCTGAAGTAACAAAATATCTAGTTTTTCAACACTGATTAGATGCTTTAATAAGAATATTTTTTTAGGGGCATTTATAAACCTAACATTCCAATAAATAATATTCATAACTCTTGAGGAGGGAATTCCACCCTCCGCTTTACAACATCCACAAAGTTCTCTAGAGTGCCCTATCTTCTTGTTTTAATTTCAACTTCAGTACAAACATTTTTCTTTTTTCTACCTCGAGCCTACTTGGGACCCCAATTCAGATTTGAAATATTAATTTGAGACCAAGAGATGTAAATAAATTCCTTAGAATTTAGATCCCCTTCATCATCTTCTTTTGATTCTACTTTAACATTCAACTCATCCTTGTTCAAACCAATAAAATCCTAAGCCTCTACCTTTGAAATATTCAACACCTTGTTATTTTTTGTATTCATCTAATTATTCAAGACTAAATCTTTGATGAAAAGGGAATCTTTCTCAATAAAATCAAAAAAATTTATCATCAAAGTTGGGGAAATAGCTTTAGATGTACCTATCTTTACCAATAGATCCTTTATTGCCTTAATTTTATGAGCTTGATTAAGCCAAGACTCCTTCTCCCTCATCTTCTAAGCATCCCTACTTTCCTGATGCTTCTATTTAGACTTTATCCCTTTTAGGTCCTTCTTAGGTTTCTATTTCTACTTGAAGTTAATTGATTTGGTTTGAAGTTAGATCCTCTTTTTTTATAAAACTTCTCAATATGCCTGGTTGATGATAATTATAACATCTAAAAGGAATATTGTCTACATCTATTATTTGATTCCAAACCCTATTACCTATCTCGATAATGAAAAAATGAAGAATCTCTCGATTTAGATCCAACTCTACCCTGACTCTTACATAGGTAGCTCTGCACCTAGAAGTGAAGAAACATCTATTTCAACTACCAAACCCACTAGGCCTCCCAAATATTTTAAACAATATTCACCATAAAATTTAATCTAAATAAGATAATTACCCTTCATAGCTTTTAATGGATCAAAATTAGGGTTCCAATTTTGGATCCACAGACCCAAACCATTCATCGACCAAGTTTTTAAATCAAAAACATTTTATTTAGATTCTTTAGATAAAAAGACTACAACAAAAAAACATTTAGGTAAAAAAGTCACCTTTACTTCCAAACCCTAATTCTCTTTAATCTAGAGTTTAATAAATCCTACCATTGGCCATTTTTTTGGCACATTTGCATATTAGGTTACATTCTAACAATTATTGAATCTTCTCATTAAAAATTTCATAAGACCATTCTAGGGTTTTGGCTTCTCTAATTTTCACTCATCCCCCAAAACCCTGGAATGGTCTTCCTATTAATTTCTTATCTCATCTCTATTTGATCACTAGGTGCCACCTTTTTGGATTCCTCAACCAAATCCTAGCTTGCCTCCTTTTCAACATTGAAAATATTTGATTGCTGTATATTCCCCTCATGATTCTTAAGAGTTTACTATTTCCCTTATATAATAATACATACATTAAATTATAATAATATATTACATATTAATGGCTAGTTAATTAATTCCTAATGCCTAGTCGAAGATATACTTTTTAATCCAAAGTAATTACTAAATACATTTAAAAACCTACACATAACACACAACTGTATAAATAATAGAGTGAGGCTATAAAAAGTGGAGGGAAGAAGTGGAAAAAATTATTAAATTTCTTTTTGGTTTCATACACTATTATGGTTTTAGGATATGCACCAAATGGTTTCCCTAATGAGGCTTTAAGGATTTTGAATAAAGTGTGTCAATTAGATATCATCTCTTGGAGTGCCAAAGTTGCAGGGCATGCATAAAAAAACATTACAATGGATAGGACTGCATGGTCAGTATTTTTGAGTGCAACTATTTTTGAATCTTTCTTTTCTTTATGTAGAGTTTTGGGAATGTATGAAGTTATTTTATAATTAGAGAGGAGGAGATATTTCACAAAAAAAATTATTCGTATGATTTGAATTTATAGATTTTAGATGGGAATGGCCTCCACCAACTGTGTAATGAATAAGGCATAGTTGTCCATGCTCCCTGCCAACTTTGGGTAGCTAGGTGCAATGTCTAACATAGCTATTCTCACTGATAGGAAATTACCAACAAATCTATCCCATTATTAAGAGGAATTCAAATAAATCTAAAAAACCACCCCTCTAAACCTATGGCTACATCTAGATGGAATATTTAAAACCACGAGACAAATATTTGGGGATGGGGCCCTAATATGAATGCCTTTAACGTAACAATGTAATTTTTTTGGTAGACCATCAAAACTTGTAAATAATTATAATTAGTAGTTGTCTCTAAGTTGCAAGTTCCACTTGAAGGGATGTATCTTTAAATTTTGGGTTTTGGTTTTTAGGTATTTATGAGTGTGAAGTGGTGGCTCAATAGTAATGAATGAAAGAAATTTTGTGAAATGCATTTTTTTATGTTTATTAGAAAAGTTACATCTGTTGTAAATGTTATGGGAGAGGTATTATAATGAGTCTTGTCTTTTTTGCTTTTCTAAGGTTTATATATTTATTATCCTTCATTTTTGTATTGTGATTGAATGTATATGCAAGGTTGATATGCATGTCATATATTAAGCATACTCATGACACTATAGTGAAGGTCAAACCTTAACTATGAATGTTGTCAATGTTAATTATTGCCTTATTGAGATTCATTACTTGTGCTTTATGTATGGTTAAAGCCCATGTCATTTTGATAGGCATTCAATGACAATTACCCTATGTAATAGGAGGAATTAGAAGATGTGTTAGATTGCAAATATCCCATGGAGAAACATAGTGTTTTTTGCAGGAAACAAAAACATACATGGGTATGAAAGGTGGGTTTGAATCTATATTTTAGACAATGTGAAAAATTTCTTTGATGGATCCATTAACTAACCCTACTTTCACAAATAGATTATTTTATATGTCAACATAATCTTTTATCCTTTACATAGAAGCACAGTTAGCTCAAGTTGAGTGTCATTGTGGTTAGGTGTGTCCTATTGTCTAATTTACATATTGAAATTATAATGTTTAATGAATTTAACATTAGTTTGTTATGCATTATATCCAGTTTGTTAATTGCATACAAATGTGTCAAGATTTTAAAATCTTCTTATTATTTTTGAGGCATGAAGGACTATGTTCTTGAGAAGAGCATATTCTAGTATTATTTTATTGGGTCTATATTTCTAATGTTAGTTAATAAATTTCTAAATATTAGTTGATTTTTATGAATTATTGTTGACAAAAAATTGTGTGTAATTTTAGAACTATGTCAAATGTTTGCCACAATGTGTAACCAAATGACTTCCCAACATACATTGGTATGTCATTTATGGGGGGAAGCTATCCTCAATCCCCAAAAAGTATAATTGAATAACCACCAAAATATTTGTTGTTATTTTGATGTAATGCCTCACACAATTGGATATTTATATTGATGAGCATATTTGGGCATAAGAATCTCATTTATTTAGTGAGCACATATTCAATGTGTTTCATTTGTGCTTGAAAAATTATCATGTTTATCTGTTAAGTGCCTTCATTTATTGGATAAGAATGTGTAGGCCTGAATGTATTGTTGATACATTTATGTTAAATTTTAGGACACTAGTATGAGTGAGGAAAAGTAGTGGATAACTATTTCTCCTTATAAGTCCACTTAGGCCATAATTGCTGTTGCTAATCAAATATGATTTTCGTGTATTGGTTATTTTTTGAATAATCTTCTTGAGTAGTGGAGCTTGTGTTTTTTTTGACATGGTTTAGAATAATTTTAAAGGTTATTTGTTGGTTACTTGATAGCTCATTTGGTAATGGCTTTTTTGACCACTCAACATTTGTCATTTAGATGGTTGATCATTGAGAATCTATAAATTGTGTCATTAATATGTGTAGGTTGATTAATACCTCTGAATGGCTCAAATTTTTATTGCTGTTAAAGTCATAAATCCTTTGCAAACATTTTTGTTTCATCTATTTTAGTATTGCATGATGGGTGCATGCGAGACAAGAGTTCTCTCTTATACATTTCAATTTCCATTTCCATTTATATTTACATTTACATTTGTACATCTTCTTGTATGACACTATCATCGTTATTTGATTAGATACTTTTATTTTATTCTTTAGTTGTTCACTCAATATGACATGGAGTGTAGGAATTTGTGATTTGTTCCCAATGTGTAATAATGTCTTGCCTAGTTAAACCAATGTACATTATAATTATAAGAACCTTTCGATCAAATAACAAAAAAATATACTAGATTTTTTTTTAAATCATACATAAGGTTTTCTTACCAATCCTTCCTTATATTACTCAACAATTTTATACTAAGATTTGATAAAACATGAAAACTAGATCAAGGGTAAGTTATGAGCATGATCATACTACTACCATGTACTTAAAACAATGATCATCTATAAAATTAATTCTTTATTCCTTCAATTCCCATCATTTGAAACTCCATTACATGTTTACATACTAAAATTAGATTACATGATTAATTCCATATATGCACTAAGTTATAATTCAATTTACTTGTATCATGAAGTGTATAACAATTGATAGCTTTATAAAACAAAATTACACTCACAACAAGAAGTTAACCAACTTTTACAAATAGTGGCTGAAGATATATTTTTCCTTCATTAAAAATATAAAATTAATAATATCTAAGTATACAAGTAAATAATCATATTTTTTTATTTCAAATTCCCTCTTTGAATAACATACAAAAAATAATATAATCAAATGTAATAAGAAACCAAAGTGTTTACAATAATATTACAATCTAATGATTTCTTCTTATCAAGTAACAATAAAATACTCAACAAATATAGTTATATGTCTACAACATGTGAATAATTATTCATAATGAAATCCATCAGAGTTCTACAGTCCATCATTGTTATTTAGGACCAAATAGAAAACACAACATAGAGAACATCATTGGAGGTATTTTCCTCCAACCATAGGGCCTTTTGGATCCCCCATACACCTTTCATCTACTGAGAGTGGCCTTACCCTTCCATAAAGTTTCTAGATACAGAAAATCAATAGAGTAGAGAGAGAATATCATAAGGTAGAAATAATTTATCATACCAATCCATGTAGTAAAATATTTTAACATAATGATCCATGTAGTAAAATATTTTAGCATACTGTTGTTAGGTTGTGGAGCTAAAAGATTCACTGATGCAAACAGGGGAGGAGGTTGCTATGTGTCATAGACACCGGTGTCGGTCAGGCCAACCGACATCAGTAGAGTACAGATAGAAGATCAACCGATGTCGATCAGAAGTCGGCCAGCATTGGTCACCCCCAGGCAGATAGGGACTGACGTCAGTCGCCTGTGCAGTTTTGGAACTGTCGGTTGCATGAACAGTTTGTTAATGAACCAAGTGTTTGCATGTTAAGAGGCTAATTTTAATCTTGAGCTGTGGATCTAATTATTTTAATTAGGTGTCTAATTATTGTTTACATGAGATCTATTTAAGAGACTCATAGGCTGTATTAAAAAGTGTTCTAGTTTGAGTTGAGCAAAGTTAGCTCCTTCTGTGTGTGAAGTGAGCAAGGGTGTTCCTCTTAGTTCCATAGTAGTGCCAAGTGTGGGTGCTAGTTTTGGAGAATCAGAAGGGTTCTTCAGGTGTGTAGGATCTTGGTCAGTAGGTGTGCAAGGCCATGTTTGGAGATCTACATGTGGTAAGTAAGATCATTGATCTACAGGTGTATGTGTGTGCATGATCCAGGTTTGCAGGTGTGTAGAACCAGAGTGATTTGCAGGTGTGCAAGATTAGGGAGGACAACAACACAACAGGGAGCAAGATTAGGGAGGATCTACTTGGAGTACAGTGTGTACTCAAAAATAAAGCAAAGAGGAAGGCAAGGTAGTTCCTTCCATAAGTAAGATCATTTGGGTTGCAGGTTGTTGCAATTTAGGGGAGATCTACTTGAAGTATGATTGTGTACTTGGAGTGCATGGAGCACTTGGGTACTCGCAGTAGTGGATACTAACTAGTTGGAGGTGAACACCAACTCTGTGTTTGAGTTGTGTGTTGGAACCGTAAGAGAGAGAGCTTTGAGGAAAGAATTACTGTATAGTTGAGGTGTGGGAAGCCTCTGAGAGGTGTGAAGAAGAAGTGGCATCTTATTTATTGTATTATTTTTTGGATGAGTATTAATACAAGTTGTGTATTGTCTCTCATATTTTGCGTTGTTTCTAGTTTCTAGTTACTTGTTACTTCTAGTTAATTCTGCATCTTAAGTTGCTTGTATATGGTAATCAATTGTGCTTCCACAGGTTCCTAACAGTTGGTATCAAAGCTAAGGTTATAGGGAGTAGGTTTTGTGTTTGATTATAGGTTACTCTCAAGGGTTTCTGATTGAGTGGGAGCATAGCAATGGCAGAAGAAAGTAAGCTAAGAATGGAGGAATTGAAAAGCACAGATGATCACTTACGGTGTTATGGAAAGAAAGAGTAGGTAAAGAAAGATTGTTGGTTGGTAGAAGATCAGCATGAAGGAACTCAAGAAGTAGATGTTGCAGGTGTTGTTACACATGATGCTCTGGTATGTTTCTTGGATAAAATAGAATCTTGGTTTATAGATTCTGTTGCCTTTTTCCATGTAATCTGAAATAGAGTATTTTTCCATGGTAAGGTCCTTGGAGACTTTGGAAAGATTTATTTAGGGGCTGGTGTGCCTTGCCAAAGTATTGGCAAAGGGGAAGTGTTACTGAAATTACAGGCAGCCAACACATGGGTGTTGAAGAAGGTCATGCAGGTCCCAGTCTTGAAGATGCGGCTAATTACTTCAGGAAAGTTGGGTGATGAGAGATGCACAGGAACTCTCACAATGGATACACTTGAATTAGTGCGTGGTAAGAAAGTAGGTACTCTTTATCTACTTGCTTATATTACTGATTCTTATTCTATTGCAAGGATGTGGCTTTGTAGGCTTGGTCACATGAGCAAGAAGGAGATGCATGTTCTTAAGCAGAAGACAGATGTGTTTGATAGACTTAAGAACTAGAAAGCCTTGGTGTTCTTGGAGGAGATGATGGATAGAGACCAGTGGATGGGGTTGGATACTTCTGAGCAGGGTAGTTTGGACATGGGTTTTGATTCAAAGGAGCTCATAGGTAAAAATTCATCACTCACAGGCAAACATAGGTACCAACATCGGTCAAGAGGAACCAACATCGAACATACATGCACCGATGTCAATCATGTGTACACCAGAGCTGGTGGTGTCAGGTAGGGTAAGATCGACATCAGTCAGGGGGATCGATGCCAGCGATAGTAAGACAGATGTCAGTTAGAAGGACTGACATTGATAGAAGGTAGACATCAATGTCAGTGGGGTTGGTAGTCAGGATAGGTGCATGGGAACTAACGTCAGTCAGATGCAGACTGTGTGGTGACCGAGATTGGTCACTGTAACAGATTTTGGGTAGACAACAAGCTGTCAAGGAGTCTCAAATGCCCATATGGAGGACTAAAGGGGTAAGTAAGCCTCAAATTCATTGTTCCTCTTCTTTATACTTGTTGCTAACTGCAGAGCAGAAAGGATCCAAGAAATAGTGGGAGCATGACATGAACAAGATGCAGGACCAAATGGGAGATTTGGTAGGGTTTCCAGTCGGGATGAAAGCACTAAGATGAATGGATACCTTGGTTAAAGAATAGAGTGAATGGACACGTGAGATGGAAGGCCAGGTCATATGGTCTTAAGGAAGCTATAGGACAGTGGTACAGGTTTTGACAGGTGGATGACAAAGCATGGCTTTAGTCAATTTCATTGTAACCATTGTGTTTGTCTTACCAGGTGGATGATGGTCATGACATTATCCTGTTACTGTATGTGGATAGTATGCTAGCTAGCAGGTTTCGACATACAGGGTTTTGTTGAGCTAAAGGTAAGGTTAGTTTAGTGGCATGTCATGAGGAATTTGGAGCAGCAAAATTCTTTGGCATGAGAGACATGGAAGATCACTGGTTGATTTTGTCTCTAGTGGGAGCTGATGTGAATCAGGTGTTGGCAAGGTTCATTAGGCAGGATGCAGAACTGGAACACACCAAGGGCTAGACAGTTTAGTGTCTGAAATCACATGAGGTCTGGTATAGACCTGAGTTTGCCCAAGCAGTGGGTGCTGTCAGAGAGTTAGGAGCCAATTCAGGGAAATGGGTTCTTAGGTATCTGAGAGGGACCATCAGCAGGGATTCATGCTATGCAGGGTCAAGACTTCACTACATGGGTTTATAGGTTCAGATGTGGCAAGTTACTCAAATGATAGGAGGTGCACCACAGGTTGTGTGGTGGGTGGTCTTCAAGGTTGATCTTGAAGAGGGATACAAGCCAGGAAATAGATTAGATTGTGTACAGGTATAGGTACAGTGTAGCTATTTATCTCCAAGTGGAATATTGTTAGGTTGTGGAGCTAAAAGCTTCACTGATGCAAATAGGGGAGGAGGTTGCTGAGTGTCATAGACATCGGCCTCAGTCAGGCCAACCAATGTCAATAGAGTACAAATAGAAGAGGAATCGATGTCAGTCAGAAGTTAGTCAATGTTGGTCACCCCCAGGTAGATAGGGACTGACGTCGATTGCCTGTGTGGTTTCAGAACTATTAGTTGCACGAATAGTTTGTTAACGAACCGAGTGTTTGCATGTTGAGAGGCTAATTTTAGTCTTGAGCTACAGATCTAATTATTGTAATTAGGTGTCTAATTATTATTTACATGAGATCTATTTAAGAGACTCATAGGCTGTATTGAAAAGTGTTCTAGTTTGAGGTGAGCAATGTTGGCTCTTTCTATGTGTGAAGTGAGCAAGGGTGTTCCTCCTAGTTCCACAGTAGTGCCAAGTGTGGGTGTTAGTTTTGGAGAATCAGAAGGGTTCTTCAGGTGTGTAGGATCTTGGTTAGTAGGTGTGCAAGGCCACATTTGGAGATCTACATGTGGTAAGTAAGATCATTGATCTGCAGGTGTATGTGTGTGCATGATCTAGGTTTGTAGGTGTGCAGAACCAGAGTGATTTGCAGGTGTGCAAGATCAGGGAGGATAGCAACACAATAGGGAGCAAGATTAGGTAGGATCTACTTGGAGTACGATGTGTACTCAAAAAGAGAGCAAAGAGGAAGGCAAGGTAGTTCCTTCCATAAGTAAGATCATTTGGGTTGTAGGTTGTTGTAGTTCAGGGGAGATCTACTTGAAGTATGATTGTGTACTTGGACTACGTGGAGCACTTGGGTACTAGTAGTAGTGGATACTGACTAGTTGGAGGTGAACACCAACTCTGTGTTTGAGTTGTGTGTTGGGACCGTAAGAGAGAGAGATTTGAGGAAAGAATTACTATACACTTGAGGTGTGGAAAGCCTATGAGAGGTGTGAAGAAGAAGTGGCATCTTCTTTATTGTATTCTTTTCTGGATGAGTATTAATACAAGTTGTGTATTGTCTCTCATATTTTGTGTTGTTTCTAGTTTTTAGTTACTTGTTACTTCTAGTTAATTATGCATCTTAAGTTGCTTGTATATGGTAATCAATTGTGCTTCCATGGGTTCCTAACAACTTCTCCTCATAATAGAATAGTTTGACATACTACTCCACAAAGTAGAATAGTTTGACATAATTTTACACATAGTAAAATAATTTTGCATACTTCTCCATGTATTAAAATAGTTTGGCATGATGTTCCATGTAGTAATATAGTTTAGAATGAATTATGCATCCCAACTTTAATACTACAGCATTCTACTAGTTATAGACAAGCAATGACCCAACCCAAAAACCTAGATAGATTCTTTGGTTAATCAGTCCTCTAATAAGATGCTAACCCATTAATCATAAGGTAATATAAATTTAATAATCTTTATTCAATCCCAAATATAATTATAAAATAAGGGTCTACATGTAATATGAAATAAACATGTCACCAAGCCAAGACATGACCCAAAAATATAATCTAGAAACCCAAAACCATACTTCAACACAAGATGTATGGTTCCCAATGTGTTTTGGTGTCTAATGAGTTTAAAATTAAAAATGATTCATATAAATTTATTATAAGCTATCTAAGACTTTATTATCCCCATATAGGATTAATATCCAAAATTAATAATTGAGTTTAATAATGAATTGTCAACCCATAACATGATATAACAATTTATCATATTCTAACATTACTTATATAAATTTCTCATCTAATGATGATATCAAAAAATGGATTTATCTTTTTAACTTTATCAATCATCAAACTGTTCATTATCATTCCTTATGATCACAAGTTTAAGACTTTGACAAATAGGGTTGTGCAACGAACCCAAGCCAAACATAGCACGTGGGTGATAATGTACCTCATAAGTGTCTCATACCACTAATGAGAGTCAACATCAAAATATATCATACAAGGGTTTATATCAAAACAAATAAACACAATATGTCACAAAACTTAGGTGTCAAACCCAATATCAATACCCACATCTTAAATTGTGAAGCAATTTATAATTCACATCCTTTACCTTTACATAAGGTTTAATACATGTGATAATGAACATTATTAGATGAATGATAATAATGATAATTTACCAACTTAAACCCTTATTATATTAAAATGTGAATAATGTTTTTTAATATTGCTTGATGGGGGTTACTAATTAATAGGTAATAGTAATCTATTTTAGGTATGATAGAGGATGGGTTGACATTTACTAGTTTTCTACTTGTATATTTTATTCCAAAAAAAACATTGAAATCAAGTGGAGTTTATGAATTCACAACCACTCTAAAAGCTTCTTCAAGTTTTATCATAACAATGAGTCAATTATATTGATAAAATTTACAATTAGTGCTATATTATCAAAAAAATTGCATAGTATCCTTAGAGGAGCATAAACCAGTCAAGTATTTAAATAAAACACAACCCAAAATCTGATCAAGATGTATATAATCACAATGTCAACACTATGTTTTAAAATTCTATGATGTTGCTAGTAAGCCTTTTGAGATGGTAGTAAAGTTAACAGTTATTCTCAAGATAACAACATTATGGAAGATATCAATATCTAAAAAAGACATTATAGTCTAGAAGATTCCATATTCCTAGTTTCAAGAAAATGCTTTAAATTTTGAGATAAGGTGTTAAGTGATGAGGCAGACATAATATGAAAGGATCACATATAGAAATATCTAGTCAAGGTGATTAAATCATTTTTAGTTTACATATTTTATCATACATGACCAACAAGTTTTCTTAGTAAAAATTTAACCTTATATTATATCATTACATCATATTGTCACACATTGCAATATCATCACAAAATTTCATTGTCTCTTCACTCACAATCACACTTTTACCTTAACCCATTGAGGTTTCATTAGCACATCTCAAAAAAAGTGTGATGGTTGCCAACTCAAACATATTATAGAAAGTGTCTAAGATTCCATTCAAATATTCTTGTGTTATCATTGTTGAACCGTCTCCTAGATGTAAATCCTAAAACTTAAGTTTTCATGCATTAACTAATAATAGATAATCAAATCAATGTATTAGATACCTAAAATATTGTTCAATCATAATGCTAAATATTTGTGGGTGTCATTAGTTTAATCACTTAAGAATTCATATGTTTTAAAGTTTACTTGGAAAGAACCTAGTCATATTGAAAAGTATTGGGAAAATTCCTTAGATAATTGTGAGATTATTATAAGGACTTTGGAAGACCTATGAATAGTACTTGGTCTATAAGTTGTTTGAAATCACCCAATATTTTATGTAAAAATTTATTTTTGTAGATACTAAAATTTGATTTCATATGATATACTAATCTTTTGCACTTGACAAATATAAATCATCACTCAACCCTTCAATTCATGACCTTAACACTACTGAAAGGATCATATTATCCATCTCAGTTTGCCTACTTACTTATCCTATGGCTCAACTCTAATATTCTGATGACCCATATCACCTATAGCCCATAGTCTGCATAAAATTTGATTTACATCCTATGCAAATAGTTATAGATTTTCAACAACTTTCTATCCTATTTTAGATAATGGATTTGAATATTTATAGCATCTCAATATTATACATTTGAAAAATATCAATCAAGGCTCTACCCTTTAGTTCAAGACCTCCCAACCATTGAAATAGTCAAATTCACCATCTCACTATGGCTAAATGCTTATCTCGTAATCTGATTCATATCATTCTAATGACCCATGTCTTTTACATTGCATAGAAAGTTTAAAACTTGATAAGCATCATTTAATATCAATTTTAGATCCACACCTATTTTGTATCTCATTGGAAATTGTCAACTATAGAGGGACACTATCACTGACAGTAGTGTTTAGATCCTTACCTAGAGTCCAGTAGCTAAAATTCATCCAAATTAAAAATGATTTGAAATATATGGGTTAGACTATTTATCTTATTGAACCCTACTAAGATATATTTTCAAAAGTTATGGTATACATTAAATTATAATCCTTCTCATTCCTCATCTAGAAAATACAAAGTAAACATATACTAGAGTTAAATCAATCAATTTCACAAGCACTCTATTCTACCCTATTCAAATTTGTTTTCATATTAAACATAAGAATAATAATTTATAGGGATAAAGCATGTATTTCACCCTTATGTACACAATTTCTCATTCATAAGGGATAAATGTGTAAGTTTGAGGCCCTCCTTGGAGTATTGTCTATGTGGGAAACATCCATTGACATAGGGTCTATGGGGAAACTTGACACCCTCAACCCACTAACCCATGTTTCAACAAACTCATTCCAAGGATGAAGATCAAGGGTTAGGTAAATCATCAAAGAGTGACAACATACATCCTAGATTTGAATACATTAAAATAAAGGTGATATAAAAACTAGAACAATGAAATTGACCACATCCAGATCTAGTCATTATTTCATACTAGACACTTGCATCATAGTCAAACACTAACATTAATGGTAGTGCCCATATCTGACAATAGTGTTCATGGCCACATAAGTGAAATTTACACAATTTGATAATTGATACAGAGTATTGATCCTACATAATTTCCTCCTATTTTGAATCCATATCTTTCTTCACATAGTAAACTAGCCAAGTACCATTATTTTTTATTTATTACAATATCTTTCAATAGTTATACTTTATTATTTTTAGCAATATCAATTGTATAGATTTAGAATATTGTTTATCTACGTTTTATATTAATTAGATTGATATAGATTAGTTCATCACCCTTATATTTGAACTAATTCTATATTATTCACCCTATACCCCACCATATCTAAAATTAGGGTTAAACATTTGGTGAACTATATGCCTAAGTCTTCATATATAGCCATTAGTTACTCTAGGGTTGTGCATATTATTAGGTTTCATACTTTATTTCTAATCTATTTCATTATTTATTTTAACAAAAATAAAATAAAGGTATCTCCATGGAAAAATATGTAAAATAAAGCATAACTTATGAGCAACAAGAGGAATACATTTCTCAAGACATATAGTGATTACAAACAATTCCAAATATTACCAAATGAGCAAAAATTGGCATGTGTGTTACCTTACATTGTAGCACATATTTATCAAGGTTCTAATAGCTACCATCCCACTTCCAAAAATCACCGAAGGCCTATGTCAGGTTTTGTGGTCCATGCTGTTAATAACCAAGAGGGTAAGTCATCACATCATGGTCAACATGTTCCTCCCCTATAAAAAATGTGGATACAAATGAGTAGAATCTTCCTTTATTTAATTTTTAACATTTTTGAAATATTTAAAAGGATATAATGACCTATTTTTAAACATAAAATTATGAAAATATTCCTCCATGAAAAATAATACAATTACCAAAAGTTTCTAACTTTCCAAATAATGCACTCATAGTGCATGATAAAAACTCAGATTTTTAATCTTTTGATCATGAAACATTTAAAAATATTAACAAAGATATCATGAATTCATTAAACCTCCAAAAAAATGGATAATTACCAAAATATATTACACTTCCAAACAATGTGCAATTACCAAAGGTTCCCAAATATTTAATCAATGCATACTTACCAAAAATTCCAAAACTATTACATGTTATGCCACCACCAAACCTTTAAAATGAAGTACCATTACATAGTATGCTAAAATGTTTACATGAAAAACCATTACCAAAGGTTCCTAAATTTCAAAAAGATACACCATCTCCAAAAGTATCAAAAGTTCCAAGTGAAGATAAATTGCAAGAGTTTTCAAATGTTACAAGTGTTGCAAAGTTCAAACCAAATGCTCATAATGATGAGACATATATCGTTACTATGTTTTTAATAAATAATGGATTGGGACCAATGATTACATATTTTAAAACTTCAACAATTCCTACTACTTACCTTTTTTCTATGATGAGTACTATAGGAGTGCTCCAAAGACAAGTTTCAATTCTCAAAGTACAAATGACATCTTATAATGCTACTACTAGTGATAACATTATCCAAAACCAACCTCTTGAAAAGTGTGTATTTGAGTATCCTTATCGATAAGAGTTTATTATGCTAATATTGCCTTCAATTTTTGGACACGAATATCCTTCTCAACATATACTTCAATATTTACTTTCTTTTGAAAATTGGGCTAAATATGATTGACTAAAGTTAAAATAATTTCATATTAGCCTTATAGATGAAGCTTGTGATTGGTTATATAGTTTATCAAATAATTCCTTAACTATATTCAAGTAATCAAAATATGTTTTATTTTCAGCCTTTAATACACACAATGTGCCAAAATTTACATTGGAACATTGACAAAATTTCAAACAACATGATGATGAATCTCTTCAAGATTATACTATTTGATTTAAAAGTGAATCATATGCCTTATCATATTAACCTTTAGATTTGCAACTAAAATCCATATTTATTAGGGGTATTCTTTTTCCATTAAAGGAAAGGGAATACCTAAGCATTTTACATCATTTACCCACCTATACATGAATGTGCATCGATATGCTTTCTTATTACTCAAATATAGCATAAAATGAACTCTATCCCATACAAAGTACAAACATTTGTTCGTGACACATATAATGGAAATGAATTACCAAGTGAATATAATGAGCAAATAAGTGGCATTACAAATATTTATATGAAACCTTAGCAAAATTTACTCATCATGTGACCAATACCAAATGAACGTACTCAAAAAATAATTCCAAATTCACTAAGCAAGAAACATCATCAACAAAAGGATTTAACAATGAAATTCATGGGGGGAGATTATTTTTAGTATAACCATATTGATCCTAAAAAAAAAATTGTTTTGTAATAAAAGATGTTTGACAAGACTTGGTTATACCATCAAGGAAGTTATAAAGACTCATTGGGATACATAATATTACCAATTTATTATAAACCATGTGTCTTCCAAACAAAAGTATGGGTCATGCCACATACACTCAATAGAAATTTACATTGGGTTCATTTTGGCTATGCCAAATGGAAGCTAAAGTAGATCAAAACCAATAAGATATTTCATTCTCCTACAATATAATATTAGTTCACATACCACACAATGGTGGTGGAAATTATACTAATCAAGGAGAGAAGAAAAACATGCTATGAATCTTTCTCACTAAAAAATGTCAAATAGTAAAAAACTTGATCCTTTTGATGCACATTAAGCAAAACATTTAAAAATATTCAAAAAATAAATAAAAATCAATTATACGAAAATATAAAATAATTTAACTAAATTCAATAGACAAGTAATATTTAACATTTACATATTTTATTAGCTCCTTGGAATCTATGTTGTTTGCTTCATATTAGTAGATAGTAGATCACTTAATTCCTATTTACACATATGATTCACACATATTTGAGTGTGATACAGGTATACCTAGACACATGATTTATACATTTCTAGATGTTGGACCTATTCTCTACTCACACCATATAGTATGTTGGGGGAATATTTTTTTTTTGATCAAAATTGATACAAGTTACATATTCTTTTTGATCATTTCTACATTATCATGTTTGAGATAACACTTACACATGTCTATATCCATGCTGATATCTTTCATAGTGTATTTGATATGCTATGTTACATAATGTTTGTTGTTAATACATATATGTAAGGATTAGTATAATATGATTATGATTCATTTATTCACATTGTGACTTCCATGAGTGTATTACATTGATTGTTATTATCTTGCTTGTGGAACATTTAAATATCTTCCTTGCTTGTTAGTTTGTGTGCCATTGCATGTTGATTGGACATTTGAATATGTCATTCCTTTCACTTTTATGAAATTTGAACATGATCCTTGTATGAGGTCTCTTTGGATCATTTATTTATATTAAATTTAATAATATTGTGTGTGTACTTGATTATTTGCTGAGCTTGTAATGTTACTATACATTACCATGATCTATATCATGCATATGAGGACTTGATGTGATCACATCCTATGAGCCATATTAATAAATCTACTTTGAGATGTTATCCATATGTACTACTTGATACATAAATATATTATATACTTATGTTATCCTTTTGAGGTAAGGTACCTACTACTTTATATCTCCCTCACCTTTAAAGAGGGCATGTCAATGGGGTAGAAACATGACCTCCACATAATCACAATTTTTAGATTTATTGGGGTCATGTCATAAAAACATGACCTCCACACTTATACACCTTCTCAGTATTTATAGATTTCAGTGGGGGCATGTCATAAGAACATGAACTCCACACTTACACACTTAGTATCTTTATATTTTAGTGGGGGAATGTCATAAAAATATGACATCCACACTTGCATAAAATCTAACTTAGTTCCATGATTCAAATATATACTTGGGTTAGAATCCTATTCATTACACCAATTTTGGATAGATTTCAAACTAATTTTTTATACTTATGACACATAATATAGCTTAAATATATTATAGGTACATATGATATGATATTGCACCAAAAATTACAAAACATTTCAATTATACTACTCACTAGGATGGACCAATTATACACGGATGTATTATTATCAAACCTTTTCTATAGTAGCAGTGGGTTCACTTTATAGGTTGAAGTGATTAAATGACTAAACCTCACTAGATTTATGGATTGGAGTGATTAAATCATCTAATCTCATGATATTTATAGAATGATTTGATTAAATCACTCACCCTCATTATATTATAAATTCACAATTGAATTATATGATTGAGATATAAAGATCTCAATGGATGTGTCATAATTCATCCTTACACCATATTTGGGGAATAATACCATCCAATCTCACTCTCTATATATCCAAAGTTTAGGTTTGAATGTTTTTCAGCTCCAATGCTTCATAAGGAAGCATCATTACCAAATCAAAGCATTAAGAGGCAACATGGTTGAATTGACATACAAGTGTACTCTTTCCTTGCTCTCTTTTTTTTACAAGCATTTCAATTATTTCAAATTTAAAATTATGTACATTGATTTATACTATAACATGATATTGGTTACAAGTAATAGACTATCAAAGCACTCAAAGTGGGCTCAAGTAAAGGCAAGGTGTGTTATACACACCCAATTACATATTTATTTCTTATAACCTAGTAATTTCATCCTTATGCATTACTAGATTAAATTGGGGAAAATGTATATACTAAAATTGAATATTTATAACATCTCAATCTTTTACATTTGACAAATATCAATAAAGGCTCTACCCTTAAATTCTAGACCTCCCTACCAATGAAAGATTTGCATTTTCCATCTCAGTATGCCTAACTGTTTATCTTTTATTTTGATCCATATCATTTTGATGATCCATGTCTCCTACACTATACAAAAATCTTAAAATTTGATAAACATCATTCACTATCAATTTTAGATCCATACATATTTTCTAGCACCGTAGACACTACTGGCCATTATCGATGGTAATGTCCAAATCTTTATCTAGTGTCCACTAGACAAAATTTATCAAAATTGAAAATGATTCAAAACCAAAGGTAATCTTATTTGTATTATTAAACCCTACTGTGAGATATTTTTATAAGGTATGGTATAAATACAAGTATAATCCTTCTCATTCCTCATCTATAAAATAAGAAGTAAATGTCTATTAAAACTAACTCAATTTAATTGCAAAAGAACTCTATTTTTCCCTATTAATCCCTATTTTCATATCAAGCATAAAATTAGTCATATTATAGGTTAGACACATTCAAGGAATAACCCATGAGTGACATTTATCAAATAATAAGCTGGATCATTGCATGCATCTCCATGTAGTATATTGCACCCTTGTTCACACAATTTCCCATACATATGGGAGAACTACATAAGTTTTAGGCCTTTTTTTGAGTATTGGCTATGTATGCAAAATCCATTGATAGAGTTGTCTTTGGGGAAGCTTGACACTATGAGCCCACTAACCCATTTTTCAACAAACTCATTCCAAAGGTGAACAAGGCAAAGAACTAGGGTATGATCAATCAATAAAGAGTGAAAGTATATATCTAAAATATATACACATCATAAGAAAGGTGAAAAAAAACCTAGAATAATTAATTTTGTCACATCCATATATAGTCATTATTCCATACTAGACACCTACACCATAGTTAGACACTAGCATTGATGATAATGTCTAGATTTGATGGTAGTAATCATGGTGACAAAAACAAAATTTTTAGAATATGATGAATGATTTAGAATACTAATCTTGCATACTTTACACATATTTTCAATCCATATCTATTTACTCATAGTAAAACAAATAAGTACCATCGTTTCTTATTTATTGCAATATCTTTCAATAACTATACTTTACTATTTTTAGTAATCTCAATTGTATAAATTCAAAATACTATTTATCTAAGTTTTAAATTAATTAAATTGCTATAAATTAGTTTATCACCCTTATGTATGAACTTATTATATATTATTAATCCCATACCCTGCTATAATTAAATTTAAGGTTAAACAACTATAAGATACTTTCATCCATATTAGGACACTAGCATCGATGTCAGTATCCCAACTTTGATAATAGTGTCCTTGCCCTTTAAATTATCAAAATTTCAAATATTTCAAACATGTATGATTTAGACTATGTTTTTTGTACCCTCTCATGAGATCATTTAAAAAGGTGTGGTATAAATTAAAAACAAAGGTCATTAATTAGGAATCAAGAAATATATAACAAGCACCTCTCAAGCTCACACTACACTATTGAAAATAATTTTTACAACTAAGCTATTCGACTATATTCTTTCCTATTTACAAATCATTCATAGAAGTATTATTACATGTATAAAAAATTCAAAGAGAAACCCATGATCAACATTTTTCAAGTTAAAATATATATCACTACATGTACTCACATATAACATATTTTATAGTTGTTCACACACAAGCCCACATAAGGGGATAACTACATCAGTTTGAGTCCCTTCAGAGGATATGGATATGTAAGCAACAATCATTAATAGAGGGGTATTTGAGGTTAGATCAACTTCACTTGAGCCAACTAACCCCTATTTGTCAAGGTGACATGCCAAGTTGGAGGAGGGTTTTAAATAAAACATTGATATCCAAAATCTTCATGTGAGATCCAAATAAATAATCTACAAGGAGACTGTGAACCTTGATAGGTGTAAGTGGTTGTTCTAAAAAAGTGTCTGTATTGAAATCTGAACATAAGCATTGAAACTAGGATAGAAGTATTGAAAATAGTTTCTATATCTTGATGTTATTTTCCTATTAATAGGAATCTAAATTACATAATCTAATGAATTAGGGTGAATCATTGGTTTGTATTCTTCTACACTTGTATCTATCAGATCTACATGTGCATTAGTAAATAAGTTAAGTATCATTTCTCTTTTTGGTTGATATTCAAATTACTATTCAGTGTTGTAATTTATATATTTAATATACTTTCATAATTAAACACTTATCAGAATATCGTGAATTTGATTTATTTAATTAGTCTTGTTTTAGAATAACTTATTTCATAATTGATTAGGCTATTCCACCTAACCTAACCAAAAGGGGTTAATTTTTTTTATATAGTTTAAACCATACTAATTTTAATATTTTAGATGAAACATTTAAATGGGTGAAAACTTAAAACACAAATTATTCTCTACACTCTAATAACATAGACTTTAAATATCCAAAACTTAGAATGACTTCAATTTAACTGATTGGTTAAAATGCTTATCAACAATATCTTGAGGTAAACACAAGTTCTTGTTTGAAATAAAATAATTTTATTTAAATCATGTTAACCCATTATAGTTAATATTTTAAAATAATATTAATATTCATAATAACATTCAAATGCATATTACTATTCAAATATTTGTATTAATTGACTAACTATTCATAAAATCCACCCATTGAGTTTAAATATTTTTATGAACTAGAATACCACTGAGATTCAATGGTAGGGTAAGGAGAAAACTCAAAATATGCCTCATCTATTATGCTCATTTTCAAAGGCCTATTATTATACACATTTTTGGTAATATGTAAAATAGATTCAAATGTGTTTTACAAACTAATGCAATTGCTCAAACTATATGTTACCATGGTATATTATTTTAAATTACATAAAAAATTTGCTGGATTTGATGTAAGATCCATTTTAAGGAAAAATTGATTATATAAAAATAGCATGGTTCATTTTGGATGAGCTTACCATTGAGATAGAGAAAAATAAGTCATTATTAGCTTCCTAAATACATGACCAGACACATTAGACTAAAACACATAAATTTACATATTTAATTATGCCATTATTTAGTTATATATTCTATACAGCCTCTAAGTGCCTTAATAGACATACATGGAATAATTAAATCATGTAAAGGGCATTTGGGTTGTTTTTAAAAGTCATTAAGAATGAAGGAATGAGGTAATGGTGCTTTAGATAAATAATGAACTTTTCTAGATTCCATCCCATGGAAATTCCATGGGTTTCAAAATATAAATAGAGTGATTTGGTTAAAGATAACATAAGGTATTGTAATATGAGGCTAAATTTGTAATACCCTTATTAAAACCAATTACAATTTATACAAGGCAATCATTACAATTTTTGAAATAGAGATAAAAGAGAAAAGGGGGAAGAGTTTAACCATTCAAGCACAATTCACACTAGATAATTTCTATTCTAATGTATCTCAAAATGAACAATATGCAATCCTTAATAAAATTAATATATTTTGGAAACATTTAAGAAAGTTAAAGAAATTATAACACCATTTACTCAACCAAAGTAAATGTATGTAGTAGAATGTATTCCTAGAGGAAAAGTGTAGTTTCCTAAATATGACGCATCTTAATCTAGCTAAAATAAAGTTTCTAAGGTAAAATGTAGTCTAAAATCATTTGAACCAAAAAATATACTTATTAGACTAAACACATCCTAAGAGGAATGGATCATAGTTTAAAACAATTGAAATTTAGCTTATAATCAATTAAAATTTTATTTTTTAGAATCTATAATGTAGTTAGATTATTATATACAATTGGCCAACAAAAATTACCTAATGATAAGAAGAATACATCCCAAATCCTCATAAAATGTATCTCCTCCTTCTTGGAAAATTTAATTCTATCTCCCTTCTTGGAAAATGATATTCTCTCTCAGATATAAAACATTTCTCCTCTCTAAATAATGTGTCATATTTCTTAGTAATTAGCTTTCAAAACTATGCCTTCCACGTTGCCTCTTATTATCCTTATGAAGAGGTAATGTGCCTTGATTAAATATTTCAATCTTACATCTAACCACATAAAGTTTATTTCAAATATTCTCCTTTTTCTATGATGAGTGCAACTAAAATAGGTTAGCATTTAATGTGAGAATAAAAAGAGTTTAAATTGAAAGCGAACTCCTTTTATTGAAAAAAACATAGCCTAGGAAGATAATTTAGTGTTATTTGACCAATAATCATTGCTCTTCAAATGATAGGATAGTTTCATGATCAAGGAAAGAAAATGGTGATACGAGTGGATTAAATAATAACTCAAATTTTCTAATAATTCAATTAAATTCATGTTATGCCATGTTTCATAAGGCCTTCCTAAAGCCATACCAAACTCAATATTTTATTCAAGCTTTGACATTTATAATCTCATAAATTCATTATTATTAGATTTATTACCGAGGTCATGAATTGGCATTGGGATAAATGAACAAATGAATGTAAAATAACATCACTTTAAAATATATAAACTATAATGTTGATATGAGGGTTACAAGTGGGGAAACCATCAAATGGAGAAAACCCCACACTAGTATTAAAAGCTTTTCAATAATGAATATCCAAATACATAGCATGAAAAAGTGAGGATAAGAGTGGTATTAGGCTAAGAGAACATAAAGAATGAAAGAAAATGATTATAAAATAAGAAATATTTATGTGATGTAGCAAGTGTTGAATAATAGGAGAGGAGAGCTCTTTATATAGAGCTCTAGGAGAGAAAATGGGTTACATAAACAAGTTTTGTGTGTGTGCCATGTGTCCTAATCCTCTTATAAGTGAGGAGGATGTGTATGATATGTGGAGGAGGAGTTAATAGTAAGATTAACTTCCAAATCCAATAAATGGACAAGAGAAGTGAGAACTACCTCATAAATCTAGGATAAAATGAACTTATAAATATAATAAATGCACACACAAATAAGACCTAGGATAAACCTAAACTAGCCTAAAGGAGCCAAATAAGATTAATTCTCCAAAACTCCCCCAGGTTAATAAATTGGAGAAAACATATTAAAAATAAGAAAGGGAGTTAAAATTACATAATACTCCCCTTAATAGAAACTTCCTTCAAGAGGAATTACAATAGTTTTTGAGAAAGAAACAAGAGAAGGTGATGCTATAAATTGAAAGAATGAAGGTGTGATCATCAAGAATATCCAAGAATCTACTTCGAATAATGTGGTTGATCCATAATGGAATGAAGACTGAAAAGGCTAAACATGGTGTTAAATCCAAACATGTTTATTATGTTGACACAATATGATGGGTCTATGGAACCTAAGTAGTATTTGTTAACTTGCAACATAAAATGATAGGTTAAGGGAATAAATTTTGATGATGAAAATAAGTGAAAGTTCATAGGATATTTATCAAGTCAATATTTTTAATTCATTTTCAAAATATATGTTAATTCCCTATATCTTCAACAAGTTAAATTACAACTAGTTTCAAAATTTAAAATGAAAAAGTGCATAAGTTAGACTATTCATATTACATACCAATTTCTCACTAAGATGATTTACCTAATTATCTATGGATTATTATGGTTTTTAAATTTATTTTTAAATTTTTAACTAAATTATAAGGAATATGATGTTTGGGATAGTTGCATGTTACTTGGATTTCATGATTTAATTACTAGGAGTTGGTTGTATTGTTATTTTGTAGATAATGATTATGTTACATTTGTTGTTACAAAATTGTTTTATGATATATTGTGATAACTACCTTATTTTCATGAGTTTGATACATGAGAGCTCATAGCTCAGAGCATGATGGGGGGAGAGCATCATCGTAG